>LR749491.1:720137-797794 GCA_902729485.2 Mus minutoides | reverse complement strand
AGAGATCATGTGTGAAGCTGAATCAAAAGGATGGACCAACCAGTGATGGCGGCTGCGAGGGATCCCTCCCATAATCAGCCACCAAAATAAACACTATAGCATATGCCAGCAAGATAATGCTGAAAGGGACCTGATATAGTTGTCTTGTGGGAGGCTATACCAGTGCCTGGTAAACACAGAAGTGGATGCTCACAGTCAGCTATTAGTTGGAACACAGGACTCCCAAGGTAGGAGCTAGAGAAAGTACCCAAGGAGCTGAAGGGGTCTTCAACCCTCTAGGTGGAAGAATAACATGAACTAACTATTTCCCCCTGCGCTCATGTCTCTAGCTGCATATATGGAAGAAGATGGCCTAGTTGGCCAAAATTGGGAGGAGAGGCCCCTTGGTCATACAGACTCTATATGCCCCAGTACAGGGGAATGCCAGGGCCATTACGTGGGAGGGCGTGGGTAGGGGAACAGGGCGGGGATGCGGGAGGGTAAGGGAAAATTTCTGGATAACATGTGAAATGTAAATGAAGAAAATATCTAATAAAGAGAAAAAAAGCACATGTCCTTCTGTTTGTCATATGTGTTTCTTGTTTGTTTGCTTGTTTTCAAATAACACGAAATTGGTAGCATTTTACCTAAGCCAACAAGATAGTAAGAAAAACAATGAGGACATTATGATCTAATATCAGAGATTATAGAAAGATTGCTACAATAGATACCCTGGGTAATATGTGAGTAAAAATGAATGGCTTAGCCAAGCATGGGAGCTAATACCTGTAATCCCAGAACCCTGAAGGCATGACAGATATCCATGGGTTCAACAGGACAAGTTCCAGGACAGCCAGGACTACACAGAGAAATACTGTCTCAAAACAAACATACAAGCAAACAACAGAAAAAACAAACAAACTGAACACAGTGAAAAACTGTAATTTGCAAATGTAATAATATAGACTATACATAGCAATTATCTAAAGTTTTAGATAGTTACTTTTCCTTATAGAAGCTTATAAGGGAAAACAAATGATATGATTAAGCCTATAAATGTTAAATGAATTTAATCCACAATTTAAAATATTCCTAAACAGAAAACAACAGATCCAAATAGATTCATCTGTGAGTTTTGACAAGCACCTAATAAAAAAATTATCCCTGTTTTTTTAACATTCCATTATGAAGAAGATAGAAGCAACAGAGTTATCAACTCAATATACTGCAACCCTAAGACCAGAGATGTTCCAAGAACAGAAAATTAGTATCACTTATAGCAGACATACAACATATGCTAGAAAATTCTAGTATATACAACCCAAGCATGCATAGAAAGGATTATATACTACAACTATGTAGGATTTATCCCATACATTAAAATCTAGTTAAACACTGAAATATGAACTAACATAATTCATGTGACTATGCTACAAATTAAATGAGCCTATTAACATATTCAACAAGAGCATTTGGCAAAAGTCTGCGTCCTGTCCATAGCAATAGAGACAAACACAAAGTCTAACTACAAAATATTACTGAAAACTCAAAATTCAAGATGAGGACTTAGATTTATATTCATAACTTTTATGAAGAGGTAAAGAATATCACTTCACAAAGTACTGATATTTAAACCTGACCTGGAATTCTGAACTAATTCAACATGGCAATAAAAGGAAATAAAGCTTAGAGGTCATGAAAGACAAAATGAAAGTGACATTGTTTTTAGATTGGCTGGTTGTCTATGGAGAAAATCTGAGAGATCACGAAGAAAACATTTGAAGTAACAAGTGATTGTATCTTGGCTGAACAAAGTTGAACTAGAGCATCATTTTAATTAACACCCAAATAGCAGGTTCTTATCTAAACTTAAGCTTATAACTTCGTGGAAAACCACAGAGATCTGATGGAAGAAAAAAGTGACTTAGTTAAAGTTGGCTTATTTTCTTGGTTATGAAGATTCAATATCATTGAGACATCATTTCTTCCCATCTTCAGCTATAGATCCAGCATACCCTCAAACAAAACACCACCCAATTATTTAGCAAATTCTAACTAATGCTGGGCACTGCAGGAAGAAGTAAAAGACTCTTAATCTCCAATGCAATATTGAAGAGCAGTCTTACAGAGCTGATGTTTCTCAGCTGTAACCCCCTATCCCCTATCAAGTTACAGTAATTGCAGAGTGTGGTATCTAGGAAAGAAAGACTAACAGATCAATGAATGACAGAACAGTGGGTCCAGAAATAGAACCACATAAGTATCACTTACCAATCTTTGACAAAGGAGCTGATCAATACAACAGAAAACAGAGAGATAGTGCTTTCAATCTGTGATTGATAATGGCATCCATATGCCAAAGGTTAGCCATTCACCCTCTTCAGGGGGTCACTTCAACTGGCTCAAAGACCTGAAGGTCAGATGTGAAGGAAAAGAAAGTGACATAAAGAAAAGTTGAGATGGCCTTGGGTTTGGTGGCAACATTTTAGATAGAACTGTGACAAATTTTATAAAAGAGGATGTTTATAGTCAATCTTTTCAAAATTGAAATTATCTACTTTGTAAAAGAAACTGTCATGCCAAAGGTAAAATATTGTACAATATGTTGGAAAATATTTGCAATATATTTATCTGAGAAAATGCTTGTCTAAAAGTGTCTAAAAAATCAATGATGTTAATTAGAGAACTCTTATAAAAATGTTGCTTTTGTAGTTTTTTTCTTTAATTGATCATAACCATAACTTTATTTATTTTAAAAGAAATGTGGCCTAGATAGAGAGTATATTCTTGCCCCAAGTAGCTGAGTCTCAGCCAACAATAGCAGCATAACTCCAGTCAATTAGAGGCTACAGCTCTCACATCATTCCAAAATTAAGGCAACTGTTAAGTCATAGCAAAATTTCTTTCCATAAGCAATCTCTTTATCTGCCTATTCCCATTGCTCACACTGCTGGGTAGACCTCTGAAACTCTCCTGTTTTTGCTTAATGCTTACCTAGTTCATAAATGTTTTTGGCTTAAATAAAATGCTTAATTTGATTTGTTTTGGTGTTTTCTGTAACAGCAGTGGCAAATGGATGTGTTTTTTCAAGGTTGCTAATGATGTATGGTTGGCTAGGATGGAGGGGAAATCCCTAACTTCACTTTAAGTTTGCTGTGAACCTAGAAGTGTTTTTAAAAATCAAAATCTCCCAGTAAATATTTCAAATGCAAGAATTCTTATCTTAATAGATACTATGGACTTTACTACTCTTCTATAGCTCTCTCCATTTCACATTTATAATATATTGCTTATATGATATAGACACACACACACACACACACAGAGAGAGAGAGAGAGAGAGAGAGAGAGAGAGAGAGAGAAAGAGAGAGAGAGAGAGAGAGAGGCAGGCAAATGTATTGTGTTATAATTCTGTTTGCCTGCTTCCAAGAGATGCTCTTTATTCTTTAAGCTCTTTTTTTGTTTGTTTGTTTGTTTGTTTGTTAAAGACAGTGAATATCGTTGTTGGGATGCTAACATTTAATTAACTAAGCACATTTGTTTCCAGATCCCAAATGAAAGCCTCTCTCTGAAGTACTGAGCAACTAGTACAACCATCATCTTCTGCCCAGTTGTTAGTGTGGATCAAAGCAGATTCTGATGGCCCTGATAATTTTGCAAATGCTATGGTTTGTTATTTCCTCCAGAAGCCCTGCATTAAAGTTTATTTTCTCTCATTCGTGGAGGTAGAACCTGTGAAGCAATAACAAAATTGGTATGCTGTTGTTATATCACCCCTCATCCAGGAAGTCTCATGTCCTTACCAGCAGAGGTGATAGTTACACAAAGCCACAGAACAAGGAGTTGTCTACAAGCCAACAGCAAGAAGAAAGTTATTTTCAAGATAAGAAAGATAAGCCTGAAACAAGTTAACTTTTCAACATCTTGAACTTGAATTTTGAGCATCCAGGATTATAAGAACACAAATTTGCAAGTCTTAAGCCATTCAGCCTATGGTGTTTTTCCAGATACCTATTATAGAGGGTCTGGATCATACACCATGAATATATAGTGGCCCTAAATCATCTAGTGTTGACCAAGGTGAGTTCAACTGTGTAAAATATTTATAAAGATGTACAGTGACTTAAAAGCACTCAATATATTACCAAACCTTGTTCAGTCTGTGCCCAGAGAGGCCAATTAAAACAGCCACATTGATAGTAATGAGACAGAAAAGGAGATTTATCCAATGTGACTACACTGGGAAGATGGGCAGTAGTACCCAGTGACCCCATCAAGTCCACGTGCAGTCAGGAAGTAACATTAAATTTTAAGTAGATGTCAGAGTATGCATAGCTAAGCAGTTCTAACCAAAGTGTGGTCTGTTTCTCAATTTCCTCTTCATTGTCAAGACCCTTCACTGTCAGTATTGCCTGAAATATCTCCAGGAGACAAGGTTCCTCTCTGGCTGGAGCTAGACTTCAGCATTTTGTCTCCCCACAAGAGATTCCTGGAGAAAATTCCAGTTTCTTGGAGCATTTTGCTTTATTACTATGATAGTAGGAATCCAAGACACAAGTGTCTTCTTAGAATGCATCCACTTGTACCAGGAAGATAGCAATTAAATCTATCACCTGTGTAATTAATATCAACTTCATTTCAGAGACTGAGAGTGGAACAAGTATCTAGCTGGAAGCAGGGAGCCACTATCAGTGTACAGCTGCATCTGAAAAAGCATAGAACAGCCTTCAAAAGAGAAACTTTGAGTGGAAGTTGAAGATAATATTAGTAAGAGTTTTTTGACTTGTACAAAGTGTTAGACTATTGCTTCATGGGGCCCGTGTGTCTAAAGGCTTCATGACAACATACTTACAGGTGAGATAAAAGGGATGAGGTTGGACTCCTTGTTTGGTCACGTGGGTGCTGGGTGGGTTTTAAATAGTCTATAATAGCTAGATATGTATATAATAGCACTTCTGACAGTATAGGATGTGTATATTTGTTAATATATAGCTCATTTAGGTCTGCTTTAGATAGATTTTCATTGAATATATGTTTTAAAATTTATTAAATTAGTTTTAAAATTATACATACACATGTGTATGTGCATATGTGCATGTATGTATGTGCATGTAATCAGAAACCATCTATCTTGGTTTATGAGTTAGGGTCTCTCACTATAACCCATGACCATCTGTGTAGGCTACACTATCTGCCCACTGATCCCTGGGATTCTACCCTTTTCTACCACTTTTATAACATAAATACAAGGACTTTCTGTCACGCCTGGATTTTCTTATGTTCAGGCCATGCGGATCAAGCTCATGTCCTCAAGGCTTCTGTGACAAATATTTTACCATCTGAGCCATCTCCCAAGCTTAAGTTAAATTTTTTTTATATAAAATTTTCTAAGGGATTGGTGAATGATAAAATGAATATGTCTCTTACCTTATATAACAGACTGAAAGAATATTGAATATTTCATTAATGTGTTAAGTTATAGACATCAAAATTTGATTCCTTGTACCCGATAACCGTCTATGAACCTGTATTGTTATCAGAAGGTTTCTTTATGCCCCAAATCACAAAATTAAACATTGAAGAGTCCTAGAAATGAAGATCTTCCTAAACTGAGACTAATTTATTGCATTTTCTTATGAAACATCTCATATTAAGTGGGCATTATTAAATTAATGTTGTCTAATTTCATAAATTCAATAGTAACATCATTTGCATTATTTCCCATGGCCGAAAGAGGCTACACTCCTGGTATTTAATCCAGCATAATTGATTTACTTTATTAATGGAGTTAAGCCTTTAGAACTGTTGAATAAGGGGGCTAAGATTCTCTTCAGAGAGCTGGCCATGCCTGTCTCTCCTGTTGGTGCCTAAACTTTTCTAGGAACTCCCATCATTTGTGTGTGTGTGTGTGTGTGTGTCTTTATCTATGTTCATGGAGTTAATAGCTCTTCTGATAAACCCCTTATCATCCAGTTTATAAAAAGAATATTAAATGAGTTAATAAATTGCATAGGTTTTAGCATTAGGTTAGGAAGACAATGGCTTCAGGTTCTATCTTCTATGTTAATATCTGTTATTAGAATACTGAAAAAAATCATAGCTAAACAGTGACATGTATATAAATATTTCATTATTGAGCAGTTTCTATCTGTTTTCAGAGATGATCCTATGCGATACCACACTGAACTGGTCCTGTGCCACAGTGCTCCTCTCCAAGGACTGCTGACACACCTATGAGCACCATTTCTGCTCAAATGCCTGGACCAACAGGGAACTGCTCAGGGCCATCAAGACACAGGAACAAAGGAAGGGAAAGGGACAGGATCCTTCTGGTTTCTGTCTACACCCCAGAGCTGACACAGTTCCTCATACCCAAATTCCTCCCTGAGAGAACTTGTCTCCCTGGAGTACTGATATACAGGCTTTCAGGATGGATAAGCCACAGTCAGAGACAGCAACACCAGCTAACACCAGAGATAACCATATGGCAAGAGTCAAGGGAAAAAACATAAACAACAGAAACCAAGTCTATGTGGCATCATAAGAATCCAGTTCTTCCACCACAGCAAGCCCTGGATACACCAACACACCAGAAAAGCAAGATTCTGATTTAAAAATCACACCTCACTATGATGATAGAGGACTTTAAGAAGGATATAAATAACTCCTTTAAAGAAATACAGAATGATACAGATAAACAGGCAGAAGCACTTAAAGAGGAAACACAAAAATCATTTAAAGAATTACAGGACAATACAAGTAAATGGGTGAAGTACTTGAACAAAGCCATCCAGGATCTAAAATTGGAAATAGAAACAATAAATAAACCACAAAGAGAGACAACCCTGGAGCTAGAAAACCTAGGAAAGAGATTAGAAGTCATAGACACAAGCATCAACAACAGAATACAAAAGATAGGAGAATCTCAGGGGCATAAGATACCATAGAAAATATTGACACAACAGTCAAAGACAAGGCAAAAGGCAAATAACTCCTAACCCAAAACATTCATGAAATCCAGGACACAATGAAAAGACCAAAACTAAGGATAATAGGTATAGAATAGAATGAAGATTCCCAACTTAAAGGGCCAGTAAATATCTTCAACAGAATTATAGAAGAAAACATCCCTAACCTAAAGAAAGAGATGCTCATGAACATACAAGAAACCTACAGAACTCTAAATAGATTGGACCAGAAAAGAAATCCTCCTGTCACTTAATAGTCAGACCACCAAATGCACAAAACAAAGAAAGAATATTAAAAGAAGTAAGGGGGAAAGATCAAGTAACATATGAAGGCAGACCTATCACAACTATATCAGACATCTCTCCAGAGACTATGAAAGCTAGAACATCCTAGACAGATGTTATACAGACCCTGATAGAACACAAATGCCAGCCCAGGACACTATACTCAGCAATAATTTCAGTTATAGAGAAACCAAGATGTTTCCTGACAAAAATAAATTTATATAATACCTTTCCGTAAATTTAGCCCTACAAAGGATAAAAGATGGAAGACACCAACACAAGGAGGGATACTATACCCTAGAAAAGCAAGAAAGTGATCTTTCAACAACTCCAAATGAAGATAGCCATACAAAGATAAAAATTACTTCAAAAATAACAGGAAGCAACAATCACTATTCCCTAATATCTCTTAACATCCATGGACTTAATTCCCCAATTAAAAGACAGAATAACAGACTGTATATATTAAAGGGACCCAGCATTTTGCTACATTCAGGAAATAAACCTCAATGTCAAAGACAGACACTATCTTAGAGTAAAGGGCTGGAAAACAATTTTCCAAGCAAATTATCCCAAGAAACAAGCTGGAGAAGTCAGTCTAATGTCAAATAAAATCACCTTTCAACCAAAAGTTATCAAAAAGGATAAGGAAGGACACTTCATACTCATCAAAGGAAAAGTCTACCAAGAAGAACTCTCAATTCTGATGATCTATGCTCCAAATGCTAGGGCACCCACATTCATAAAAGAAACTTGACTAAATCTCAAGGCACACATTCCACCTCACACAATAATAGTGGTGACTTCAGCACTCCACTCTCAGCAATGGACACATCATGGAAACAGAAACTAAACAGAGACAGAGTGAAACTAATAGAAGTTTTGAGCCAAATGGATTTACCAGATATCTCTATAACATTTTATCCTAAACAGAAGAATATACCTCCTTCTCAGCAACATTCAGTACCTTTTCCAAAACTGACCATATAATCAGTCACAAAACAGGCCTCAACAGATACAAGAAAATTGAAATAATCCCATTTATCCTATCAGATCACTGTAGACTAAAACTCATCTTTAGTAGCAACAAAAACAACAGAAATCCTACATACACCGAGAAGCTGAACAATGCCCTATTCAATAATAATTGTTCAAGGAAGAAATAAAGAAAAAAATTAAAGACTTTAGAATTTAATGAAAATGAAGGCTCAACATACCCAAATATATGCGACACAATGAAAGCAGCAGTTAAGAGGAAAATTCGTAGCTCTGAGTGCCTCCAAGAAGAAACTGGAGAAAGAAAACACTAGCAGCTTGATAGCACACCTGAAAGCTCTAGAACAAAAAGAAGCAAATACACCCAAGAGGTGTAGACAGCAGGAAGTAATAAAACTCAGGGCTGAAATCAACCAATTATAAACAAAAAGAATTATACAAAGACTCAATAAAACCAGGAGTTGGTTCTTTGAGAAAATCAACAAATAGATAAACCCTTAGCCAGAAAAACTAGAGTGCACACAGACAGTCTCCAAATTACAAAATCAGAAATGAAGAGAGATATAACAGAAACTGAGGAAATTAAAAAAAAATCATTTGATCCTACTACAAAAGCCTATATTCAACAAAACTAGAAAATTTGAAGTAAATGGACAATTTTCTAGACAAAGTTAAATTAGGATCAGATAAACCACCTAAACAGTCCCATAACCCCTAAAGAAATAGAAGCAATAATTAAAATCTCCCAACCAAAAAAGCCCAGAACCAAATGGGTTTATTGCATAATTCTATCAGTCCTTCAAAGAAGACCTAATACCAACACTCTTCAAACTATTGCACAAAACAGAAACAGAAGAAACACTACCCAATTCATTCTATGAAGCCACAGTTACACTGCATATTTTCCCATAGAGATGGAACAGTTTTTGTCTAACCAGGAAATTGTCACAATTTCTTTTCATAGAGTACTTCTTAAGGGATTTTTTTCTACTTCTATCATGTTTAATATTCCAAATATTTTTTTTTTAAATTGGTTGAGTGCATATTACTTTTAGCTTAAGAGATATCATGTATATCTAAGAGGCATTTATTTATTATCTATTATAAATATTTTGATGACTTAAAAATGTAAATACTGATTTGTATATTTTAAAATACTTTTTATTAGTTTAACAGAAAAAGAAAGAAAGAAAGAAAGAAAGAAAGAGAGAAAGAAAGAAAGAAAGAAAGAGAAAAAGAAAGCAAAAAACCAGAAATAGGGGAAAACTATTAGCAGCATCATATTGTGGGAAGCATGTTCATAACTCTAAACTATCTAAACATACTAAGTCAGCTGAAAAACCACAAATATTCCAACAGAAAAATGGGAAAAGGAGACAGGGGGCATGTAGAAAAGCCAAGTTTAGGAAGACAGGTGGCAAGGAATGAGGAAAACTCATTTCTCTGCAGCTTCAGAAGTCTAGGACTACTGCCACCAATTTACACCGGTTACCAATTCACATCCGCCATCAATTCACATTTGCAGGACCATTTTGATGTTTGATCTCCAGGACTATAAAGATAATGATTTTTTTTTTTGTGTTTTTCAGTGTGTGTGTGTGTGTGTGTGTGCATGTGTGTGTGTGTGTGTGTGTGTGTGTGTGTGTGTTTAAAAGTATCAAACTTAGTGAAAGTCTGTACAGCAGTAATAGGAATTAATACCATTTCTAGTTTAAAAAAATAAGGAAAGAATGATATAATGACACCTTTTCAATGGTGTGAATACAAAGCACTGGAGAGGTCAATACCACCACTCACACATGCAGTTGACAGAAGTATGGATTACTCTACCCTCTGGGGAATGCTGTTTGGGAATGTTTCGAATCCTTTGTTATTTGTTTTTTGTTTATGTTTTCGTTTTTAAGACTAGTTTCACATAGCCTAGGATGGATATGCCCACCTGATTCTCTTGCCTCTATTTCTCAAGTGCCAGAACTACAGGCATGTTTCTCCATGCCTGGTTCTGGAAATTTCTTAGTTTTCTTTCCTGATACTGTAATAAAATACTAGACTAAAGCAAAACGAATATTTCATTATTGATATTGCCTTGTTATGTTTTACCTTATTAGACAAAAATAACTGAGTGTAATGTCCTAACTTAAGGAATTATCAAATTTCTCCTTTAACAGTTTTAGTTTGGTTATTTTTTACTCAAGCTCTGGTACAAACATGCATTTGTATAAGCCAAAGATTTTGTATTAAAATGACAGCTAACATGTTAAATGAGAGAATAATTATACACATATCAATAGACTAGACAAACTGGCCAGTACTATCATTGGGATTGTTCTGGTCTTACTATCCTTTGGGGATTACACTTCACAATAGGTGGGAACATACATATGGCATTGACATGAATCAGATATAGATATCACCAGCAGAATAATCTTGTCACTATGTCTATACATGGATAGTTGTCAAGTGTAGACACTTTTACTATTTTAGAGAATAAAGGAAACTGGCAATAATAAGCAAAAACAAACAAACAAACAACAAACAAACAAACAAATAAAACCAAAACAATGAAATCCTCATTTCCAAGCAGTAAATTTTTATAGAGTTGAGATCATGACAAAATGTTAGCTAAATGAATGGCCCATACCTCAGCAGGAGCCAATATATCACTACAAAACAGATTTGATAACTTGGTTTAATAATATAGTTGTCAACATAAACTTTTAAAAATTTATTTTAATTATTTTTGAGATCTTCATACATGTATATTACATCTTCATTACTCCTGTTCCTCTGTCTCAACCTCTACTTCCTTGATGTTCCCCTCTCTCAGTTTGTGACTTTTTCTTCTTTAATTATTATTGGTACATATACATATATAGGTATCAACTTGAACACACATGAACACACTATGTACAACTTACTACTGAGTCTATTAACATGCATACCAACACATACACACATAGAAACACACAAATATATATATATATATATATATATATATATATATATATATATATGTGTGTGTGTGTGTGTGTGTGTGTGTGTGTGTGTGTGTATACATAATACACATGCACACATTTTTAGATATATGGACTAAACAGTTTGAAATGGAAGATAGAGTACTGTACTTTAGCTTTCTATATTGGTGCTTTACTTTGTTCATGGTTCTGTTTCTATTGATCATCATTAGCTTAAGCTTGCTCTAAGAAAACTATTAAGCATTCCACTTAGTATCTTTTATATACACATGGAATGATATTTAGTGTATCAGCTACATTACTTTTCTTCCAAAGTAAATCTGAAACTAGACTGTATGAGACACTTTTATAACTTCTTTTTGAAAATCACAGCTACTCTAAAAATACTCAGTTCATACAGTGGGGCAGAAGGACTGGTTTTGTTCAATTGTAAAGACCTCATCTAGTATTTGTAATAAAACAAGTCATTTGCTTCTAAACGAAAGCTAAATCAGACTAGGGTAGAATTTTCTATTTGATATATAAAAATTTAGGAGCAAATTACTCTGTGTCAAATAGAATTGTAACATGTCCTTCTAATAATGAGTTCCTTGCCTATACCAAGTGATAAGAAAATATAGATCAGATCACAAAGAGGGTAATTCATTACTTAGAAAAATCATGTCAGTATGAAAACATCTTGAGTTAAATGCTTATGTGTTTACTTTTTCTTTTCACAGTTATACCTTATTAAATGTTACTTTATGCCCTCATTAGTTTCACTTAAAAAAACATTGGAATGTCTGATAACCAATGTAGGATTTCTGAGAAAATCATGTAAAACTATAATGCTGGATCTTATTGTAGCCTCCCTCAGCCTCAAAGCAGGCTGATCTGGACTTGACCTGCTGCCACTAAGAAGGAGATTACCTAGGGTGGAGCCTTCTGACCTTGATGGCTCTAACTGCTCTTCTCCAAGACTCTGCTTCCTGCTGAAAGGTCCTTGAGAAGTTCTGGAGACACACCCTGTAGATCACCTATGGGCTTGCTCCAGGCACCAAGAACGGATTGGCTGGGGAGGAGGGGGGATGGGCCTACCCTCTTTATAAACAGGGACTTGCAATAGACTTCATAGGCTTTGAACGGAAAGGTTTGTCTTGGCCTCGTTCTTTTCTCCCCCTTCTGATCTCTTTCAGCCCCAGCTCACCTTTCAGGGGAACCCAGTTCATGTGGCCGCATGCGGCTACATTATGGCTGATAGATACATTATTCCCAAGCCTAGAGACTTGTATCATTTCACCATTTCTGCTGGTTAGGAATCTGTGCCTGCCTTAGCTGAGTATTTTTTTCTCAGTTTTGTGATAGAAATGGATAAGGCTCTTTCTTTTTTTTTTTTTTTTTTTTTTTTTTTCTGAAGCTTCAGCCTTCAAGAGGCTTGTTTCCAGGCTTGTTCCAGGAAACTGTCATGTGTGAGTTATTCTTAGAACCACTTTATGACAAGGATTTCCCCAGGGCAAGTGTACCAAAGGAGAATAAGACAGTGAAGTCTGTTCAAAACATGTGTGTGTGTGTGTGTGTGTGTGTGTGTGTGTGTGTGCATTACATTTTAATCATGCTTTCCCTCCCTCAGCTCCTCCCACTCCTCCCCACCTTATCCAACTCCACATTTCTTCCTCATCCTCCACATCCAAAACCAGGCCAACAAACAGAAATTTAAAAGTAAAAACAAGCAAACAAATAAAACACACACATGCAGAGACACACTCCAACACACTCACAGAAACATACATACACACACACTCACATACACACTCATCCACACATACATACACACATGCTCACACACACACATTTATACATGAAACACACTCATACACACACAGTCTCTCTCTCTCTCTCTCTCTCTCTCTCTCTCTCTCTCTCACACACACACACACACACACACACACACTCACACACGATCTTTTTGTAATCTACTCTGCAAAGTGTCATCCTGTAACTTTTGAGGTATTGTATCAGTTTAAGGCAACTCATGAAATCCAAATCCCCCTTAAAGGCAAGGGTCTACACAGTGATGTGAAAGCAGGAAAAGAGAATTGTTTGGGTCATTTTAGATCATCTCTACCCATAACAAACTTGTGCAAAGTATAGTGTCAATTTTAGATAACTTGTTAATTAACATGTTTATATCAGAACATTTGCTTGAGGAATAAATAGAGAATCTGATATTTAATGGTATAGTATCTTTATAGTATCACATATAGCTTTTGGTAACACTTTCTACCATGGTCGGAGCTTTCAAGGGTCCTAACACATTAGTTACATAGGAAAGAACAGCAACGCTCTGTTTTTCTCTTATGGCTGTGGCCCCACGCCATCCATCCATGCTTAAATAAATAGAGAATTATTACCTTACCCCTGGATTCCTGCTAGTTTTTGTTTTGTTACTGAAGGCATAATTCATTCTTGTCTCAGTTTGCAATGTTGAAGCATTGGAGCCAGCAGAACTCGCAAGTGGAAAGAAACTAAGTTGGTACTTTGAGAATAAAGTAAAGAGAAAACAGTTGTTAATCTTTTTTATCTTCTGTGGAAGACTGGGGATGTGAAATATAAAATAACTTATTTAGTAAAGTGCTTGCCACACAAAAATGAAGAACTAAATTTGACCCCAAACATTCATGTAAATAAAAAGTTGGGTGTGGTGCCATGTCCTTGTAATCTCAGTGCTGAAGAGTTGGGGACAAGAGGTTGCCTGCAGAGCTTTATCCAGAAGCTTACCCAAATCAGGAGCCACAGTCCCCTGAGAAATACTGTCTCTAAAGTCAAAGTAGAAAGCTCCTGGTGAGCAATAGTATATATAAATATACTATTATACATATATACATATACATATACATGTTATTTGTTATGTTATGTTGTGTGTTATATGTTAAATATTATACATAATATATTACACATTGCATATCATATATTAATATAATATGAAATACATAATACACATTTAATATATTCTATAAACTAAAGAAGAGTAGTGCTTCCTATACTGAGGAACTTGTTTAGATATTCACTTTGAAGAACAGGACAACAATATTTCTTAAATGAGAAAACCCTAGAAATTAGATAAAAGAAAAGTTTTAGGATTCTCAAACAATTGGAAGTCCTTCCTTCCTCCCTCCCTTCCTTCCTTCCTTCCTTCCTTCCTTCCTTCCTTCCTTCCTTCCTTCCTTCCTTCCTTCCTTCCTTCCTTCTTGTCTGCCTGCCTGTCTGCCTGCCTTCCTTCCCTCTTTTCCTATCTCTCTCCCTTCCTGCCTCTCTTCCTTCCTCCATCACCTCCTTGTCCTCCTCCTCTGTCTATTTGTCTCTCTTTCTGTCTGTCTCTGTCTCTCTGTCTTTGTCTCTGTCTCTCTCTGTCTCTGTTTCTCTCTGTCTCTCTGTCTCTGTCTCTGTCTCTGTCTCTCTCTCTCTCTCTCTCTCTCTCTCTCTTTCTCATTAGTCTATACTCTCAACGCAAGCATCTTTGGTCCAAGCTGCATGACTTTGCAGAGCTCCTCACTCTCCCATGTGTTGCATGTGTTATTCATAGATACATGCAACACTATTTCCAGTTCTATTTCTTTCTTTTGTAGAATTCACCTTCCTTCAAATAAAAATTTCTTTTGACTAAGACACTTATTTAAAATGTTTAATATCCCTATCTTTCCGTGGAAGAGAACTAGTAACTATTTAGAGATTCAATCTCACTCAACCAAAAGGCCTATTATCGAGAAGTCAAAGAACAGACACTACTAGGGGTACAAAGATGTATAGAGAAGATGTATAGAGTGAAGGCTGTCATCCATATACACTATGGTTTAGAATGTAGACTAGCTCAGCCACTGTTGGTATAGAAATGGATAAGTAGATAGAGAAAGTTTCCTGTATAAGTAAGGGGACTTCACTGAGTGGTAAGAAGAATAGTCATCTCTACAGGGAAAGAGAAGGGCTGAAGATGATCTCCTTAAGCTGAGGACCCAAACTCAGAATGACAAGCATTGCATATTTTCTCTCAAATGTGGAAGGAAGATTTAAATGTATGAGATAATAAAGTAGAGGGGTGATTATCTGGGAAAAAAAAAGGTAACAAGTGGGAAAATAGAGTGAGAAAAGAGAAAATTGAGGTGAAAATGGTCAAAGTATATTTTATAAATGAATAGGAATATAATGCAGTTCATTATTTTCCACAACGAATCCATGTTAATAATAAAATAACTTGGCTTTTAGAAATTCATTTTAACTGTCTGAGCTGAAAATATTTTATCTTAAGATTTATATTTTCTACCTGTCAGAATTAATGCAGTATAGAAATCTTGTCTCCTACCCGAAAATAACAGCAGATATGTCAAAGTAAAAATATAGTGAGATTTTTGTTAAAATTCGCATTTTTATATAATCATAACAGTCATATTTTTATAGTTAAATAATTAACTGTTTTGATGCTGGATCTAATTAAGAGTATTCTGTACTTATCATTTTTAGTTGTAGAACTCTGTGTGGGGGTGGGTGGGGAGAGCTTGTCAATCATCTATAGTATTTCTTCCAATTTTTTTCTTTAATTAAATGAGAATTTCATACATGAGCACAGCATTTACATTATTTCTACTGCTAGCTCCTTCCTCCAACTCCCCGTGTGTCTCTTCCACTGCCTCTCAAATTCAAATATGTTATATGAATGCAGGGACATCTGCCTTGTATTTTGAGAGAGGATCTTATAAGGAAGTGTGCCTTCTTCTTTGGGTACAATGAATGGCTAGAGACCTCCAGGGATCGACTTGTCCTCACCTCCTCAGCACTGAGATTACAAATATACTATACCACAAAAGCTTTTTATTTAGAATGGTGCACACCCATGCACATATAATTTGGAGAATCCTTTTAAAGCTGCTCAAAGATATATGTGTTGACCAATTGGATAA
Organism: Mus minutoides; assembly: GCA_902729485.2. Taxonomy (NCBI): domain Eukaryota; kingdom Metazoa; phylum Chordata; class Mammalia; order Rodentia; family Muridae; genus Mus; species Mus minutoides. The sequence continues at coordinate 781,660 of LR749491.1, read as the reverse complement.
GCTAACAGGTGTCTTTTCCCTGGAGAAGACTGAATACCTCTCTCTTAAAAATCAGAAACTGCCTATACCTCTTCCTCTGGTTAATTTCTGAGATGCGTATACATTCACATTCTCATGTCAGCTAGTGTCATTGTATTGTTCTTGTTCAGAAAACTATATTGTTAAGCTATCATAACTGCATTTCCATTGTCCTATATAGAAGATACTAACTCTTATCAAACATAATGGTCCTCTAGATATGTAATATTTTCATCTCCTACTCTACAATGTGACCTGAGTATGTGGTGTGGGAGTTGCACTGTAAATGAATTAACTGGGGACATGGTATTTAATGGGTATTTGCATTTTTGCACTTTGGCCAGCTTTAGAGTTCTGTGATGGTCTCCATCTGCTGAAAAACCAAGCTCCTTTGAAGAGGAGTATTAACTACACTTATCTGTGGGTATGAATTTTCAAATTAAGGGATTTGAGGTTATGTTTTTTTTTTTCTTTTTTGTGGAGGATAATATATAGGTAATAGATAATAGTTTTCCCAGAATAACTTGTGATCAATGTTATCTCTCTCTCTCTCTCTCTCTCTCTCTCTCTCTCTCTCTCTCTTTCTCTCTCTCTCTCTCTCTCTCTCTCTCTCTGTGAGTGTGTGTGTGTGTGTGTGTAGTTGGGAGACGGTCATCTTTCTTTGTTGAATACCAGGTACCTATATATTAGTGCACTGACATTTTCTTCCTCTGTTTAGTGCCATTTATCTATGTGTATTTTTTCCCAAGAAACATAATGATTTTATTATCATGGCTCTGAAATATAACTTGAAATCTGCTATGGTAATCTCTTAAGCATTGTTCTTGTCAATTGCACATACAATTAGCTTGTAAACTAAGGGTCGTTTGTGGCTCAATTCAAGTTTTTCTCTGAAGTGTTTTTTTTTCTTTTTTTTTTTTTTTTTTTTTTTTTTTTTTTTTTTTTTTTTTTTTTTTGATTGGCATTGATTGAATCTGCAAGTAGCTTTTAGAAGAATGGTAATTGAGGTGAGAGCACCATCTTGTATCCCCAGTCTCTCAGAGACCAGTCTGAGCAGGAGAGCACATGGCCTGCAGAAGCAACATAGCTTCATGGACAGGGTCCCTTCAGGCTTTCATCTTCACCAAGGAGGCAAAGCTGAGCTCCAGACCTCTGTGTGCCTTTCCTGCAAGAGGAGAGCTTGTCTGCAGCGACTGTCCTGAGCACTGGGACTCAGGAAAAGCTGGGCTCCTAGTAGTGCTGACAGAGGCTAACAGAATCATAGGAGGAACAAGATCCAGCAAGAGACAGCTAGAATATCCAATACCAGGGATTTCCAGATGGCAAAAGGCAAAGGAAAGAATCTTACAAACAGAAAACAGACCACTCAGCATAATCAGACCCCAGCATTCCCACCACAGTGAGTCCTGGATACCCCAACACCTGAAAAGCAAGATTTGGATTTAAAAATCATATCTCCTGATGCTGAGGATTTTAAGAAGGGCATTAATAACTCACTTAAAGAAATACAGGAGAACAATGCTAAGCTGGTAGAAGTCCTTAAAGAGGAAGCACAAAAATCCCTTAAAGAATTACAGGAAAATACTGTTAAATAGGTGGAAGTCCTTAAAGAGGAAACATAAAAATCCCATAAATAATTACAGAAAAACACAACCAATTAATGGAATTGAACAAAATCATCCAAGATCTAAAAGTGGAAGTAGAAACAATGAAGAAAACCCAAAGGGAGACAATTCTGGAGATAGAAATCCTAGGAAAGACATCAGGAAACATAGATACGATCATCACGATCATCAGCAACAGAATACAAGAGATGGAAGAGAGAATATCAGGTGTAGAAGATTCCATAGGAAACATGGACAAAACAAAGAAAATGAAAAATGCAAAAAGATCCTAACTCAAAACATCTAGGAAATCGAGAACACAATGAGAAGAGCAAACCTAAGGGTGATAGGTATAGAAGAAAATGAAGATTTTCAACTTAAATGGCCAGTAAATATCTTCAAGAAAATTATAGAAGAAAACATCCCTAACCTAAAGAAAGAGATGCCCATAAACATACAAGAAGCCTACAGAATGCCAAATAGACTGGAACAGAAAAGAAATTTCTCCCAACACATAATAATCAGAACAACAAATTCACTAAATAAAGATAGAATATTAAAAACAGTAAGGGAAAAAGGTCAAATAACATATAAAGGCAGACCTATTAGAATTACAACAGACTTCTCACCAGAGAATATGAAAGCCAGAAGATCCTGGACAGATGTTATACAGATCCTAAGAGAACACAAATGCCAGCCCAGGCTACTATACCCAGCAAAAAAAACCTCTCAATTACCATAGATAGAAAAACCAAAGAATTCCATGACAGAACCATATTCACACAATATCTTTCCATGAATCTAGCCCTTCAAAGAATAATAACAGGAAAACAAAAGAAGTCACTTAATATGCACTCACTGTTGAGCGGATATTAGCCCAGGAACCTAGAATACCCAAGATACAATTTCCAAAACACAAGAAAATCAAGAAAGTCCAACGCGTGGATGCTTCATTCCTAGAATAGGGATTAAAATATACATGGAAGGAAGTAGAGAGACAAAGTGTTGAACTAAAATGAAAGAATGGACCATCCAAGAGTGCCCCACCCAGGTGGTCCATCACATAATCAGCTACCAAATGCAGACACTACTGCATATGCCAGCAGGACATTGCTGAAAGGACCGTGATATAGCTTTCTCCTGTGAGGCTTTGACAGTCTCTGACAAATACAGAAGTGGATGCTAACAATCATCTATAGGGCAGAACATAGGGCCTTCAATGTAGGAGCCAGAGAGAGAACCCAAGAGCTGTAGGGGTCTGCAACTCTATAGATGGAACAACAATATGAACTAATCAGAACCCCCAGAGCTCACGTCTCTAGCAGCATATGTATTAGAAGTTGGCCTTGTTGGCCATTACTAGGGAAGAAAGGCCCTAGGTCTAGCAATGTTTGTAAGCCCCAGTACAGGGGAATGCCAGGGCCAAGTAGTGGGAGTGGGTGGGTAGGGGAGCAGGGTGGGGGGAGGGTATAGGGGACTTTTGGGTAACCATTCTAATATCCAATAAAATAGACTTCCAATCCAAAGTTATCAAAAAAGATGAGGGGCAATTCATACTCATCAAAGCTAAAATCTTCCAGGATGAACTCTCAGTTCTGAATAGATATTCTCCAAATGCAAGGGCATCCTCATTCATTAAAGAAACTATACTAAAGCTCAATGCACACATCACACCCACATAATAATAGTGGGAGCCTTTAACACCCCACTCTCATCAATGGACAGATCATGGAAACAAACTAAACAGAGACACATTGAAACTCACAGAAGTTATGAAACAAATAGATTTAAGAGATACCAACAAAACATTTTATCCTAAAACAAAAGGATATACCTTCTTCTCAGCACCCCATGGTACCTCCTCCAAAATTGACCATATAATTGGTCACAAAACAGGCCTTAACAGATGCAAAAATATTGAAATTATCCCATGCATTCTATCAGTACACGACAGACTAAAGCTGATCTTCAATAACAATATAAATAATAGAAAGCCAACATTCATGTGGACACTGAACAAAACTCTACTCAGTGAAAACTTGGTCAAGGAAGAAATAAAGAAAGAAATTAAAGACTTTTTAGAGTTTAATGAAAATGAAGCCACAACATACCCAAATTTATGGGACACAATAAAAGCAGTCCTAATAGAAAAACTCAGCTCTGAGTGCCTCCAAAAATAAACTAGAAAAAGCATACACAAGAAGCTTGACAACACACCTAAAAGCTCTAGAACAAAAGGAAGCAAATACACCCAAAATGAGTAGACAGCAGAAAATAATCAAATTCAGGGATGAAATCAAGCAAGTGGAAACAAAAAGAACTATACAAAGAATCAACCAAACCAGGAGCTGGTTCTTAGAGAAAATCAACAAGATAGATAAATACTTATCAAGACTAACTAGAGGGCACAGGGACAGTATACTAATTAACAAAATCAGAAATGAAAAGAGAGACATTACAACAGAACCTGAGGAAATCCAAAAGTTATTATTTCCTGCCATATACTCATCTTGGGTGAATTTGCTTCCTTTCGTTCTAGAGCTTCTAGGAATGCTGTCAGACTGCTTGTGTATGTTCTCTCGTTTTCCTTATTGGAGGCACCCAGGGCTACGAGTTTTCCTCTTAGGACTGCTTTCACTGTGTCCCATAAATTTGGGTATGTTATGGCTTCATTTTCATTAAATTCTAAAAGTTGAGAGTGGGATGTTGAAGTCTCCCACTATTATTGTGTGAGGTGCAATGTGTGCTTTGAACTTTACTAAAGTTTCTTTAGTGAATGTAGCTGCCCTTGCATTTGAAGCATAGATATTTAGAATTGAGAGTTCATCTTGGTAGATTTAACTTTGATGAGTATGAAGTGCCCCTCCTTGTGTTTTTTTATAACTTTGGGTTGAAAGTCAATTTTATTTGATATTAGAATGGCTACTCCAGCTTGTTTTTCAGACCATTTGTTTGGAAGATTGTTTTCCAGCCTTTTATTCTGAGGTAGTATCTGCCTTTTTACCTGAGGTAGGTTTCCTGTAAGCAGCAAAAAGTTGGGTCCTGTTTGTGTAGGCAGTTTGTTAGTCTATGTCTTTTTATTGGGGAATTGAGTCCATTGATGTTAAGAGAAATCAAAAAAAAGTAATTGTTGCTTCCTGTCATTTTTGTTGTTAAAGTTGGGAATATGTTCTTGTGGCTGTCTTCTTTTTGTTTTGTTAAAGGTTTACTTTCTTGTGTTTTCTAGGATGTAATTTCCATCTTTGTGTTGGTGTTTTTCCTTTATTATATTTTGAAGGGCTGAATTCCTAGAAAGATATTGTGTGAATTTGGTTTTGTCATGGAATACTTTGGTTTCTCCATTTATGGTAATTGAAATTATTGCTGGTTATAGTATCCTGGGCTAGCATTTGTGTTCTCTTAGTGTCTGTATACAGCTATCCAGGATCTTCTGGCTTTCATAGTCTCTGATGATAAGTCTAGAGTAATTCTAATAGGACTGCCTTTATATGTTACTTGACCATTTCCCCTTACTGCTTTTAATATTCTGTCTTTATTTAGTGCAGTTGTTGTTCTGATTGCTATGTGTTGGGAGGAATTTCTTTTCTGTTCCAGACTATTTGGAGTTCTGTAGGCTTCTTGTATGTTCATGGGCTTCTCTTTCTTTAGGAATGGAAAGTTTTCTTCTATAATTTTGTTGGAGATATTTGCTGTCCCTTTAAGTTGAAAATCTTCATTCTCATCTACTCCTATTATCTGTAGGTTTGGTCTTCTCATTGTGTCCTAGATTTCCTGGATGTTTTGAGTTAGGATCTTTTTGCATTTTGCATTTTCTTTGATTGTTGTGTTCATGTTCCCTATGGAATCTTCTGCATCTGAGATTCTCTCTTTCATCTGTATTCTGTTGCTGATGCTCACATCTATGGTTCCTGATTTCTTTCCTAGAGTTTCTATCTCCAGATTTGTCTCCCTTTGGGTTTTCTTCATTGTTTCTACTTCCCTTTTTAGATCTTGGATGGTTTTGTTCAATTCCATTGCCTGTTTGGTTGTGTTTTTCTGTAATTCTTTAAGGGATTTTTGTGTTTCTTCTACCTATTTAGCTGTGTTTGCCTGTAGTTCTTTAAGGACTTCTACCTGTTTAGCAATGTTCTCCTTTAATTCCTTGAGGGTTTTTTTGTGTTTCCTCTTTATGGGCTTCTACCTGTTCAGCAGTATTCTCCTTGAGGGATTTTTCTCCTGCATTTCTTTAAGTGAGTTATTAATGCCCTTCTTAAAATCTTTTACCACCATCATGAGATATGATTTCAAATCCATGTCTTGCTCTTCCAGGTGTGTTGGGGTATCCAGGACTCGTGGTGGGTGTACTAGGTTCTGATGATGCCAAGTGTTCTTGGTTTCTGTTAGTAAGATTCTTACATTTGCCTTTTGCAATCTGGAAATCTCTAGTGTTAATGTTCAAGCTGTCTCTGGTTGGATCTTGATTCTCCTGTGACTCTTTTAGCCTCTGTCAACACAATGGATGCCATTGGGTGCGGCACGGCTCTGGCCATTTGCACCAACTGTGTTGGTGGAGAAAGGACACCACACTGGGAATCCAACTCTCTCCTGAGTTCCAGTGGTCAGAGCACTCTCTGCAGGCAAGCTCTCCTTTTTCAGGGCAGGTGTCCAGCAGTCTGGAGCTCTGATCTACCTCCTGAATTCTGGTGTCAGAACCCTCCCTGTAGACTGGAATGTGCCCGGGGGTTTGGCAAGGAATGTGCCCAGGGGTCTGGGTCTCAGCTCTGCCACCTGGCTGAGGACCTGACCAAGAAGCTCTGTTGCTTCTATCGCCCATGTGCTCTCAGGTGATCAGGAGTTCCTGGGTGTGCTAGGGGTCCTGCAGTGTGAAGAGTCCTCTGGTGCCCTAGATGCCCTCGGCCAGGTTCATGCAGAAGATGGCGGGGCTTGCCCAACCTGAATGGATCCCAGCCTCTGGTCAGGCAGGGTTCCTTTGTCCCTGCTCCTGCTGGCACAATACCCTCTGCAATTCTTTGGAGCTGATGTTGCTTTCCACAGGATCCTGAGGTTCTGTGGTGTGGAAAGCACTCTGGAGCCCTTAGCGGCCTCTGCTGGGCTCAGAAGGAAGATCTTATTTGTTTGTTTATTCCCTTTTTTTCTAGATGTCCCATGTATTGGTATAAATCACTACTGTCATTGGGCTAATGCTATTCTGTGTATTTAAGTCTAAGAGTATGTTTTTATGTGTAAGTCACGATATGCTACATATATATTTAGGATTTTAGTGTCTTCTTAGTTTTTTCCATTGTTAAAATGAAAATATTTTTATGTCTACTGGTTATTTTCAGTTTACAGTCTATTTTGTCAGATTTTAGAATGGGAATACCTATGTGGTCCCAATTACTTAGAAAATGTTTTCTTTTTCTATTTTTTCACTTACAGCAGTATCTATCTTTTAAGGTAAGATGAGTTTCTTGTAGACAACACATAGCTTGGTCTTTCTTTCTTTCTTTCTTTCTTTCTTTCTTTCTTTCTTTCTTTCTTTCTTTCTTTCCTTCTTTCTGTTTTTTTTGTTTGTTTGTTTGTTTGTTGATTTTTGTTTTTTTAAGACAGGGTTCCTCTGTGTTTCTGGTTGTTCTAGTACTCACTCTGTAGACCAGGTTGGCCTTGAACTCAGAAATTCACCAGTCTCTGCCTTCCAAGTGCTGGGATTAAAGGTATGTGCCCCCATTGCCTGGCCTGGTCTTTGTTTCTTAACTATTCAACTAACCAACATCTTATGATAGTAAAGTTGAAGCCATTAATATTTAAAGTTATTTTGTGTGTGAATTGCTGCCTTCTATTCCTATATCTGCATACTTAAGTTTTATCTTAGTTCTAATTTCAATATTTGTGGCTCTTTCTTTCTGTAATCTCCTGGTTATGATTAGTTCTTCTGTCACTCCAGTATATAGCGCTGGCATTTTCTGGGTATTTGGTTTGGTAGGTGTGACTTCTTTTAGTCTCCTTATATTAAGAGATGTTTTGTTTCTCTTCCAACTGTGGTGGTTTTTCTGGGTAAAGGAATGTACATTGGTATCCATGGTCTTTTTCCCAGAAGCTCTGGTTTTAAAGTTTCTGTTAAAAAGTACCTGCTAATTCTGATAGGTTTTCTTTTGTATGTAACTTGTGTTGGTTCTCTTTTTGCTTTCAGTACTTCTCTTTGATTTGTATACTTATTGTTTTCTCTATAACATGCTGTGTAGTCTCTACTCATGCTTATTGGGTGATCTAGATGCTTCTTGTGCTGTACAGGCATAGCTTTCCTTAATTTGTGGACATTTTCTTCTATGATCTTGTGGAAGATCTTGTCTAAGCTACTGATCTGGGATTAGTCTCCCTATTCTTTGCCTATAATTCAAAGAACTGGTCTTTTCATAACCTCCCATAATTACTATGTGTACCTTTTATATGCCTTTAACATTTTCCATATTGTTTGCTTGGTTATCCAATTTCTATATGTTATCTTCAAAGCCCAATATTATATTTTCTACATGATTCAATCTACATACAAGAATTTTTTAAATATGAATTTTCTAGTTGTAGTCTTCAGTTTTCCAAACCTATTTAATTAAGCTTGATTTTTCTTCAATGTTTTTATCTAGGGAGTTTCAGTTTTCAAATGCCAAGTCATCTACTTGTTTCACTCAATTGTATATTTATACTTTCTTGGTCACAAATCAGTGATTTAGTACTATTCATTTATTGATCAGCTTCTGTGTGTTTTCTTTAAACTTTTTAACTTTTTAAACAAGGATTATGATTGTGTTTTGAATTCTGCTTTCTTAATTTTACCTGGGTAATTCTCACTGAAGATAACTTCTTTTTAACTATTGGGTTTGTAGGGATGGGGAAAACTTTTCTGGTTTAACATATTGTTTGTATTTTTCTAATGTGACCTTTATATCAGTTGTGTGTCTGAGATTTTATCCAGCCTTAGCTAGCTACTACAGGAGCTATGGATCTGGAATTAGGCCTCTGGGTAAAGGGATGATTCTGGAAGGAGAGGTGCTTTGATACTGCCCAGTCAGATCCAAAGTTGAACATCAGGAATAGACCTTGAAGTTGTTGAGATGGCAAGAAAACATCGGATCATTTGTGGTGATCACTAGACAAAGCAAATATGAGACCTGTACATCAAGAGTAAGATATAATGTGGATATGGCACATATAGGTTTGAAGAACTCTGATAAACTATTTTAAAAGAGTTTCCAGACACAAGGAAGTGTTAGTGGATCTACAACAGTGTGTGGCAATATCAATCTTTATATATTTTGGAGAACAATTAAAATACTATGATTTTGTAGGTGAATATCCTATTTCCCAAATACTTGATCTGATTATGTAGATTCAAGTTCTATTTATTTAGGTAAAATACAATAACAATTCAGAGGAGAAGGCATTATATTTAATCATAAATAAAAGGAAGACAATGTGGATTTTTTCTTACCAACTCTAAATTTAAGTTCAGTAAATATGCTAAAATTTAGGAAGATAATTGTTTGTTGCAGATTATATGGGTACTTATCTAAAACAAATTTAAATATAGATTTACAGAAGGCATTTTTAAAAAGCTATCTAATTTTAATTAAGTATTTAACAAAATCACACTTCTCCAAAAAATGGGATTTCCCCTGATTTGATTAATTTAGTCATCTTTTATAAATTATCTGACAAATCTTTGGAATAGATGTTCCATTTTGAATCTATAATCAGAAAATTGTTGCTATTTTCATTATTATTTTTAGATTTTGTCAATATTTAATTAGAATATAGGAACATTATTTTTATTGGAAAAATGAAAATGAAATTATACATTTTATTTTCAAAAAATTAAATTATATCATAAGAATCTGAACTTGCAATCTAATCAACAGTTCCTCACTCCAGAGCTCTCAGTCTCATGATGAAGCACAAAGAGCTAAGCTCACAAGTGTCTGTTATAAATCTTAAAACTTGTTACCTAGAACATGTTAAATGAACATGTCATGCCTGCTCCTATGAACATAGAGGAAAAGCCTGTAACATGGTATTATGTTATAAAGATATTTTTAATATAAGAATTAAAAATTTCATTTCATTTTGAAATGTTTGTTTTACAAAATATGGGTCTAAGGCAGTAGTCTTTCCACTAACTCATAACCCATCATGTTATACACAAGAAGACACAACATATGAACACAGAATGGATACCAATGTTTTGATAGTTTAACCCTTTCCTGAAATGTTTCTGTGAAAAGAGCTCGAAGTAATTTTCATTGTAAAAATTGTCAGCTCTCTTCTTAGCCTCATACTTAGATTAATTGACCTTGTAAGTTTCTGATCTCTTTCAACGTTGTGTGGATGGCTTAATGAAGCATGTTTCTATAAGGAACCATTTAGTTATGACAGGGTTATAACCATTGCACCATTACCTCAGAATTATATGTCCATTTCCTAATTATTTCCTTGAATCAAAAATAGATAAAAAACCCAACAACATTGTTTTTTAGGTACATGTCATCTAAATTTAAAATCTCAACAATGAGTCCAGATGAGAAAAATGTCTGTGTTGGGTGGTCTGTTTTGGTAACAAACTTATTGATTTGTTATCCCTTCAATAAAGGAAGAAAAGACAAGGAAAGCAGGTTGGAATCTGTTGCTTAAAACCATACATGTGAGTAACAGTATATAGAATAAGAAGATTATATCTATAAATTTATATGCATATAATTGCAATTAATAAAAGTAAACTTTGTATTTGAAAGAGATCAAGAAAGAGTATATGTAAAATTTTGAAAGGATGAAAAGTAAAGGAGAAATATTGTAACTATTATAATTTCAAAGGCATAATTTAGGCAGTGATTGAGTAAAGATATAATGTCAGTCTTAGAATTCCACATATACTGGTACTATACATACACATAAACACACACAACATTCACATATATCACATGCATGTGTGTCTATACACCTATATACATGATCACACATAACATATATAAACACCACTCACATGCATTTTCATCATCTAATATATACCGTTTTCATTTACTAGATAAAAATAGTATGTGTCTAACTTCCTCTACTGCATTTCTCAAATCCTAGATGTCATGGATTGATTAAGATCTTATTAAGCATGACTTGTGTGTCAAAATTGGGTCAGGCATGTATTAACACATTCTTAATATTCTCACAAAATTCTGGGAGTATCTGTGAAACTATAAGTGTGCTTTAAAAGCTACCCACAGGTTCATCTTTTCTTTACTTCTGTTATGTAGTACTTTTCAGGAATGGGCACAAAAATTACTCAAAGGACATTTTCTGAAAAGTAGGAAACATCTCTGAGGACCTAGCTTCAAGTTAGATTTTATTCTAATTGTTTCAAAAATAAGTAAATGTTTTTGGTAATATATATATTCTTTGGATTTATTCTGTTACACCTTTAAACAAGGCTGATAGATGTTGAGTTGATAATCTGATAATGGAGAATTGATGTCCATTAATCCAGTGTTGTGAACTGGCTATAGGCTTCTTCTAATCAAGCCCCAACTTTACTATTTCTTAGGCTCTATGCCCTAATTACTTACTTATTGAATGAATTATTTCATTCAATTTCTGATATGGATACTTCCTAAAAATTTCCACATTTCAAACTTTATTTAATCAAATTAATTTATTTCACAAAACAGTAATATATTGATATATACACCATCACTAAACATTTCTTTCAGACCAGGGATCTGAAACTGAAGTTGTCTGTAGGTAACTTGCCCCGTAGCTGTTAAACATAAGTGTTGTGAGCTCCTCATAAGCTGTGTGGCCAGGGAATAGTCAATGATTTTCAACTCTTTAAAATGGCTCCTTAAGTTGGATTTAACAAAAACTGGAGGGAAAATTAATGATTTCAAAAGCAATCTCTTTGTCTTCTCTATTCATATTTTATACGATTATAAAGAGAAAGAGGAAATATCCAAGTGTGTACTTTGTTGCAAGTTGCAATTGTCTATAAATTAATAGAATAAAAAGTAAATAAAACTTGTGCCCAATAAGCAGTATTCTCACTGAGTGAGAAATGAAGGGTGTAAGGGTGACTTAACAGATCTGATGATGGTCACAATTCTAATAACCAAGGCATGGCTGCTCTAAGATGCATAGAGAAATCTAGAGAACTGAACTTGGGAGGGGGTGGGCAGGTCTCACAGTGGAAATAATATGGGCTTTGCCACATAAGGATGCAGTCCCCAATCTTAAATTATAAATCATTTTGCAGGAAAAGAATAATGTGAATTATGTGAGAATTGTTTTTTTTTCTCATCTGATCAAAAATGAAATTAATAATATTTAAATAAAACCGAAGACTACATGAAGGGAAACAATGCTTAGCATAGTATATTACAGCACTGAATGATAGGAAATGTCTTAAAACACACTTTTCCATGTACATATAAAGAGCAAAAGAGTAGAAATTAACACATAGAAGTCCTGTACATGATTCCCTACAGCAAATTCCAGAATTTCTTTTTGTGTGTTGCTAGTGTTTTTTTGCTTGTTTTGTTTTGTTTTATTTTGTTTTGTTTGTTTCACCTTTCCCTAGTTTACCTGTTCCAGTGCTTGTCTTCTGTTTGAATACAATGAGACATACAGAGCATGGAGTTCTTTGAACAATACCTCACTTTGATTCTCCTACATGGCACCAACTGGCCACAAGATGCACACTGTAAATATGAGCTTCTTTAGTGGTCTATAAAATAGAAACCTCACTGGACAGTAGCCCTTGTTAATCTGTCTCCAAACACTTGGTCCAGAGATATCTCTCCATATTTGCCTTCTTGTCTATGTATATTTGACAAAATTAATCTTTCTTTATTTTTATTAGATATTTTCTTTATTTACATTTCAAATGCTATCCCGAAAGTTCCCTGTACCCTCTACCCGCCCTGCTCCCCTATCCACTCACTCCCACTTCTTGGCCCTGGCGTTCCCCTGTATTGGGGCATATAAAGTTTGCAAGACCAAGGGGCCTCTCTTCCCAATGATGGCCGACTAGGCCATCTTCTGCTACTTATGCAGCTAGAGACACGAGCTCTTTCAAGTGTTAAACCCAAAAGGGTTTAAAATGTTATCAGTATATTTACAAATATACTGCTAATAATAGAAATTATGATATTAAATGTTTTTATCCATTGTACCCATGATCTAAAATGAAGACACTGCTATTTTATGTAATATTAAGCACACATAAAACTGGAAAATTATTATATTGTTTTACTGATACATTTTCTCCATTGCATCTAAAAATTAATACTTTAAAGTACTAATTTGTGCTTGCATAAATGAAATATTTTCAGAAAGTCGCATGATACAAAATCATTATTACTTTCAATTTCTATATTCAGTGAAAAATTTGACCTTTAAGAGATAAAACTATACTGAATGTGATCCTCAAATATCTGTTGCAGGAAGTTGGGTATTTAGGTATGATATGCTACATACAATCATTTTGTTCCACTATAAAAAAAAAAAAAAAAAAAAAAAAAAAAACAACTAAAGGACTTGGTTCATTGACATTATTCATACAGCATCTCTGAGTGAGAATAGAATGGGAAGATACACTCAAGGTCTTTATGTGACAGAAGAGAGTGACCTGCCTTTGACACCATCCCAGTCTCACACAGCTGTTATTTATTCTATGAACCTCACCTCACCCCACACATAAGCACATATGAAATGCTGTATAGCTAGATCCACTGCAGTCCTTTCTACTAATAAACAATGCCACCAAGAATATGCATGAGTTGCCACGCCCATGGGGTCTTCTGTCACACACAGAAATCATTCTCCTCACCACGCTGAACATCTGGGCTTTCAGGATAGCCTGAGCTGTGGAACCTTGGCGCCAGTCACCCTAGCTCCTGCAACTCTGCTCCAGGCCCGTTGTGCCAGCAGCAGGCATCCTAGAGAGAGTTGCATTTTCCTCTCTTTGTGGTTCCTAGAATCAAGAATGAGAAAGAATCCGGAATAATTTCATATAAAAATCTTCACAATGTTAAAAACCACAACACTTTAACCATAAATGCTTTAAAAATTCTTTTGTTTTCCTTTCCAGGCCTCCCCCATTCCCTGGCGCTTTGCCTCAAGTCTCTCAAGGGGTAGATGCTTCTTTCACTGAGGGCAGAAGAGTCAGTCCTCTGCTCTATGTATGTTGGTGGCCTCAGACCAGCTGGTATATGCTATCTGGTTGGTGGCTCGGTGTCTGAGAGATCTTGGGGGTACAGGTTTGTTAAGACTGCTGGTCTTCCTATGGGGTTGCCCTCCTCTTCAACTTCCAGCCTTTCCTTAATTCAACCACAGGGGTCCCTGACTTCAGTCCATTGGCTAGATGTAAATATCTGCCTCTGTCTCAGTCAGCTGCTTGTTAGGCCTGTCAGCGGGCAGCCATGCTAGGCTCCTGTTTGTAAGTACACCATAGCATCAGTAATAGTGTCAGGTCTTGGAGCCTTCCCTTGAGATAGATCCCAAGTTGGGCCAGTCACTGGACCGCCTTTCCCTCAGTATCTTCTCCATTTTTGTCCCTGCAGTTCTTTTAGACAAGAACAATTCTGGGTCAGAATTTTTGACTGTGGGGTGGCAACCTCATCTCTCCACTTGATTCCCTGTCTTTCTACTGGAGGTGGACTTTACAAGTTCTCTGGGTCAGAATTTTTGACTGTGGGGTGGCAACTTCATCTCTCCACTTTATTCCCTGTCTTTCTACTGGAGGTGGACTTTACAAGTTCTCACCACTGTTGGGCATTACATCACCCTCCCTTTGTGTTCTGAGCATCTCTCACCTCCCAGGTCTCTGGTACACTCTATAGGGTACTGCCCTCACCTTCCACTTCCTAAGATTGCATATTTCCATTAATTCTGCTGTCCCTCGGGGGCTTAACTCCTGTCCTCCCCCCCAATACCTGATTATGTTCCCCATCTCTCCTCCCCCGTCCCTCCTGTCTTCCTCCCAGTTCTCTTCTTCCCACAGACCCAAAGGGCATGTATTAGATATATACTCACTAATAAGTGGATGTTAGCCAAAGAACGACAGAATACCCAGGATACAATTCATACAACTGAAGAAGGCTAGCAAGCTGAAGGGCTCAGGTGAGGATGCTTTGATCCCATTTAGAAGGGACAATCAAAATTCTTAAAACAGGACTCTTTTGATATCTATTGTTATTATTATCACTATTAATGTTGTTGTTAAAAGAGAATCCAAAATATTTCAGTAAAGCATCAACCCACAAAAAGGAGGTTTGTGTGTGTGTTTGTGTGTGTGTGTGTGTGTGTGTACTTAAATTAAATAGTTAATTTTTAAATGATAAAACATTAACAGAAGAAAAGCACTTGAAATAATATCATCTGAGTTAGCAGAGGGGGTAGAGCTCTGTTGAATCTCAATATCTCCTCTTATGTTAAATGTACAGTTTAATTACTTATTAAATTTACAAGCTATTCCTATTATACAAGTCTCTGGGTACATGTGAATCACAGTTTTATTTCTTATAAATCCTCCTAAGCAGACCATCCTTCATTTTAAATAGTGACTAGTTAGCTGAAACTTAGTAAAATCAAAAGCTAATCAACATTTGTAATAGTAGAGCCAGTTACATTTCTTGAAAAATACAGACAAGCATGAATGTTTTATTTGCTCTTTCATGCAAAGTGAGAATTTAAGAATTTAAATACTAAATGAAGATTTAATTGAATTATCTTGAAGCTATTTTATATTAAGTAGCAGACTTCTATACTTCTCATTAGTGGTACAAGCCACAACTATTAAGTAATAGTATTATATTGAGTGTTGCCTTGCATGTTAAATTTTAGAAGAGATATTTCTTTTATACTCAGGTCTATTTAAAACTAGTATTTAAATCCAAACTTACGAAATTTTATTCTTCAAAAAAACCTCATTTTTGTAAGTGTTTTTAATTTTTAAAATTATTTTATGGATTTTTTTAGATTTTTACTTTAGGTCTCAGGGCTATCTCGTCTCTGGTTCTTGGCTGCTACCAAGCAGCATTGACTTCCTTCTCATGCAGTGGGCCTTAGGTCAATTCAGAGTCTGGTTGCTGCTCCTACGCATTCTGTACACCATTGCTCTAGCATATTTTGAAGGAAGACCAGATTGTAAGTCAAATGTTTTATGGTTTGGTTAGTGTCTACATTTTGTTTGTTTGTTTGTTTGTTTACCTACTATCATACAGAACACCTTCCCTCACCAAAGACACTGGGATATATTTTGTAAGGCATCTTTAACGTTATTGTCTTCAAAAGTGACTACTACCATTTTGGTTACCTCTACATTTAAAAAAATTAATTGAGATTGTGTTTTGTTAGAAGCAGTTGACCGATGCTGACATCTTCAATTTGGGATGTGACAAGAGTAAGGTAAACAGGCACTGGTTATCTATTTTATAGGCAGTGCCTATCTATTTTATAGACACTGGCTATCTATTTTCTTCTGCTCGGTTGGAATAAGCTTTGAAAATGCTTATGGTTTTCACTTAAGATGTGTTATTGTGCTCCATTTATTTCTGTGTTATATTAATTTTGAATGAGAACACATGCCATTATTTCTTTGCCACATTCTCTGAAGAGCATATGGTCTCCTACTTATTACAGAGGTAATTACTTACAGAGATTGCTCTAAGAAGTGCTGAATCTGAGAGTAACTAACACAGGCTCTTTGTCAGGAGAACCGACAAATTTTGTTAAACTGTCTAACATAGACATTTGCTATATGTTTTATTCTGTTCAGTTGGAATAAGTTTTGAAATGTTCATGTTTTTCACTTAAGATGTGTTACTCTGCTCCATTTATTTCTGTGTGTAAGTTGTATGGAGGTAACAGAATCCAATGCAGGACTTTGCACATGAAAATTCTTGCATTGTGGTGAGACACCTTTCAAATCCTTAGTTTGCTGAAGGGTCAGCTCCAGAATCAAAAATCCAAAGTGTCATTTACATATCATCTGAGTCAAAAGTGAGTTGGTCAAACGTCTGTTGTAACTGAGGCAAGATTTTGGTCCCATTTTGATTTCATTATGTCAGACAGTTTATATGCTTACAAGACTCATTGGGAAAGGTTTAGAATAGACCTTCCCATTCCAAAATGGAGAAATCAGAAGGAAGGAAGGGCTGTGTGATCCCAAGCTAGACCAGAACTTCACAGGGAACAGTTATTAGATTGTGAGGTACTTTCCTAAAATTTGATATGTTGTTTTTTACAGATGGAAGGATTTTATTTTTTATTTTTTACTAATGAAATTTATTTTGAAATATACAACTCAGTATTGACATTTTTAAATCATCAAAATAATTTATAGTAGTGAAATGCCTCTTAAATATACATGATATCTTCCTAAGCTAAATGTAATACGCACTCAACCAGTTTTTTAAAAATCTATTTGGAACATTACACATGATAGAAGTAGAAAAAAATGTCTTATGAAGTCAACTATGAAAGAAAATTTTGACAAGTTTCTGATTAGATAGAAACTGTTCCATCTACAAGGAAGAATTCACAATGTAACTGTGGCTTCATAGAATGAATTGGGTAGTGCTCTGACTGTTTCTAATTTTGTGGTATAGTTTGAAGAGTATTGATATTAGGTCTTCTTTGAAAGTCGGGAAGTATTCTGCACTAAAACCATCTGGTCCTGGTCATTTTTTGGTTGGGAGTTTAAATAAATACTTACAATCCTAAGTCATAGTCTTGGAATTAGTAGAGAAGGTAGGATCTTCAAATAGAGAGTCATCGTGTAGAACATTCATAGTCAGGAACACTGAGGATGTCCATGCTCAGTTCCAGATCTTTGCTCATACAGTTTAGAACCTCTGCCCTGGTTCTTTGAATGGATCTCTCAGAGCTTGCTGTTCTTCCCCTATCAGTTAATTTAAGACAACAGCTAGCTCCCCACTGATATGCCCATAGTCCAAACTAATGTGGAGAACCCATCACTGAGACTTTCTTCCCATTTGAATCTGTGTTGTATCAAATTGGCAATTAAAACTAACAATCATTATTAAGACTTATTTTTTATTTAAGACATTTCTACATATTTTTACATATTCAGGAAAAATTCTTCAAATTCCTTATTAATAGGTTAATGTAACCATTATAAACCCACTTCATCACATTAAATCTATAATGTCATCTTTGATATTTTAGTTACATCTCTGTGGGAATATATATTTTAGTAATTTGTCTTCCTTAATGTTTCCCTTTCAAAATTAATTTAGTTGTTGTTTTATCAAATTTCCTCCAAATTGGAAAGAATCTTGAAATACAGAGAAAAAACAATAAAATAAAAATAAGGAAAAATGATATCTTTCTATAGTTCTATAAATAACTTATGGTGGATATTCTCATCACCCTAAATGTAGAGAAATACTCTTCTTGTGGTAATTTACCATATTGAAGAGCTGGTTATTTTTTAAAATTTTAGGCAGAATCTAAGCCAAAATAAATCTATTACAATACTGTTTTAAAAATACCTTTATATGTTTACAATAAAGAAAACAATCATATGTGATCTCTAAGACCACGTGCTGCTTTCTGACTTTAACCTACTATTCTATTGCTTGAGTTTAAAATTCTGAAACACAGGAGAACAAGAGCGTCTTCTGAAAAGCATTCTAAATGTTGTATTATTGATTCAGTTCATAGACACACTTGTATCTAACTGGCTTTTATCCCTCTAATAATCCTGCAACACCCTGGTCACGTCCTCCAAATCTATGCTGAAGGAATGCTAACATAACCATTATGGAAAAGTGCCCCCAGTGTCATTTCTAACACAAAAGGATTAAGGTCTTCCCATGTAGCATCACAGCCTCTGTACATTAAGCCAAGATGCTACAGCAATGACAGATGACTGCGGTGTCCACTGTGCCCAGCAGCATAATATAGGGCCTTGTGCTGCAGCTTGAAAAAAAATTTGAAAAGCACAAGTAACTTTTCTTGATGAGGTACTTTCTCAGAGTATGTATTCAAGGCACATTATCACACTTTTCATTAAGCATCTCTGAGGTATATCTTCACCTGCCTGTGCTTTGTTAATCATTAGTAATATTTTAAGTTAGCATATAAGCAGAAGGCTCTGTTGCAGCA
The DNA here is from genome assembly GCA_902729485.2 of Mus minutoides. Lineage (NCBI taxonomy): Eukaryota > Metazoa > Chordata > Mammalia > Rodentia > Muridae > Mus > Mus minutoides. Next base: position 762,893 of record LR749491.1, on the reverse strand, counting down.
ATTTTATACATCTCTCATTGTGCTTTGCTTTTCTTCACTTCTGCTTCTCACCACCTTCTCCACACTCGCACTCAGAACTCTGTGTGTGCATGATGTACCATTTTGATGTTATTAAATAGAAAATTCACACTCAAAAGGCGGGAGGTTAATCAAAAAGTGAGTCTGAAAATAAAAGACTTTCTGGAAACAAATAGTCTGAAGGATTTTAGTTTTGTTAATTTATCTTATTCTTCTCTTTAATGGCTTAGTCTCAAGTATTCTCACCCTCCTCAAAATACAATAACAAGGACTTAGTTACTTCTCTAGTTGATGTGAAAAAAAAAATCTTTGAAAAAAAGCAATTTAGGGAGGGAAGGTATTATTTATGTTCCTTGGTTTTAAAAGGGACACAGTCCACCATACTAGAGAAAGCATGGTAGCAGGAGAAGGAGGTGTGTGATCACACACAGTTGGAAGTCAGGATGTAGGGAGGAGGGTCAATGGTTCTCCAGGCCCTTCCTCCAGTCCTTACTTTTGATTCATTTGCACACTCGACTCATTCTGATAATGGGGGGGGGGGAGGGTGCCCGTATTTAGAATGGCTCTTTTTGATTGAATTAATACTCTGTCAGGGTCCTCACAGGTTTGCTCTTGTAGGTGTATTTTATAGGTGATTATAAGTCCAGGTGTTGATAATAAGGTAAATCCTCATGGCAGAGAGACAAAACAAAATAAAAGCCAAAGAAAGCAAAGAAACTTTTGGAGTTCAGAGATTTGCCAGTTATAATACACATTCCGGCAATGAGTTACTGATAATAAATTGGATAACTAAGAATATATAGTTTTATATTTCTCAATGGTATCTCAATAAAGCAATTAAAGTTGGTTTAAAGGTTTAAAAATTTTTAATTATGGTTATTTTAAAGTATCAATATTTGTGAAATCCCAGTCTTCTCTTCTAAGATACCTTGGTGAAAGTGGGTTGAAAACTTTGTCAATGAGATGTGTTCAGGAATTTCTAATTAAATCACAATTACAATAAAATATTAAGGAACATTAATGGACCCATTCCTCTGTAGTTTAGGTGGAAAGGCTCTTGATTTTAATATTGTCACTGGTTCTTAATTGGTGGCCAGTAGCCAAGAAACTTACTGAGATATTTTTGAAACTTACTGAGATATTTTTGAAAGTTGAAAACCATAGTCAAGTGATTTTTAAAAATATAGTATATTGTTTTAAAGATGCTGCCACAATGGCAGCAGTAATCTGAAAGCCTGTTTAAGAATTATTATTATTTTGCAATTTGGTACTATGCGATGGTGAATTTCAGTTGATTCACCTGTCTAAGCCTAGTGAAGGAAATGAAATACTAAATGCTTAACCAAATGGAAATGGTAACCTAGAGCATCACTTGGAAACAATTATGGTAACTAAATAATATGCAGTCTAATTTTACCTTATATACAGGGAAAGCCAACCTATTTAAGGTGAAAATGGTATATAAAAGGCTCATAACTTGTACTTGCTGTTGTATCAAGTGGAAGCTTTAGGTTGGGTTACTGTTAAAACAGACTTTAAATTGTTAGCCATTGAGAATCACTAATATAATGACACTCATGAATCACTATAATTCATAGATGTAATATATTTCCATGCTGAGGAATTAAAGCTAGGTTCATGAATAAAAACTGTGGTAATGAAATAAACTGATCTCCTAGAAGATGCTGTGTTTCTATGTGTGCTTTATGCATGAGTCTGCATCCCCCTGAGATGAGAGTGCAAAGATATATCCAGTAAAGTAATTACTGGATACTACTCAGGCACCAGGAGTTGCATGTACTTGCTGGGTGTTTGTATTAGGACATTCTTATACAAATTGGTCATTTTTCTACATTTATGTATATATTTTTGCATTTTAGGATATAAAATAGAAGGCTAACTTATGCATTCTGTAGTTTGATTTTGAAATGATCACAAATGAACATGATTAGCATATCTTTTTAGTAATAATCTTCTCAGCTTTAAGGCATGCAATTATTATATTTCCATGAAATATTCACAGTACAACCAAAGCATTTTCCAATAAAAGACCCCTAAAATATTACCAACAAAAAGTGTGAATTAAAATTAAAATATTTATAATTAAAAATGTGAACTTACTACTGCATAAAACAAGAATTCTAGATATATATATATATAATACCTATTGCAATGAAAGACTTGAATTATTTTCAGACATTAATGGTAAATTGCATTGCAGTGTAGTGTTGAGAAATTTTAATCCAGCAACATGGCTGCTCTGCCAAGGGATCACATCCAAAGGCCTTCTAGGTCTATGTGATCTGACACAATGCATACCTGACATACATCTATAATTGCTCTGGGAGAAATGTGGACACACCCTTAGTACAAAGCTTTAATCACAAGTAATGTATGTAAGATTAGTTTGTAGAAGAACCAGCCATCCTTGAAAGTGACTTCCAATTGAGAGGCACACAAAGAAACAAATCAGAAAGATTTGACAGAATGAGTCAGAAGTCAGATATGCCCAACTCTCATGAGACCAGACAGGAAAGAAAGGCAACTTAAGATAGCAGAGCAGAAGATAGCAGTGCAGAAGTGCAGAGAGGAAGGAGGGAGAGAGAGTGAAAGTGAGAGAGAGAGAGAGAGAGAGAGAGAGAGAGAGAGAGAGATCTTTATTGGGGAAGTTCTACAGTTTCACTTTACAGGTGAAGACAAAACAAGATAGAAAATGAGAATGAGCCAAAAGATTAGATCAGATAACTAGAGTTAATTTTAGGCCAAGCAAAGCAATTCAGTCAGAAGCTGAGATAAGTCAGTTTGAATCAGTCAGCCTAGAGAGGAGTTTGGGTCAGAAAAGCTGAGTTGTAAGAGCCAGCCAGAGTCTAAGAGAGAAAAAGGGTGAGCTATTCAGCTGCTAGTATACAGAATTGATTCTAAACTGATGGAGGAATTACATCACTGTAACAGAAAACTCATGCCAGAAAGTGATACATTTTCTAAAGCAGTGCTTCTTGTTTTGTGAAAGTGGGCATGATTGCCAAGGGTCATATCAGGGTCTCTTCACAGAATTACCTACTGGATCAGATAGTCATGTTCTTCCTTGTTAGTCAGGAAACCAGGACAAAGAGGAAATGTTCCCATGAGCACATTTCACTTTCTCATGTTTCACCTCATGGAATTAATCACTTTTCCTCTTTTATTGTTTGAATTTGTGACTCTTCTCTGTAATACCATATTTTCAGTTTGATTTACAGATAAAGAATTTATTTTACTAGAAATGAAAGTCATATTTAAATTAACAACTAGAAATATCTTTGTGTGTGTGTGAATGTGTATATGAGTGTATGCAGGTACATACACCTGTTCACTTAAAGGACAAATAAAGACATCAGGGGTCCTGCTTTCTTACATTGTCCCTCATGTCTCTCATTGAATCTGAAATTCACTTATTGGTTAGGATGCCTGACTAGGAAGTTCTGCAGATCTTCATGTCCTATATACCACCCATGTCTAATTCTGGGGTTCCAGAAACAAGTGACCACACCAGCTTATACATGAGGCTGGTTATCTGATCTCAGGTCCTCATGCTTTTACATCAAGCAGCCTTCCTAAGCCATATCCGCAGCCTGTAAAATACCTTTGGAGCTACAGTGTACCTAAGCCATATCCGCAGCCTGTAAAATACCTTTGGAGCCACACTGTACCTAAGCCATATCTGCAGCCTGTAAAATACCTTTGGAGCTACAGTGTACCTAAGCAAATTAGTTTCTTATTTCTCACTTTGGTTGTTAATGATATATACTAACCTATCAGCATGAAGTGAAATAGTTTCTGTTACTACAATATAAGAAGAGAGCTCTTGTCCAGCAAGTCATAATACTCAATGTAAGTCTCACTCAGCTGGTGGTATTTGCATTTTTAGATGCTGCCTCGGAATCCATTGTGATGAAGTATCTTTTTGATAGCCACACTGATATTTAAATTTTTAACTTGTCACCATATTTCCCTTGAGAAATTATAGATATTGACATTAAAAATGAGCACCATCAGGAATTAATCAGTTGTTTGACTGAACCTATGAAATATTTCTTATTGGGAGAAGTAAATGTCCTATTTATTTGACATAGATATGATAAGTCTCTATTAGAGGAAACGTTGCTTTCCTCAGAGCAGAGAGGAAGGACAGGCCAGAAATATATAGAACTTATAAGTCAAAAAAAGTGCCAATAAAAGGTTTTACATATTCCAGAGATTATTAATAATTCATAAGTATAGCTATAGAATCTAAGAAATATTCAAAATCATAAAAATCTTCAATTTAGTAATGAAATTTAAAATATATTCTTGAATGCTAATTCCTGTGAACAGATTTGTGTGAGCATGTTGAACCTCTTATACCTCAAATTATTCATAGCAAGAATAGAAAAATCCTTAAAGGAAGTTTTTTAGTGAGCAGTGCTGCTGCATAACTGCAAAGTTCACATCCCTTTGTTGATAGGGTTGTGTTGGGTCCACAGTAGACATTCTGAGTCAGAATACCTGAGTAGAATAGCCAACAAAACTGCATGTAAAATAAGTTTCCCTTGTAATTATTGTGCAGTATCATCTAGTATTTTTAAAGCAATGAGAGCACAGTTTGGTACATCTCCACTCCTTTCAGAAAGCCACACAAACCCACTAGTTACCAAACCCCAGAACTCAGTATCTCACAATGAATTGAAAGTGTGATCTCCCACTGATTGACCCTATGACCTTGAGTAAATCACCCTCCTTCCCCAGGCTTTGGTTCTCTTATACACAGAATGAAGACTGGAGCTAGAGCTTTTCTATTTTCTCATTCTGTTGAAGTTCACTATAAAAAAAATCACATAGATATGGAAAGCATCTTGAGGGATCCAGTCTCAGAAATATAAGAACGACATGTGTTTTCACATGTGTGGATGCTTAACTAACATAAATGTTTACTAGAATGGATGTGAGTCTGGATGCATATCATGAAACCAGCAAGGCCATGAGAAGAGGAAATGAGGTAGATGGACACACAACAGGACTGTAGGATCTGGAAGGCCATGAACAAGATGGTAGAATGGGAAGGATGGGAAGAGAAGGATCAGGCAAAAACAATTAAGTATGAAAATACTAAAAGGAAATTACTTTGTATGCATATTTAAAGTATAATTTTAAGACAGGATTCCAGCCTCTTCTACATTATGGAGGCTTACAAAACTTCCACCACAATGTCCACAGATTTAATTCCTACCTTACCCTTTAAGTGAAAATGTATTGTGCTTTTAAATTTATAGAAATTGAAAAGATGACACCTGTGCACATATATAAAGAATGATAGCATTGGCATCTCCCAGCGCCCAGCTCTCACCTCTATGCACCCTTAAATACATTTGAAATCGGCTTCAGAGTCAATCCCCTCCACAGTACTTCACTTGAACTTTCAAACAGTCATTATGAACCAGATAAGGCTCTTGGTTAAGGAACACAGAGTGCCATGGGCTCTTTCCAGAAGCAGTTATTTGAAAACACTCAATTAATTTTTCTCTTTGAACTTTTGGAAGAAAACAGTTTAGTTAAAGTACCCATTTAAGAGAAATTGGATTCTGTGAGTGGGATGCTTTGAAATGAAATTATCTGACTACTCTTTAAAATTTCCTACAGTCCATCATTTCTCTCTAGCACTATGTCAAAAAAAAAAAAATTCCCCTGAATCACAGAGGGGAAAAAAGGGACACTCTGTCAAGTTGCTCCAGGAAATTGCTCGAAAATATGAAGCAAGTAGTGTGGCCTAGATGGGAAGTGTTTGTGATGTGCATACACTATCACTCAGGAAACACTGGAAGGTTCTTTGTCTACTGAAAACAATTTCTTGCTCAGGTAAGATATGTAAATGACTTAAAGTTCTCTGTGTTTTCAAACTTTTGTCGAGAGTTGTCCACACACAAGGGTTCACAGGGCTACGGAAAGCCCACACATGTTGTTGGCCCCTTTAGCTGCCACTGTGGACTACTTCTGTTTTCCAAGACGAGGCTCTGAAACCTTGAGATCAACAGCATTTCTTACCATTTTTTTCTGTTTTCATTTAAGAGATAAAATTAAATTTCCAGTCCTAGCCTAGTGAGAAAACCTGAATTTGAACATTTAATTAAAACTCACAATTTTCTCATCTTCAGTAATTGGAAATGGTCTTCTTACATTTCTGAGCCCTGAATTTCTACATTAGTCTTCTTTTTTTTTTTTTTTTTCTGTCTCTTTCTTGCCTGCTTGCCTGCTTGATTGCTTTTTCTGATTTATTTTACTTTAACATATATGGGTTTGTGACTGAGTACAAGTATGTGTATAGCATAACTATAGGATGCCATACATATCATAAGAGGATATCAGATCCCTTAGACCTGGAGTTATGTGCATTATATGTAGTTATGAACCTCAGCGTGGGTGAAACAAAAATTCAGATCCTATGCAAGATTTATATTTACTTGATCATTTCCCCAGTTCCTATTTTTTTTTATTATATTCAACCTTAGACTAGTATATTAAAAAATATGTAATACTACTTCTGGTTCGACAGAATAGTCTGGAAAATTTTTTATAATTTGACTATAGATTCGTAATTTTTTACCTTAAGAGGAGTTAGTTAATCATATACACTGGTCACTCAGATATTTTATTATTATTTATTTATTTTTATGCTATTATTTATTTACTTATTTATTTTTATTCTTTTTTTCAAATGTTTTTAGATATTTTCTTCATTTATATTTCAAGTGCTATCGTGAAAGTCCCCTATATCCTCCCCCTACCCTACTCCCCTACCCACCCACTACCACTTCTTGGCCCTGGCATTCCCCTGTACTGGGGCATATAAAGTTTGCAAGACCAAGGGGCCTCTCTTCCCAATGATGGCAGACTAGGCCATCTTCTGCTACATATGCATCTAGAGACACGAGCTCTGGAGGTACTGGTTAGTTCATATTATTGTTCCACCTATAGGGTTGCAGACCCCTTCAGCTCCTTAGGTACTTTCTCTAGTTCCTTCATGGGAGACCCTGTGCTCTGTCTAATGGATGACTGTGAGCATCTACTTCTTTATTTGCCAAGCACTTGCATAGCCTCACATGAGACAGCTATATCAGGGTTCTTTCAGCAAAATCTTGCTGGAATGTGCAACAGTGTCTGTGTTTGGTGGCTGATTATGGGATGGATCCCCAGGTGGGATAGTCTATGGATAGTCCATCCTTTCATCTTAGCTTCAAACTTTGCCTCTGTAACTCCTTCCATGGGTATTTTGTTCCATATGCTAAGGAGGAATGAAGTTTTCCTATGCTAAGGAGGAATGACGTATCCACACATTGGTCTTTCTTCTTCTTGATTTTCTTGTGTTTTGCAAATTGTATCTTGGGTATTCTAAATTTCTGGGCTAATATCCACTTATCAGTGAGTGCATATCAAGTGACTTCTTTTGTGATTGGGTTACCTCACTTAGGATGATATCCTCCAGATACATCCATTTGCCCAAGAATTTCATAAATTCATTGTTTTTAATAGTTTAGTAGTACTCCATTGTGTAAATGCACCACATTTTCTGTATCCATTCCTCTGTTGAGGGACATCTGGGTTCTTTCCAGCTTCTGGCTATTAAAAATAAGGCTGCTATGAACATAATGGAGCATATGTCCTTATTACCAGTTGGAACATCTTCTGGGTATATGCCCAGGAGAGGTATTGCTGGATCTTCTGGTAGTACTATGTTAAATTTTCTGAGGAACCTCCAGACTGATTTCCAGAGTGGTTGTTCCAGCTTGCAATCCCACCATATGCTGGTCCTTCTTATTGAATAACTAAACTGGTCTTTAAAATTCCCATAATTCCGTCTATCATTTCTTCTGTATTTGTTGCTGTTGTTTTCTGTTTATTTGTGAGAGAAAAGGGGAGGCCAGGTGTGCAGAGAGGAAAAGGGATAGAGGGGTGATAGGGACTGTGTTTGTGTGTGTGTGTGTGTGTGTGTGTGTGTGTTTCTCTTCAATCCCATTTTTTCTCTGTTGAAAATTTCCGGTACTCCTAAAACATAGGTCTAACCAAGAATAAATAAAAATTAGCTCATAAATATACTGAATGCTACAAAGTATAATTTAATCATAATATCTATGACTTTTCCCTTTCTTGCTCCCTAATTCAAAGAGTTATTAAATTTATTAATAAGTTTTAAGCACTATGACTGGGTAGATATTTATCTATTTTAACACTCTAAGCTATTTCCACTGTCAATCTGTGTTTCACCCTGAAATGCTCTGCTCTGTGTGTGTCCTCATGGTGAATCCCTTGATGACTGCTTATTATACTTCCTCTTGGATCTCAGCTTTATGGAAACCTGTACTCTTCCTTTCTATCCTCATGGTCCTTCACTCACTTCTCTCTACCTGAGAACATTGGCTGGGATTGGAACTTCAGCCTTCCAATCTCTTTTTCTGAGTCATAGGCTGAATCAACTCTTTATTAACCAATTATAGACAATTTTAAAAAACCCAACTTTTACATAGCATTGAGACTGGATATGCTTGATCGTACCATTGTCTGGACTGTAGGCAGATGTCTGGGCATAGAAATCATCACCTGAATACAGAGTGCACAAGACCAACCTGCTGCAGACTCTTTTGGTCCCCTCTCTGCATGGATCAGGTCTCTGGAGGCAAGTGGGCAGGAATTCGGCGAATGTGGGTGACAAACAGAGACCACAGGAGACAGTGTGTAGAATCTGAATGCATCAAACTTTTTATACAGAAGAGTAACAAGAAACCAGGTGTTACAGTAGACACAATACAAAAGGAATGTATACATCAAGAGATGGCAGGGATCAGTCCACTGCAGCCACTAAGCCAGGTGTAATGCTAGTCTATTGTTAAGCCCACCACCAGGAGTTCTTAGTAAATGCCTGATTATGCTGTTCCTTTGGGCCTAGTGAAGAGACCTGTCTCATGGGGAAATCCTATCTCTCTCATGGTAAACTTATCTATTAGCTAGGCCATTGTGGATTCCCTTGCCTGGGTAAGACTGGCTATTGTCCCAAGTAAACATTCTACAGACTAGCCCTGAGCTATTTTGGCTCTGTTCTTTTTAATGCTTAAATGGTTTCCCTGTCTCTAGATTGTTGCTGAATTCCTACTGAATACCAGGATTCTCTAGGACCATTGGAACACTGTCAGAGGCTTAGCTAGGTCAGAATTCAATCTTTAAAGGCACTTATAATAAAATAATACTGAAAGAGAGCATGTGGATCCATACACCAGACAAATGTAGGGATAGGGTAAGAGTATACAAGTTATGAGAATGTCTTCCCAGGAGAATGAGTTTCTATTGAAACTCTGTCTCATGGGTGCTTCCAAGCCTCTCAACCTGCCAAGCCACTACACTGGGATGTGCATAGCACCAACCCCCAACAGAAAGCCTAAGATAATAATGAGGCTCTAGTGGCAGCAGTTTGTACTAGGCAAGCCCATAGCATTTCTCATAACTAACATAGCTTAAAATGTTAGTTTCTAGTCACAAGAAAAATATTGTCAGTTTTGATCTTTTTTTTTCTATCAGCTTGGAAAGATTTCTGACCTAAGACACAAACCATAAGACTGTTACATCCTTCTAGTTAGCATACGAGTGAGTAATAGAGGAGAATCTCCTGTGCCTTCCGCTTATTTTAACATACAGGCAATTTATGTCATTTCTTTTATTCCATTTTTGAAACCAAGTTACATAACTCCATTTAGCTGCAAGGGATTCTAGGAATAACTGTGACTTGTTAGACAAATGACTCAGAAACAATAGACAACACTATGGAAAAGAAACAGTAAACTTTTGATAGAAAGTAGTTGTTTCTCAAAGTTGGCAAAAAATGGGAATTTTATTATTTAATATAATAATTTACACCTAATTTATACTATTCATAGATATGGCTTCTAAATCTTAAATTATCATGTTGAAATCAAATGCTTCTTTACAATATAAAGAAAATATTTTTCAAAACGCTTGGGAAACTATACTATAATACCACTAAAACTTGGAAATATTAGAATACATTTAGGGGACACTGAGAAGTATGAATGCATATATTAAGTATAAAAGAATCTATGTTACCCTCTAAATTTCTATTATATAGGGTTATTCTTTCTTCGAGATATGTCAACAGATATTTATATATTTGTGCATAGCATATACACATATATGATTTTATATGTAATATTAATAATCAAAGAAAAATAAGCAATCAACTTGAAAGTAAGATGAGAGGTAGAAAAATTTGCAGAATGACTATAAGACTTTGGAGGGAGAAAAGAGAGGGGAAAATGACAACTCAATTAAACACATTTAAAAATATAAATAAGTCAAAATTCTATTAAATGTACACCTTGGAAACTAATCATTTATATTGTTTTTATTTTATCAACCATAAGATGGAAGAAGTAATACTTTATTCAATATATTTTATAAAAAGACCCCCAAAATAAACAGCTTCAATGTTATTGGCAATTGTTTAGTGGAGAATTTGTGTAATATTTAAAAGGATATATGAAAAAGTTATTGTAATGGGCAAGTGTGCATTTAACATGAATTATATACACACAGCACTTTGATTTTGTGATCAAAGATTGTGAGAAGATAAAATATGAGACATTTTAAATTATATAAATACTTTTCTACATTACATTAAGATCAAACCAGAAAGACCCCTACTCCAAACACGGGTTGTTCGCGCACCCCAAGAACCACGAGAGATCATCTTGATGTAATGCAAGAGGAATTTTAATCGGAGCTCCGGGACGACCCCGTATCCCACGCAGGAGACAGGGGAGTCGACCATGAGGCTCGAAATTTAGAGGCTTTTATAGCAATGGGGTAGGGGGTTAGGGAAATTGGCGCGGTGTCACATGATTGGCTAGTTCAAACATCAGCAAGATACCCAGGTAGCTAACTCTAAGAGACAAGGGGCGGGGAGAGGTAATCTACCTAACAGTTAAGTCATGTGCTACCTTAGGCAACGTCCTCAGGCATTGAGACATCCCACAGAGGTCGCTGTGACATTCAGAGGGCGTTGGGCTATTCTGTGATTGTTCCAGGAAAGGCTTGCCCCGTAACTAGGGCCATCGGTTAGTTTAAAGGTTCACTTTCCCTTCTGACACAAGGGACTCCATTTTGTCTTTGGTTACGTACTACTCTTTCATTCTAACCACAGAACAAACACTAATGTGAATATAAGAGAAAATCAAGGAAGAGACAAATCATAAGTGAAACATTTTATATGCTGTCATTATTTATCTTAAGATGCTTTGATTATAATACTTTGTATTAAGGAAAAACATCTTAGGCCAGTTTTGCTATGGAAATAAATCTGATAACGTACAAATTTCTGTAACCTTAAATGACTTAGCCTTAAAAGTTACTCCTATGTAAACTTAATGTAACGGATGTTCTTCTGAAATAATTACAGATGTTTTCTACAAAGTAAACAATATCTCTCACCCCACCCCCAGAAAAATTATGTGTCAATTCAAAAGCATGACTCTACTTTGAGAAAGGTCACTAGAAATTTGAGCCATTGTTTTTATTGGTTATTTTATTTATTGACATTTCAATTGTTATCCCTTTTCCCAGTGTCCCTTCCACAAACTTCCTATCCCCTCACCTCTCCCTGCCTCTATGAGGGTGCTTCCCCACTCTCCCACCCACCCCTCCCTCACTGCCTTAGCATTCCTCTATCCTGGGTCATTGAACCTCCACAGGACCAAAAGGCTCCCCTCCTAGTGATGCCCAATAAAGCAATCCTCTTCTGCATATGCAGCTGGAGCCATGGGTCCCCACCCTCCATGTGTACTCCTTGAGCCATGGGTCCCCACCCTCCATGTGTACTCTTTGGTTTGTGGTTTAGTCCCTGGGAGCTCAGAGGTGGGGGGGCTGCTTGGTTGATATTGTTGTTCTTCCTAAGGGTTTTCAGACCCCTTCAGCTCCTTCAGTTCTTGCCCTAACTTCTCCATTGGGGTCACTGTGCTCAGTCTGATGTTTGGCTGCTTGTATAAGCATCTGTATTGGTCAGGATGCCGTGGGATACCTTAAAGGTATGAGTTGATTTTCGTTTCACTTTAGGATGTTTTCCTTTTATTTATATAAAGAACTTCATTTTATAGGTACCATTACTGGTCATGCAAGGTCTCATACTGAATAGTGGGATATTGTTTTCTATTTTCAAAACCAATTTCTTTGTCATTCTCAAAGAAAACCTGAAAAAAATATATTCTAGATAATTTTAAATGTTTCTTTAAACATTATGCTTTGCCTAACAGATATGTGCCAAAACACTGTTATGATTTTCTATAACTATTTGAATTATCTACTTAATGAAAGTTAACACATTTTTCCACACAAAATTTCGACCTTTCAAGTATTCTTTCATAAAACAATAAGCAAAGCAATGGGTATTCTTAACTCTTATGCACCAGTATATGTGACTTGTCACATGTAAGTCTTGTAATGATTGCTTTATTGCTTTAAATATTACGTAAGAAAAAAAACTGATCTTCAAATCTTAAACCCAATTTTCAAGACACAAAACTTTATTTCATAAAATGTAATTTCTTATCTACATTGTAGGATTATATTATTATACACTCAGAGTTATATTTTATAGGTAATTTAGCTTTCAGAAACTAATAAGATAGTTATTTTTCTACCAATAATTTAATTATAGCTCATCTATCAATTTAAATGACAGTTACTAATATGTCATTTAAAATTAACAGCTTAGTCAGTGTTTCTCAATTATTCTGAGATTAATATTTCCCATGGTGCTAATAGAAATAGAAAAATATATCTGAAGACATTTTATGCATAGTTAAAAGCAAATTATGTCAAAATTTTTATAGACATTTAGTATCTAATTCTACATTAGGAATATCATGCCATCTTTTACTGCAAAATGAGATGAATTCATAAAAATTCTTTTAGATTTTTAAGAAAGAGAAACAGTCCAAAATAGATCAAACACAGAAATTGAAGATGATAATTGAAACAAGAGACAGCACATTGAAGATAAATAGTGCTAAAATTGTAATTTATAATGTTTTTATTTTGTTGTTTACATAAGAAAACTGATTAATAAAAATAAGTAATAACTAAGATATTAAAAGGTGTGTTATTTACATATTGAAGTAATATACATTAGGGACAGCAATGTGAATTACTTCTATTTTCTAAAAAGATATGTACCGGGCATATTAAACACATTATATTTAATATTTTATCTGAGTACTATCACCTTGAAAAACCTATTAAAACAAAGAAGTTTGATAAATATTTCATGGGCATTTTAACTATAATGGAAATTTTCTTTAACAAAAAATTGACTCAATTAATTAGGTATAAAACTTGATAAAATAATAAACAAACAAAATTAAGTATTAATACTTAATATTTAATACTTTCAAGATACATTTGTTCTTAGCCAAAAGCCGAGAAGTGATTACTTTCAAGATAAAGTAGAGAAAAGTATGAGCAGTTTTGCTATGCTAAGAACACACTTCTATATGTTGATACTAAAGGACAAACTTGAAAATTATGCCATATTATGTTATCAGATTTATATAATAAAATGCCTATGCCAGGTGTGGTGCTGCACCCTTTTAGTACCAGCCCTTGGAAAGCAGAGGCTAGAGAGTCTCTGTGCCTGCAAGTCTACCCTGCTTTACATGGAGCTCTAAGCTCCAGCATGTTTTACCTAGAGAGTTCTAGGCTGTCCATGGATATACAGTGAGACCTGTTGCAAACAAAGAAAAATGTTGGATGACTTGTTGGAAGGAATATTTGTATGTAAGGAAGTTCAAATTTCTTAAGGGTTTTTTTCCATATAATAAAACAAAAGTTTACTAATATCAAGAGTAAGAGCACAATATATACTAAATCTAATACATTTCTCTTTTAGATCTGAAAGCAAAAGAATTACAAACATCCTACTTACTTCCTCAAAACAAAATACATTTGAATCAAGTGGAGAGTGTCTTACGATGTCAGAGTTGCAATGGTGTCTTATAAATTGGACTCCTAGAGCCGCACAAGGAAAATACAGAGATCATGTGCAAAGCAAATCTGTTTGTGTTCATCTTTATAGTGTGATAATGAAGATGACTTTAAATTTGAAAAAAAAAATCCACTATTCTCCTAATCCTATAGGATATTGAAATTTGGAGCAATAGCATTTTATGAGACTTTAGCCACTTTAGCTAAGGAAGCACTTGCAATCTCAAACAAGAGACCAGATACTAAAACTTTAGAATAGTAATATTTTGTTACCCCTGAGTTCATCTATGTACTGTAATTGCAATTGTGATGCTTCAGCTTAAGAACATAATAAAATTTTAAGTTTTTAATAGTATACATTTGTTTCTCCTCTCTCAGCTTCTACCATATATTCCCTCCTTCCTTCCCTTCCTAATTCATATTCTTTCTTTCTCAAAACAACAATCCACCCAAAGAAAACAAAGCAAATAATCACATAAAAGGATGAAGTCCAGTCTTTTAACATAGCAAAAATGACTTCTAGGAACATATTGCTTTATCCAGAAATCAATGCGCTTCTCAAACATCACAAGGGAAGCTTCGGCTTACACTACATGACTACCAACACAAAGAGACTCACAACTGGACAAAATACAGACAGTGAGGGGCCTGGGATCATTCACTCTAAATCAGGTTTGTTTCTCAAATCCCGCTCCACAAGGCTCAGGCAGAAAGAATGTAAGAACCAGTGTGTTGGTTCTTCAAGGCTCTTCAAGGGAACCGCATATTTCAGTAAAATAGGGCTGATGCACATATGATGCATATGAACTCATATGGCTATGTGATAACTCACAAGATCTGTACAAGATCAAACAAGACAAAATCCTGTCACTAGGAAGGGAAGCACAATTCCCCCCTCTAACCTGTTGTGAAAATTAATGGGCACTTTCTATTCTACCTTTGATCATTTAATTCCTAAATAAAAGACAAAACCCCTTTTTAATTACAATAAGCCTTAAAAGCATTGGAGCGGGGTAGATATGAACCCTCTATGCTATTCTGTCTACTTTTCTATCAATAACCCTGGGATATAACTTGCTATGTTGTACTTGGGCCACTCCTACTTTACCAGCCAGCACTCATGACCATGTTCTCATGATCCACCTAACCCAAGGTGTCTTCTCCTCTCTGCTCTCTTTCTTGTGGTATCCCCTCAGACCCCAAGCCCAGCAACGAAAGCTCTAAGTTCCTCTCTTCTGCCCAGCTACAGGCTGTCGTCATATTTATTCAACAAATAATATTAAATCAGGGAGCAAGGTTATATAGCATCACTTGATATATTTGAGGATTTCCTCATCCCTCAAGCAACCTGATCTTGGGGATCAGTATTTAGCACTATAATACATAGCAACAATCCAAACTTCACCACTAACCAAGATACTATTTGCAAGTGATACCTTCTGGGAAAAGGAAATTATCCAGTAGAATGTGACTAGGTACCTAGGCCACTCTCCACGCCAGGCTGCTTGCATGCTGAGGAGTAGTAGTTCATCAGAACAGAATCTGATGCATTTTTATTCAGTGCAGAGAGGAGAGATGCAGCTTTATCCCAAGCCAGAGGAGTGGCTTCCTCAATGAGGATAATACTGCCTTTTTTTGCCTTGAACTCAGAAGGAAAGTCTGATCTTTCTTCTCTTAGTTCCCCAGACAATTAACAGAAAAATTGTTTCACTTTTTCCCCAATGAATTGTTAGTTTAAAACTTTTAAATACAGTATCATTGGCATAGCCATATTGTTCAAATTTATAGTTTAATATTTTATTGTTGAAATGCCTATGATACTCAATTACAAGTTGAAGAATAATGTGCTTGAGACAAACTTCAGATAGATATATATGTTTACTTGCTGATACTATCAAATATAATATGAATACTTCATTCAATAGAATGAAACCTTCCTTTTATACCCTTGATTCTTAAGTATATGATTTTCTTGACTTATTTGATATATAAAATACAGTGGTTTATCTTCAACTAGTAAGAATTTAAGAATTTTAAATACGATTGGCAGTAATTCTTGTTTGATATTTACATAGCTTTCAAGTAACTTCATACTGTTTAATTTCATAATATATTATAAGTGGATAACATATTTTAGGTTTCTAATAGTCTTTCTTTTAAATTGCACTCCCAAATTTTAAAAATTGATATTGTGTGTGTGTGTGTGTGTGTGTGTGTGTGTGTGTGTGTGTGTTTGTGTGTTAGTACATGTATACTTAATAATGGTATGGGATTGTTTTTTTAGAAGGTAAATAATTTGGGGGATGGTAGGAAATTAATCCAATATATACACATTTCACAGTTTTCTGACAAGAGTTGCTACTAATCCTAAGTATTAATACTAAGACAAGATACATGTTCATGGTCATGTAACAGCATGTTGGGCCTAACTAGGTCAAAAATCTACAGCCTAATGGAAAGACCTGAGCCTGCCTCGCTCACCTCCATACTAGGGTGACTCAGCACGACCTGCTTAAGCCTGCCTTTGCCTAGCAACCACTGATGTATCAGGTTTTTTTTTTTTTTTTTTGGTTTTTTGAGACAGGGTTTCTCTGTATAGCCCTGGCTGTCCTTGAGCTCACTTTGTAGACCAGGCTAGCCTCAAACTCAGAAATCCACCTGCCTCTGCCTCCCAAGTGCTGGTTCTTATAGACCCCATGAAATCACTCCACACTGTCATCTCACACCATCCCATATGTCATCTCACCCCATACCCCTATGCCCACCTCCTTGCCCTGGATATACAAGCAGATTGCTTACACATTAAAGTCAGTTCCTGTTTCAACAAGACTCCTGACCAGGTGTGTTTCTTTTGGGCCATTAACACTCATCATCTTGCTCAGCCCCAGACAGACCCTTCTGGACCAGGTTCTCTCCTCTCACCTAGACCTGACAGCAAAGAGCTGAGCACCCCTATACCTTCCCTTTCACACTGCTTCTATAAGTGTGTTCCCCCACCCACCCACCCTCTCCTGCCTCCCTGCCCTCAAATTCCCCTACAGCGGGGCATCCTGCTTTCACATGACCAAGGTTCTTTCCTCTGCTACATATGTGGCTGGGGTGCTGGGTTCCTCCACATGTACTCTTTAGATGGTGGTTTAGTGCCTGAGAGCTCTGGGGGATCTGGTTGGTTAACATTATTGTTCTTCCTACAGGGTTGCAAATCCCTTCAGCTCCTTCAGTCCTCTCTTTAACTCCTCCCTTGGGGACCCTATTGGGACCCCATGCTCAGACCAACGGTTGGCTGCGAGATTCCACCTCTGTATTTGTCAGGTTGACAGAGCCTCCCAGGAGACACCTATATCAGGCTCCTGTCAGCATGCACTTCTTGGCATCCACAATGGTATCTGGGTTTGGTGACAGTATATGGGATGGATCCCTGGGTGGGGCAGTCTTTGGGTGGTCTTTCCTTCAGTCTTTGCTCCACACTTTGCCACTATATTGGCTCCTGTATTTTGTTCAACCTTCTAAGAAGCATTGAAGCGTCCACAATTTGGTCTTCCTTCTTCTTGAGCTTCATGTGGTCTGTGAATTGTATCTTGGGTATTTCGAGCTTTTGGATTAATATCCACTTATCAGTGAGTGCATATCATGTGTATTCTTTTGTAATTGGGTTACCTCACTCAGGATGATATTTTCTAGTTCCATTCATTTGACTAAGAATTTCATGAAGTCATGTTTTTTAATAGCTGAGTAGTACTTCATTGTATAAATGTATCACATTTTCTGTATCCATTCCTCTGTTGAAGGATATCTGGTTTCTTTCCAGCTTCTGGCTATTATAAATAAGGCTGTTTTGAACATAGTGGAGCATATATCCTTTTTATATGTTGGAGAATCTTTTGGATATATGGCCAGGAGTGGTATAGCTGGGTCCTCACATTTTCTGAAAAACCACCAAACTGATTTCCAGAATGGTTGTACCAGCTTAAAATACCACCAGCAATGGAGGAATGTTCCTTGTTGTCCACATCCTTGCCAGCATCTGCTGTCACCTGAGTTTTTTATTTTAGCCATCCTGACTGGTATGAGAAGGAGTCTCAGTGTTGTTTTGATGTGCATTTCCCTTATGATTAAGAATGTTGAACATTTCTTGAGGTACTTCTTGACCATTTAGTATTCGTCAGTTGAGAAGACTTTGTTTAGACCTCATTTTTAATAGGGTTATTTGATTCTCTGGAGTCTAACTTCTTGAGTTCTTTGTATATACTCAAATGATCATTCACCATAAGCAAATATTTCTTAGTATTTGTGTGACTCAGGGATATCCATAGAAACAGGACAGGGTGGAGAAAAAGTAAGTAAAGGGAAGGGTGGAGGGAGAAAGAAAGAGGAGAGAGACTAGTTTTTTATGGAATTATGTAGGCTGAAAAATCGTGTCTTTTGTCAAAGTCTATGAGCTGCAAAAATAGTAATAAAATTCAAAATATACATTATAAATATTGTATGTAGTATATAGCATACAACTATAGTATAATGCATAGCATGTAACATATAATGATACCATATAGTATATATTTTATAATGTTTAATTTATAGTATATAGCTAAAGATAATATATCATAGAAAACAATAACATATAATGTATAACATATGCTGTATAATGTATAGGTACATAGGCCACATTATAATATACAATGTATAATATAAGATAGCACAACACATAGTAATATAACATATAACATTATATTTAAAACATATAATATATCTTATTATACATGATGATATATGATATATGTTTGATATATAATATAGGATATATAAAACATATGAGATATGATAATTGATAAATGTTATATGTTATATGCTATATACTACATGTTATATGAGATATGAGGATATATGATAAATATATGTATATAAATATATTTGTTTATATATAATATATAATAAATGATAAAATAAAAAAAATAAAATAAATTAAAGGCGATGGTGTAATGGTGTAAACTTCAGTCCAAAAGCTGTAAATTGAAGACATGGAAAGTAATGTTTTATTTTGATTTCAAAAGCAAGAAAACTTGATGCCTTCTATAAGGCAGCTCAGCAGCAGGATTTCCCCACTTGTTTCTTAAAGGCTCTGTGAGGTTCTTTTCAGGCCTTAAACTGATTGAATGGGAAAATAGGAAGAAAGTCCTCTTCCACATACCAGTTTGCATCTCAGTCTCACCTATGATCACTATTACAGAGTCCTGAGCTCTGATCAGGTCAAGTTGACACGTGATATTAACAATCATGTGTTCTTTGGCTAATTGAAACACCCTGGTGAGCAAAGACGACTTTCCAACTCTAAATACTATTTGTGGTTTATGGGGCGCAGTCTAGGTGTTTTCACAGTGACATATTGACTTATTAATTTAAGACTCACAGTGTAGGAGCACATGAGGCATTTCAACATTGTTTCAAAAAAAGGACTGGTCATCTTAATTTTATTGACTTCAGGAAATGAGAATGACTTTGTGGCCTCTTCTATTCCATTTCTTTATCTTTCAGCAACATTGCCCACAATTTGGGCAGGTGGTCTAGTTGAAAAGGAAAACTATGACAAGTAGAAACGTATTTGAGGCCTTGGTAAAGAGTGGAGTTTTCAGGTAGTTCAATTATGGCGGTTATTCCTTACTGGGGCAAACAAATTCTTCAATAATATCAGAGGTCCCTGACACATCCTAGCACAGTTCTAGGGAATTTGAGTTCACTGGGAGAGGTAAAGGAATGAAGAAATGACAGGAAGACAGACAGACAGACAGATAGACAGACATAGATGTGGTCGGGTATACTGGTTTGTATGCTGGAGAAACCTCATCACCAGAGAAGCCCAGTCTGTTTATTATATAGAGTTACACTAGAAGGTAGGGGTGTTATACACAAATATACAAGGATTTTATTTTAAAAGCTGGTTATGGATGCAGGGTTAGCTAATCTTAGTACAGGCTCTGTAGCAGACTTCAGGACCTAAAAATCTGGGGGAAAATATATGTTGGCAGTTTTCTGCACACATTATGTACACTAATACACAGACCAGAATGGAAGGGTTTGCCATTTCTCTCTGACCTTTGCTCCAGGGGAACACTTCAGTATTTTTCCCCATAGGTCCTAGGCTATGGTTCTTACATGGCTGGGGATATGTAAAAGTGCATATTCACTCAGCTGTGCATTCACCTATGTCTTCCTATAAGTGCCTCTTTTGATCCTACTAAGCAGAATTTGTCCCTGAGGCATTTGCTTTAATACTTACTGATGTCTGCACAGTCCCTTTATACACTGCACATGCTCTACCCAGAGCATCTCTATGGGCAGTTAGCTTTCTTTAAAATATAGTTTATGGTTAAAGGTAAACATAGAATTCATTAACTGTAACAGTGAAACTGAAATGTCTGGGAAATCCTAGAATGTGAAGAATTTTAGGGAATATAAAAATTACCAGTAACTCTTCAGTTAAATCTTTAAATATTGATGAT
Organism: Mus minutoides; assembly: GCA_902729485.2. Lineage (NCBI taxonomy): Eukaryota > Metazoa > Chordata > Mammalia > Rodentia > Muridae > Mus > Mus minutoides. Next base: position 742,329 of record LR749491.1, on the reverse strand, counting down.
CAAATCTTTGAAGATAAAAGCTTTGGCTGACACAAGCTTGTGCCCTGAATTTGAAAGAAATGACCATTCTACTGATCATAAAAGATATTTGCTATACACATCTGATTAGGGCCCAGTAGTAGTGTTTACTTAGAGCAAATCCATACTCTGTTCAACTACAGTGACTTCATGTTTTCAGTTTAAGCATTGATGCTTAAGCAGCGGTCAGGTGCATCTAGTTGGAAATACTGATTATCTCTACAATGATTATGAACTTCTTTGTGTTTCCTGCACAGCCCATGTGCAAGCTCATTCCTTCACAGGCTCATTCTAACATCTCTGTGAATCACTTTCTTATCTTAGAATCCTCATTCACCCTTTTTAGACAGGCAGGAGTTACTCTGACCCAGAGGAAGCCTCTCTTTTTCACATCCTTCAGTGAGGTATGTTAGCTAATATTACTGCAGTGCTCATGCATATGTACAGACACCCAGGGCTCTCTTGTTTCATGTAGTAGTAATGGTAGGAAATTATGACTGAGATAGTTTTCTGTACTGCCTGATTAGTACATGGTAAATATAATCATAAAATTTTCAGAAAAATGAATAGATTTAGGATGTGTAATGTTAATCTAGGTTACACAATGCACATAATTCATATTATCCTTCATAAAAGAAAATTAGCCAATTCTATCTATCTATCTATCTATCTATCTATCTATCTATCTATCATCTATCTATCTACATCATATATATATATATATATATGTGTGTGTGTATGTATGTGTATATATATATACACACACGTATATATATATATATATATATATATATATATATATATATATATATGAATGTACAAGTTTGAATAGCTTAAGATGTAGAAAAGAGAGCAAGAATGGCTAAATATTAGAGGATGAGGAAGAAGTGAATGTCTTTTGTAACTGTACAGAAATTCAGTGAATGTTATCGTCTTTGAGTCTGTTTAATTTTGTTACATGTTAATTTGGACTCTCTCTCCAAATTAGCCCTTTAGTTAGTTTGGCTAAGGGTTTATCTATCTTGTTGATTTTCTCAAAGAACCAACTTTTGGTTTTGTTTTTCTTTGTAGAGTTCTCTATGTTTCTAACTGGCCATGAATGGAAGGTACTCAGTGATAAGTAGGTATTAGCCATAAAGTACAGAATACCTACAATAGAATCCACAGAAGGTAAGAAGTTCAACACTAAGGAAAGCCCAGGTAAAGACATTTCAATCCCAACTAGAAGGGGCAACAAAATAATCATGGCAGGCAGACAGAAAGAGGGACCTGGATATGAAAGAGGAGGAGGACCTGTAAAGGGAGGAGGATTGGTGGTGGTGGGGGGACAAGATAAAAGCCCAGAGAGCCAGGAGAATGAATGGAAATATGCAGTTGCTGGACTTGGGGGCAGGGGAAGCCTCTAGAAATTCCCAGAGACCTGGGACATGAGAGGATCCCAGGAATAAATTAGGAAGTCTGACCTTAGCTAAAATGCCCAACAGTGAGGATGGATCCTGAAGGATCCATCACCTCCAGTAGATAGAGAGGGCTCCCAGTGGAGGGATGGGGTTTACCAAATTACCTTCAAATCACTGTTCCACTTTTGCCCCTGCATTTCTTTTAGACAGGAACAATTCTGGGTCAAAATTTTGAAAAGTGTGTCCACTTTAAAGAAACATTTCTTCACATATTTGCCCCAGTAAAACACAATCCAACTGACCCAGAATTGTTCCTGTCTAAAAGAAATCCAGAGCTCATGTCTCTAGCTGCATATATAGAAGAAGATGGCCTAGTTGGCCATCATTGGGAAGAGAGGCCCCTTGGTCATGCAAACTTTATATGCCCCAGTATAGGGGAACACCAGGGCCAATAGGGGGGAGTGGGTGGGGTGGGTAGGGGAGCAGGGTGGGGGATGGGGGAGGGTTTAGGAGATTTTTCGGAGAACATGTGAAATGTAAATGAAGAAAATATCCAATAAAAAATAGAAAAAAAAAAAAAAAAGAAATGCAGGGGCAAAAATGGAGCAGAGATTGAAGTAATCTATCCCATGGATGGGTACCAAACCATGAAAATATTACTGAAGCTATATTGTGCTTGCAGACAGGAGCCTAGCATGGCTGTCTTCTGAGAGATTCTACCAACAGATGACTGAGACAGATGCAGATACTTGACAGCCAACCATTGGACTGAGGTCAGGGACCCCTACTGCAGATTTAGGGGAAGGATTGAAGGAACTGAATGGTATTGCAGCCCCATAGGAAGACCAACAGTGTCAACTAACCCTGACCCCTAGGAGTTACCAGAGATTAAACCACCAACCAAAGTGTATACATAGTGTGATCCAGGCCCCAAGCACATATGTAGCAGAGGACTGCCTTGTCTGGTCTCAGTGGGAGAGGATGCACCTAATTCTGGAGAAAGTTGATGCCCCAGAGTAGGTGATTGTGGGAGGGGGTGAAGGTGGGAGGATTACTGAGGGGGTTGTGGGGGACTGGGGGTGGGGAAGCATCCTCTCAGAGGCAAAGGGGAAGGGAGAAGGAATGAAGGACCCTTGGAAGGGGGCCACAAAGGGGTGCAACATTTGGCATGTAAACAAAAATTTTAAAAAATAAATGTAATTTCAAAAAAAAAAATGTTCAACATCCTCGGTGAAGTGGAAACTTAAGGGTTCTTTGGAAAAGTCAGTTGGATTGTATTTTACTGGGGCAAACATGTGAAGGAACTTTTCTTTAAAGTGGACAGAGGTGTGAAAGACTAAGGCAGACATATGCAGGAATGTTTCTCTGAAGCAGACACAGGAGAGAGGACTTTCTGCTAAGGCATACACATGAAAGGACACGTGATGAAAGATTCTTTGCTAATGATACACATGTATTGGTCTGCCTTACCTTGCATAGTTGAACTTCATTTGTTATGACACTATAGAGAGAAAAGAACTGAAAAGCTTCTAGTGGTATGCTACAGTTTGTTGCCACTTCCAAGGGCTTGTGCTGATTGGATGCATGTGCTAAGGCAAGACCTGTGCTGAGGCAAGGCATGTGGAGGACACGAGACGTTTGGAGGGGATAAATAGGACCCCACAGAGTGACAGAGACAGAGTTTGGCTTCTGGGTACAGCCAGCTCCCACTTGTGTGTCACACACATTCACTGATCTTTGCTTTCCTGAGAGAGGCACAGCTAAGAACTTCTCCTAGTGTCCCTCCTACTGACTTGAGCTGAGACTGAGGCCCAGCTGTCTCTGCTAGGATATGTTGCCTCTGTTGCTAACCCAACTCTACCAAACTGGAATTCTGGTGTATCCGTGAAGTGTTTGTGAATGGATTGAGCTGCCACTGCCTACTAACTGCTGTTTTCCAGACAACACAGATGGGAGTTGCTACAAAGAATCTTTCTAAACAGGTCCATTTCTGCTGTATCCTTTTCCCCCCACTACCTCTGGTGGGTGATGGTTACAAGGAAGGCTAACTATTTAAGAACCATCATTAAAAATGGGATTTGAAACAATTAAAGTTACACTTGGTCATCAGGGAAATGCAAATAAAAACAACTGAAATTTCTCTTACATTCATCAGAATGTCTAAGATCAAAAACTCAAGTGGCAGCTCCTTCTAGCAATTCCTCCATTGCTGATGATAGTGCAAACTCATCATAGAGCAACTTTGGAAACAGATTTTGCAGTAAATCAGGAATAGTCCTACTTTATGACACAGCTACACTACTCCTAAGTATATACCAAAAAGATGATCTACCATATAAGAAAGATACTTTGCTCAACTATGTTTATATCAGCTTTATTAATAATAGCCAGAAACTGGAAACAACCTAGATGTCCCTCAACCAAAATATGGATAAATAAAATGTGGTACATCTACATAATGGGATATTTCTCAACTATTAAAAAGTAGTTGAGAATCATGTAATGTGCAGGCAAATGGTTGGAACTTGAAAAGATCACCCTCAGTGAGGTAACCAAGATGCTGAAAGACACATATGGTTTGTGCTCACTTATAAGTGAAATAATAGCCATAAAGTACAGAATAAGCATGCTACCATTCACAGACCAGAAAAACTAAGTGTCAAGGAGGGCCCAGGGTAAGATGCTTGTTACACACTGAGAAAGGAAAATAAAGAGACATTAGTGGTGGATAAAGAAAGGAAACTCATGGTAAAGGGGGTGGGAAGAGGAACAGGAGGGATCAAGTGTGTGGAGGAGAGGAGGAGAGAGATCTTGGAGAGAGATCTAGAATTGATGTGGGGGGGGTAGAAAATTAGGACAATGGAAACTCCCAGGAAATTATGAATGTGACCATAACTAATAAGACTCCTAGTAGTAGGCTATGTGGAACCTTAAAGGCCCACCTCCTACAACCAGGTAAGAATTTCAATGGAGGGATGGAGACAGAAACTCAGCCACAAAAATCTTTGACTCACAATTTGACCTGAAGAAAAATGGGCAGTGATAAAGAGGGAGAAGAAATTGAGGGAGTGGTCAATCAAGTATTAACCCAACTTGAGACCCATGCCATGGCATAGAATTCAACACCGACACTATTAATGATATTCTGCTATACTTGCAGAAAGGAGCTGAGCATAACTGTCCTCAGAGAGGATTCACAGAGCAGCTCATGCAAACAGATGCAAAGAGCGAAGGTGGGTTGATATCCATGAAAGCCTACTTCTCTTTGAAGAAAAATGAGAGAAGGGAATGGGGGAGGGGAAGGGAGAGGGAAGGACTGAAAGGAGAGGAAGGAGGGGACACTGAGATTGGGATGTAGAATAAATAGATTAATTAATGAAAAAAGATGCCTTACTTTTTAAAAGTCTATAATACAGTTGCAACATCTCATTACTTTTCTACCTCTAAATCTTTCACTGTCCTTTCTCTCAAATTCATGGCCTCTTTTAATCAATCTATCTCTCTATCTCTCTCTCTATCTCTTTATCTCTCTATCTATCTATACATACATATATACATATACACACATATATGCATATATAATTACATTTAATATGAATTTATATATAATATGAAAACATATAACACATTTATTATTTATATTATTTTATATTATATTATATACAGCTAATATAATATAATATAATATAATATATAATACATAATATGTCATGTTATATTTTATATAATATAAATATAATTTTCAATAATATAAATATTATATATTGTACATTATATAGTTATGCATGTTATATTACATATAAAATTATACAATACAAATATTAGATATTATATTATTAACAAATTATATATCATATACCATAATCATATATCATATAGAATATATGATATATTATATATAGAATTTAATATATATATAACTTATTTTATATATAAAATATATATTTATATTATAAATAACATATAAAATATAAACATTATACATAGTGTATAATATATGCATAAGTTTTAATTAATATAATACACAATATGATATAATTATGTTTCATATAAAATACTTAAATATGTTATATATATATATATATATATATATATATATATATATATATATTCATAAATAAGGATAACTTCTTCAGTCTATATAATGTTATTGCTATGTATATATTTTCAGGGTTGAGTATTTGCTATTAGATACTCAATTGGTATGCTATCCCCTAGGAAGACTATTTCTCGTATTGTTCTTTGTAAGGCTAATGGCTTTCACCATTCACATTAGAATGTCTTTTGTTTTTACCTTGTTAATCTTTTGCTTAAGTCTGACACAGGAAGACAATGCAAAGGTCCCTCCATCTCTATCTGGTATTCTTGCTGAAGTTCTTTCAGATTTAACTAGAGTTTGATCTTTTGATGAAAGATTCTGTAGAAAATTGCTCATCTTTATTTTAGGAGCCCCCTAAGTGTCAAAAAAAATTAAAATAGGAAATTAGAGAGATATAACGTACATAAGAGAATAATTTTTATTCAAAGCTACTGTTGTATAGGATAAGACTATTTCATCACCTCTGTATGCAACAAAGAAAATAACTGTAGTTGCAACATTTTTAAGAGCAACTAGCCCTGCGCATTCTTTTCTTTGATGTAGCAGGTATCTCTGTGTCACCATATACACAGGAGCCAATGAAGTAAGAAAGAGCTACAGGGATAGATAGTTTTAAAGGTAAATATTACATACTAGGCTAAAGAACTCCTGATTTCAGAAATTTCTCCAGTTTTTTCCCACTATAGTATGGAAAGAAATGAATGGTAAAGCTAAAATGATTATGACTTTATATTCTTATCATAATTACAATAACAGCTAAGTGCAATTTTTGGCAGTTGATTCGTCTGTTCAGATCCCAGGAGAAAAGGAATGGGCATGAACTGGCAAAGTGCCTAGAAGTTCGGAACAGGCTGATATTTAACAGGGATAAGAAAAAGAACTGAATGAAGTCCATGCTGAGAAAGTTCTTTCCAAGATTCCTAAAGTGCATTCATGTGCCAGTTGGGATCAGTAGCCCCCAACTTTGGGTCGAAATTAGGCTCTGTGCTGTAGTGAGTATAGTTTATGGATATGTAAATTGATGCTTTGGAAAAGATTATAGTCTGTTTTAGACTATATGTGGAGGACATGCTCTGGTTTTATTTACTGAAACAGTTCTTGGAATAATTGCAAAATTGAAAAATTTGTTCCGTATAAGTAGTTATAAAATACAGTAGGCCCAGGCAGGTACCAGCAAAGGATTGGCTACATGGGAGAAAATATATGTCAGAGAAATGTTAGAACAAACTACTTCCTCCAAAACAGATTCAACACTAATATTTTAGAGAGTGAGTGTTGCCAAACCTTCAGAGTTAGGCATCATAAAGGTGCCTTTCTAAAACATTGCTTTTGGAATGTACAGAGACTTAGGCAACATAAATGTAGCTTTTCTTTCAGAACCATTGCTGTAGTCATTACTCAGAGTTGTTTTTTCTTTTTTCTTTTTACTTTCTTTTCTGTTCTTGAAAACACATTTTTTTCATACAATATATACTGACTAAAGTTTCCCCTTCGCCATTCTTTATAATTCCTCTTAATCTCCCCTCCCCTCTATATCCATTCCCTTTCTGTCTCTTCTTAGGAAATGAACAGCCATCTAGGGAACAATAATAAAATTAAATTAAAGATTAACACAAAACAAGTCAGAATATGACAAAATAACAAACAAAAGAAAAAGACCCAAAGAAAAAGCACAAGAAGCATATAGACTCATAGGTACACATGCTCATATACACAGGAATCCCATGCAAACACAAAAGTGGAAGCCCTAATATATACTCAAAGGAGATATAAGGGGAAAAAGTAAAATAAAAATAAAAATCCAGACGAAGAACCTCTCTAATACTGAATTCATTTTAGGTTGGCTGCTAGGGATATAGTATACCTTTAGGAGTGGTTTGTTTCCTGAGTGAGTGATACTACCTTAGGAAAAAACCTAAATTTTCATTTGCAGTTGGCTGTTAATTGGAGATAGCTTCTACTCTGACAATTTAAATACTGTGTCTTCTAGGTTTCAGATTCCATGGAGAGATAAACTGGTTTTTGTTTGAGTAAAGTGAGATAGCCAGGTGGAAAGAGGTGTCACAAACCACAAAATGTTCATACAGTTACTCTCAATGAAGAAATTGTGGTAAAATATGTAAAAAGTGTGTGTCCCACATGGGTGATCAATAGAATGGAGGAGGAGAAGGGAGGAGGAGGAGGGGGGAAGAGGAGGAGGAGGAGGAGGAGGAGGAGGAGGAGGAGGAGGAGGAAGGCTCCGTGCTGCAACCTCTGCCATAGCTGCTGCTGGCAGCCACTGTCATCTCCCACGAGAATGTGGCTGTGCCTCCCACATACGCTGATCTTGGCAAGTCCACCAGGGATGTCTTCGCCAAGGGCTATGGCTTTGACTTAATAAAACTTCATTTGAAAACAAAGTCTGACAATGGATTGGAATATACTAGCTCATGCTCTGCCACCATGGAAACCACCAGAGTGAACTGCAATCTGGAAACCAAGTACAGATGGACTGAGTATGGCCTAACATTTACAGACAACACCCTGGGCACTGAGATCACCATGGAAGACCAGCTTGCTTGTGGACTGAAGCTGACCTTTGATTCATCTTTCTTGTCTAAAACTGTGTGTGTGTGTGTGTGTGTGTGTGTGTGTGTGTGTGTGTGTGTTGGGGGGAGAATGCCAAAATCAAGACAGGGTACAAGAGAGAGCACCTCAACCTGTGCTGTGACATGGACTTTGACATTGGTGGGCCCTCAATCCGGGGCTTTCTGGTGCTTGGCTACGAGGGTTGGCTGGCTATGAGATGAATTTTGAAACCTTGAAGTCCCGAGTGACCCAGAGCAACTTCACAATTGGCTATAAGACAGATGAATTCCAGCTTCATACTAATGTGAATGTCAGGACAGTTTGGTGGCTCCACTTACCAGAAGGTGAACAAGAAGTTGGATGGAGACTGCTGTCAATCTGGTCTGGACTGAAGGAAACAGTAACACTGCTGAATAGCAACCAATTATCAGGTCAATCCGGATGCCAGCTTCGGCCTAAGTGAACAACTCCAGCCTGGTTGGTTTAGGGTGCACTCAGACCCTAAAAGCAGGTATCAAACTGACGCATGCCGAGAACGTCAATGCGGGTGGTCACAAGCTTGGTTTAGGACCAGAATTTCAAGCATAAATGAATATTGTACAATTGTTTAATTTTAAACTATTTTGTAGCATAGCTACCTTCAGAATTTAGTGGACATTTTAATGTTGTATGTTGGGGATGTGAGAGTTGATAAATACCACGTTAGACCTCCAGGATAAAGTTAACTTGGCTTTAAGGTGTTTTCCATTTCAGAGGTACAGCAGAAACCCCATTCCAGAACAGGTCCTTTTTAGCTGTTGGGGTGGGTTGTGGAGTAGCCCTCTAGAGATGGGAACGTGTGGACTTTTTATAAATCTGTATCTAGTCTCCAGGTGAAATTGTGACGTTCCAAGCATCGAACCCTGGTGTCCTGATCCTATCTGCTCAGAAGCATGTACACGCCTGCATGAAAGGGATGTTTTTAGACAGATCATCACGCCTTGTTCCCATCATGCCCTGTTCCCATCCTAGTCCACCAGTTACCTGTTTTACACCAAAAGTAGTCTTTAGGGTGTGGTTAGCTATTTCTTTTGTGCCATTTTACGGTGGAGAGAGTGGGCATGGTGGAGCCAGTCATTCAGGACTTCAGGACTTAATTCTTCCTTGTGCGGTTTTCTGCCTTTCTTCTATTTTCTTTTTTAATTCCTTATTTTATTGTCATTGCAGCAGAGTATGAAATAGCTTCCAGGTTCTCTAGCTCTGAGTTAGGCAGGTGATTGTGGTCATACCTGACGACACGAGGGATCTCAACTGACTCCTCTGTAGTCTTACCACTACTTTTCAGCAGTTTAACGGGTACATTATAGTCTTCCATTTTGCATGGAGTTAACTCCTCCCCTTCAAATGCTGTAATTAACATCATTTAATAGAAAATTTAAATAAAATTCCAAAACCTCAAAAAAAAAATAAAAAAAAAAATAAAAAGAAAACTATACAAGGTACAATGAACTCCTCCTCAAGAGAGAAACCAAAGTGAAAGCATGTAATGATTTCCAGTAAATATATATTGAGACATGATACTGTTACCATGCAAAATTATTTATTTAGTGAAGAAAGACATAAAATATAAGGGGGAGCCTTACTCAAATGCTGACATTTTTACTATAGGTGCCCTTTTGTTTCTTCTATAAATATGATGGTTAGTATTATCTACATGGCAAAAGCTTTGAGGTAGTTAAAGGAGACAATGTTTGCCTGATGTTCAGTAAAACTTAATAGAGAATTACTCCATAAGAAAAAATTATGAGTAGTAAAAATTGTAGTGGCACACCATCCTTAGGATGAATAGTAATGATAGCAGCAAAAATGAAATACTATGCTTTTTATCAATTTCTTATTTTAAAATTAGTAACTTTACTCAGTAAGACAAAAAGGCTGCAATGAACAGCAATTGAATGCTAGGCCCTAGATTATGTTAGATTATGTTATGTTACTGAAAAATCAAACAGAATGCAAGCAAATAGTGCTTGGTGGTGACCTGACAGCCAATTGTATTTCCTGTCCTCCTCAAATAGTGATGGCTGGTGACCAGACAGCCAATTATATTTCCTGTCCTCCTTGCTCATTTTTTCACTCTGGAAATTAAGAAAGCTCGCTTGCTTGGGGTATAGCTTAACAAGAGAGTGCTTGCCTAGCATGCATGAGCCCCAAGTCGATTCCATATGTATGGAAATATGATGAAATATAAAATGTTTATTTGCCCAATTTCTCAACCATCATAAGTAACTGTGAAGCCTGGTTTTGGCAGTAGAGCATAATATGAAATATCTACAGATGTCTTTGAAGATATTTTGTTTATTCTAGCATATTTATTTATGTTTAGCAATAGGGAGAATTGTGTTTCAGCTATGTTGTAAGAAGAAAAGCTTAAGAGTTAAGATTCGAAATATCAAGAATGGTAAGAACTTGGAGCTTTGATGGTGTTCTTTGGTTAATGAACTGATACCAATGGATTCCACTCTGGTTTTTGGCTTTTTGTAGCCACAGTTAAGTTCCACTACTGAAAGCAATCTTCAGTGAGTGATCAGTTACAACCAAAACACTGTTACTGAAAAAAAGACATGATCATAATTTCCTCGTCGCTTATAGACTAACATGAGACTTCATAATCTAAAGCCTTTATGTGTTTTACTTTATGTGAATGCTTATAATTTACAGAAAATATGTTTCTCAATCAGTGATACTAAGCAACTATTATCAACCATACTAGTGATTCCAAACAATAACTTGAACATTGGCACAATTCCACCAACGGGTCCTTTTTATTTCTTATATAGGATTTGTTCCAGGAGCATATCTTATATCGTTATTAGGTATACTGAGGTTTCTTTAATTTGAAACATTTTCAATAAGTCATAAATATATTTTAAAATAATTTTGGCATAATATTTTTAATATTTATTAAAAATAAAAGAAAATGCAAATAATAGGGAGCAGATAAACTTATTAATGTTTATATAAAGTACTAGCTGTATGAATGTTGTAATAGGGAGCAGATACACTTATTAACTTTTATATAAAGTACTAGTTGTATGAATGTTGAATGATGTGGATTTGGTTTAACGCTTGAATTATGTTAATTGGGTCACCAAAATTGGACAAGAATACATACACGTAAGATGCCTAGTGTCCTTGCTCCCAGTTGTTTTTGATTGGTAAATAAAGTTGCTGTTGGACAATGGCTGGGCATAGAGACAGAGGCAGGAGTTTATTATTCCTGGGCAAGGGACTGGGAGAGAGACCAGGAAGAGTTTTGCTGCTATGCTATGAAAAGTGTACCTGTTACACCTGAGGAATGCAGGACAGAGAGAAAGCTAACATGTAAGAGCTAGGGAAGAGTAGACCAACCCCGCTCCCAGCACCTCCCCATTCCCCAGCTGACTGGGTCTATGCCAATAATGACAGAATATAGATTTTAATAAGTAATAACTCAGGAATATCAGAGGGGAGGTGTTAGCCATGTTGTGGGTTTGGAGTACCCCAGCTGTTTAAGGCATATTGAAATATAAGGTTGCATGAGTATCTTTCATTCAGGATTCCAGATCAAAGAGGTGAGTAGCAAGGAATGAGCCACTGCTTCCAGGTCTATTTGAGTAGCCTTAATAGACAACTACAACAGTTTAATTTTCAGGACACAGCACCTTGAGAACTGTTTGAACTTGATTGATGTGTGATTTTTATAATCATTATTGAAAAATGAAGCTACTTTGTATAAATATATAATAAAATGGTAGAATTATGTTTATGACCATTTCAGAAATGGTTGGAAGTTCTGTAACAATCCCATCCAGAATTCATTTTTAGAAAATTCAAATTGAAAACTCAAGAGAAAAATTTTAAAGTCAAACATTTTAACACAATCCAACTCAATTACATACCCACTTAATATTTACATACTAAGAGATGATAGTAGGAAGACATTAAGTGATTGTTTTCTGTCATTAAATTATTATATGTTTTCATGTGAGCAAAATCTCTGTGTGAATAGGAAATTAAATGCGATTCATAACAAAGACTAGAACGTACTCAGAGCTGAAAGGTTTTGGCTAGCCGCTGTTCCTGTAGAATTGTGCAACAGCTTGTAAAGTGCAACGCACAAAAGCATGTTCAGAACCAAGGCTACAGGCTGCACATAACTAATATTGATTGTGCATTTTGTTTGGAATTAAGTATTAGTTGTCACATGCTCAGGAATCTTTGACCACTGACAAACTGTTTGCAGCTCCACATTCAATTAACCCCTTGTTTAAGAACATGAAATTCCTTAGGTGCTTTCTCTAGCTCCTCCATTGGGAACCCTGTGTTCCATCTAATAGCTGACTGTGAGCATCCACTTCTGTGTTTGCCAGGCACTGGTATAGCCTCACACAAGACAGCTATATCAGGGCCCTTTCAGCAATATCTTGCTGGCATATGCAATAGTGTCTGCGTTTGGTGGCTGATTGTGGGATGCATCCCTGGCTGCAGCAGTCATTTGTTGGACCACCCTTTTGTCTCAGCTCCACATGTGATCTCTGCAACTCCTTCAATGTGTGTTTTGTTCCAGATTCTAAAAAGGGGCAAAGTGTCCACACTTTGGTCTTCATTCTTCTTGAGTTTCATGTGTTTTGCAAATTGCATCTTGGGTAATCGAAGTTTCTGGGCTAATATCCACTTATCAGTGAGTACATGTTATGTGAGTTATTTTGTGATTGGGTTACCTCACTCAGGATGATATCCTCCAGATCCATCTATTTGCCTAAGAATTTCATAAATTCATTGTTTTTAATAGCTGAGTAGTACTCTGTTGTGTAAATGTACCACATTTTCTGCATCCGTTCCTCTGTTGAAGGATATCTGGGTTCTTTCCAGCTTCTGGCTATTATAAATAAGGCTGCTATGAACATAGTGGAGCATGTGTCCTTATTACCAGTTGGAGCATCTTCTGGATATATGCCCAGGAGAGGTATTGCAGGATCCTCCAGTAGTACTATGTCCAATTTTCGGATGAACCACCAGACTGATTTCCTGAGTTGTTGTACCAGCTTGCCCTCCCACCAACAATGGAGGAGTGTTCCTCTTTCTCCACATCCTTGCCAGCATCTGCTGTCACCTGAATTTTTGATCTTAGCCATTCTGACTGGTGTGAGGTGGAATCTCAGGGTTGTTTTGATTTGCATTTCCCTGATGATTAAGGATGTTGAACATTTTTTCAGGTGCTTCTCAGCCATTCTGTATTCCTCAGTTGAGAATTCTTTGTTTAGCTCTGTGCCCCATTTTTTAATGGGGTTATTTGATTTTCTAGTGTCCACCTTCTTGAGTTCTTTATATATATTGGATATTAGTCCCCTATCTGATTTAGGATTGGTAATGATTCTTTCTCAATCTGTTGGTGGCCTTTTTGTCTTATTGACAGTATCTTTTCCCTTACAGAAGCTTTGCAACTTTATGAGGTCCCATTTGTCAATTCTTGATCTTACAGCACAAGCCATTGCTGTTCTATTCAGGAATTTTACCCCAGTGCTCATATCTTCGAGGCTTTTCCCCACTTTCTCCTCTATCAGTTTCAGTGTCTCTGGTTTTATGTGGAGTTCCTTGAACCACTTAGAATTGACCTTAGTACAAGGAGATAAGAATGGATCAATTCTGATTCTTCTACATGGTAACCACCAGTTGTGCCAGCACCATTTGTTGAAAATGCTGTCTTTTCCACTGGATGGTTTTAGCTCCCTTGTCAAAGATCAGGTGAGCATAGGTTCTTCAATCCTATTCCATTGATCTACCTCTCTGTCACTGTACCAGTACCATGCAGTTTTTATTACAATTTCTCTGTAGTACAGCTTGAGGTCACACATGGTGATTCTACCAGATGTTCTTTTATTGTTGAGAATATATTTTGCCATCCTAGGTTTTTTGTTATTCCAGATGAATTTGCAAATTGGCCTTTCTAAATCATTGAATAATTGAGTTGGGATTTTGAAGGGGATTGCATTGAATCTGTAGATTGCTTCAGGCAAGATAGCCATTTTTACTATATTGATCCTGCCAATCCATGAGCATGGAAGATCTTTCCATCTTCTGAGATCTTCTTCAATTTCTTTCTTCAGAGATTTGAAGCTCTTGTCATACAGATATTTCACTTCCTTAGTTAGAGTCACACCAAGACATTTTATATTGTTAGTGACTATTGTGAAGGGTGTTGTTTCCCTAATTTCTTTCTCAGCCCATTTATCCTTTGTATAGAGAAAGGCCATTGATTTGTTTGAGTTAATTTTATATCCAGCTACTTCACTGAAGCTGTTTATCAGGTTTAGTTGAAGGGGTCTCCAAACCTATAGGTTGAAGAACAATATAAACTAACCAGTACCTCCAGAGCTTGTGTCTCTAGCTGCATATGTAGCAGAAGATGGCCTAGAGGGTCATCATTTGGAAGAAAGGCCCCTTGGTCATGCAAACTTTATATGCCCCAGTACAAGGGAACACCAGGGCCAAGTTTTGGGAATGGGTGGGTAGGGGAGCAGGGCAGGGGGATGGGGGAGGGGTGTGGATACTTTGCTCCTTCTTAGAATGGGGAACAAAATACCCATGGAAGGAGTTACAGAGACAAAGTTCAGATCTGAGAGGGAAGGAAGGATGATCCAGAGACTGCCCCACTGGGGAATCCATCCCATAAACAACCACCAAACCTAGACACAATTCCATATGCCAGAAAGATTTAGCTGACAGGACCCTGATATAGCTGTCTCTTCTTTGACTATGCCAGTGCCTGGTAAATACAGAAGAGGATGCTCACAGTCATCTATTGGATGGAACACAGGGCCCCTAATGAAGGAGCTAGAAAAAGTATGCAAAAAGCTAAAGGTATCTGCAACCTTATAAAAGGAACAACAATAGGAGCTAACCAGTACCCCTCAGAGCTGTGTCTCTAGTTGCATAAGTAGCAGAGAATGGCCTAGTCAGCTAGCAATGGGAGGAGAGACCCTTGTCTTGTGAAGATCATATGCCCTAGTACAAGGGAATGCCAGGGCTAGAAGCAGGAGTGGGTGGGTTGGGGAGCAGTGTGAGGGGAGGGTATCGGAAGCTTTGGGGATAGCATTTGAAATGTAAATGAAGAAAATAACTAATAAAAAATAATAATAAACCTGAACAATAAAAAATACACTATTGTTGTAACTAGCACAGAGTAGAAGTCTCAAGCATTCACAATTAACTATCTTTTCTGAAAAAAAAATAAAAGAAGTTCTGTGCTTCTTTGTTGGGTCTTTATGTGGTTTAGGTATCAGAGTAATTGTGGCTTCATAGAATGAATTGGGTAGTGTACTTTCTGTTGCTATTTTGTGGAACAGTTTGTTGTGAATTGGAATTAGGTCTTCTTTGAAGGTCCAATAGAACTCTGCACTAACCCCATCTGTTCCTGGACTTTTTTTGGTTGGAAGGCTACTGATGACTGCTTCTATTTCTTTAGGAGATATGGGACTGTTTAGATTGTTAATCTGATCAGGATTCATCTTTGGCACCTGATATCTGTCCAGAAAATTGTCCATTTCATCCAGGTTTTCCAGGTTTGTTGAGTATAGCCATTTGTAGTAGGATCTGATGATGTTTTGGATTTCCTCAGGTTCTGTTGTTATGTCTCCCTTTTCATTTCTGATCTTGTTAATTAGGATACTGTCCCTGTGCCCTCTAGTTAGTCTGGTTAAGGGTTTATCTATCTTGTTGATTTTCTCAAAAAAACAGCTCCTGGTTTGGTTGTTTCTTTGTATAGTTATGTTTGGGTTTTTTTTTTTTTTTTCCACTTGGTTGATTTCAGCCCTGAGTTTGGGGCTGCAGGGCAGGGGTAGGGCATAGGGACTTTTGGAGAGGAAAGTAGGAAAGGGGATAGCATTTGAAATGTAAATGAAAATATCTAATTAATAAATAAATAAATAAAGAAGAAAATCATGCACAGCAGAGTTCCAGTGAGAGACAAAGTTTGCTTTTTTTTTTTTTTTTTTTTAAAATTCCAGCTATTTGATTGGCCTGCTAAAGAGGGCCACAAGCCTGAACTGATTTGTGCAATTGCAGTGGCATGTTGGGATTAGCCTTGGAAGCCATTGTCATGAGCAGTGACAATTTTGGACCTGTTAAGTCACTCCACACAGTGGAGTCTGTTGCCCGCCATACAGTTCCACATCTCTTTCATAAAGAAGTCTGAGCCCCAGAGCAGAACTTAGTGTCAAGCTCAGCCCCGGAGTTACACAAACTTAAAAAAACTTCAGTTCTGAAAAAAAAAAAAAAAAAAAAAGAAGTTCTGGGCTGTCTGATTCCACCTTGCTTCCATGTGAGATTTCCTTTAACCACTCTCCTTAAGTGAAATCTAAATAATATTATTCAATGATAATACTCTTTATTCTCTCATCTCTAGTCCTTTTGTTTTTGCTTTTGTTGTTTTGTTTGTTTTTTATCTCTTTTTTTTTGTCCTGTTACACTGATGTCTTTCATGGTATTAGGTCAACTTACACACTAGTCTACGATTATTAATGATATTTATATCTACCAATTCTGACATCAATTTTTGAATCTCAGCCAAATCTTCTATGCTTCCGAATGGTAGAGGTAAAAAAAAAGAAGATAAGAAGGGAAAACATTGTTTTGCAATCTTTCTGTTTCTTATTAAAAGTCAAATCAACATGACTATAAAATCCTTGTTCTGTCTTGATTATATCTGTCTGATGAACTTAACAGAGGCATTTTATTTTCAAACAGAGACCTACACATTGGAGTAGGTTTAAAATGTTTTAAGCAATGATATTCAGAAACAACCACTTTTAGGCAAAGCAAATCAGGATGCTTATTTTATTTTAAAGACTAGCTAAGATGCTGATTATATAAAATGTTATCTAGCAACTAGGGAGGATGCTTAGCAGTTAAGAATAGAATCTGTTCTTCCAGATGACCCAGGTTCAATTCCAAGCACCTCCATGGAATTCATAATATTTGTAACTCCAGTTCCAGACTATTTGATTCTCCCTTCTGGCCTCTGTGGGTACTAGACATGAAAATGGTATAGATGCATACAGGCAAAACACCTTAGCATATAAAATAAAAATAAATAGATATTTAGAATTATCTACACAATTTCTATGCAGATCTAGACATAAACTCCAAGATGATGGTTTGTTTATTGTGCTCCACATGTACTTATATTTTTGAGGGATTATGAAATATGGAGAAGTTAGAGGCATCCAAGGAACAGTTCAGATGTTATGTATACTAATAATCCTATATGAACTTCCAGCTAATTTGGTAAAACTACAGTTTGAAAATGTAGAATTTAGATAATAAATATTAGGCACTATAGGCAAAGCTAATTATCTGCTTGGTCCCTTAGAATTAAGTTTAAGAGAAAGAGTAACAATGAAGATGTATTTTTCCTTTTGATCCTTCCACAGTGATTTGTTTAAAGCCAAAGGTTTGAGGTTCTTTATTGCACTTTTGAACTACGTTGAAACATTGCCTTAGTTTTGTCAGTGTAATCTTTTCTTATGTTTTAGCCCTTGTCTTTAATGACCTTATACTCAGCAAACAGTATTGAGAAAAATAAGAATTTAAAATATAACTTTGGAAAAAATAAAAGAATAGTCTACAATTGGTGATCATGTGCATGGTGAAAATATAACAACATCAGTAACTGAAGTCAAAGCGTAAGTATCTGAGTACTTGAAACAATGTGAGTCATATGCCTCTCCAATAGATGTGGATAAATAGACTATTTTGATATCAAAAAGTTATAACACATACCTATTTAACTTTAAAAATTGTTCACAGATCTACCTCCATTAATATTTCAATGCATGTTTGAAACAGGCTGCTTTCCTTGTACCAGAGTCCAAGACTACTCTTTACATAGGCACTACCCAGAGTTCGGAAATACAGTAAACCTCAAAACCCTGAGGAGTGCACTTTATGCTCTTCACTACAAAACAGCAAAGTTGGTAATAGCTTGACTCCTGAGGCTCTCAGCAAATTATTTTGCAGTTTAGCCTAGTTTTTCTTCTTTAGCCACTTAGCAATACGTAGTCATTTTGAACAATTACACAATTTTCCTTGCTTTTCTTGGTCAAGGGACACTAGAGGAAAAATGTTTTGGAGAGAATAGAAACCCTCTACTTTTTCTTAGAGGAACTACAAATGTCATCGGAAGAGAAATGTTCTCATTGTAGTAGGATACACCAGCGATGAGCATGTCTCATTTTTGATGATTACATCAAGATCACACAGCCATAGGCATTCAGTGAAACACAAGGCCTACAGGAAACGATTCCATTTGTTAAAGGTCAAACATCTGTAAGCTGAAGCTTTTGAAATGAAGAAGAGAAAACAATTTCAAAGCTATTTACTACCACGTTCTTTGACAGCTTTTGTCCTGGCTTCCAGTAAGAGAGTTGTGCTTTTATAGTCACAATCCTTTAAGTAAATATGATGCTTGTGGCAACAAAATGCATCTGATAGCTTTCTTTGAGTCATAAGGCTTTTATCTTGTTTCTAGAGTCATAAAGCCCATGAGGCACTACACTTTTCCAGGAGTATTGACTTATATCCATCCTATGCATTTAGGCAATCAGATAAGGTACACATGATGATAAAGTAGCTTTGTTAATGTAGGGAGAAATTTAAAACACATAATGGCTTTCATACAGTGGAAGTAATATCCCTTTTGGAGAGTAGTAGCATCCTCTTAGTATTGTCTGTGATAGGTTGCTTTGCAACACACCCTCTGTATAGTTTGTGTTCTAATTAGAATATATTTGGAGATGCTTTGGCAGTATTTATTAAATGAAGTCCACATATAAATTATTAAAAATCATTGTCATGGCTCTAGATCACTGTAGCAAAAGTACAAGTAATATAAAAGACACAGAATTTTGTCAAAACGCAAAAGAATCTCATTTGAGAATGAATTGATGGTTTAAATATCTTGTATTCAAAAAAGGCACAGATAAAGTAAACATTTAGGAAAATAATATATCTTCAATTTTAAAGTTATGTGTTGTAAATTAATGCATTTACTTCATGATGTTTTCATTAGTATAAATAACTCATAAAACTGAATAAACTTTATTTTTACTCTTAATTTATGATAAATATAAATGAGTACATGATTTTACTGAGGTTGCCTACTATAAAGAGGACAGATTTTATTTCAGATGCTATGAAACAAAAAAGGAAGGAAAACAAGGGATCTGTCTTAGGAGTGTAGATCAATAGTTGAGAGTGTACCTTAAGTCTTTAGTGGAGTCTTCAGCATCACATAGGTGTGTTAATGTACACAACTACTGAGTCAGGTGAGCATATTTCAGTGGTTTGACTATGGTTGGCTCATGGAAAGTGGCACTATTAGGATGTGTGATCTTTTTAATAGGTTTGTGTGCCACTGTGTAGGTGGGCTTTGAAGGGTTCTAGTGATCGGGCTATGCCCAGTGTAGAAGAGACCCTTCTCCTGGCTGCCTGCAGTGGATAGTCTCCTTCTGGATGCCTTTGGATCATGATATAGAACTCTCAGCCTCTTCAACACCATGTCTGCCTCCATACTGCCATGCTTCCTGCCATGATGACAATTGACTGTACCTCTGAAACTTTAAGCCAGCCCCAATAAATGTTGTTCTTTATAAGAGTTGCATTGGTTATGGTGTTTCTTTACATCTATAGAACCCTAAGACATATATGGAATCTGAGACTATTTGATATAGGATATTTGCACAGTTTGCTTCTAATACACACTTGGCAACCTGGCACCCTCATCTTCCTCTGCTATGCAAATATGTATTAGCAACATAATGAAATAAATGTGCTTTTAGTTATCATTAAACTTAAACAGTTACTATATAAAGGCATTCCCAACATGTCTGGATTCTGGTAGAGTAGGGCAAATCTAACCTGAATTGGTTTAGAGTGCCTGAAAAACTGTGTCAAGTGAATGCTTAGAAAGATTTGTTCATTTACTATCTTAGGCCTATGCATAATTGGTCACATATATGATTAATATCAGATAGGCTTTAAGAATGTATCTGTATCAGAAAAGTAATTATATTATCTAATCTATCAATCAAAAATGAGAATCATCTTTACTATATTTCTATGATCCATTATCTCCTTCTGCTGAATCTCATCAAAGAGAACACCAAACAATAAATTGGAATCCTGGGTACATTTTGACTGCTGTCTTAGAGTATGTCTTCTGTCTGTACTATATCTTTGTTCTGAATAAAGCTTTCTTGCTGCATTGCAATATGTATGGATTTCTGTTTTAATTTTTGGACAAAAGCCTAAGAATTGGAAGCACCAAGTCCAGATTTCAAGCACTGATAACAATACTAGAACATAAGTGGGCAAGTAGGAATTTTAGAAGTTCAAGATTATCATTGATTGCAAGGAGTTTGAGGCCTATGAAAATAATAAAAAATCTCTCTCTCTCTCTCTGCCTCTCTCTTTGTCTCTCTTTGACTCTCTATCTGTCTCTGTCTCTGTCTCTGTCTCTGTCTCTGTCTCTCTCTCTCTCTCTCTCTCTCTCTCTTTCTCTCTCCACCCTCAGGATACAAGAAAAAGTTGTGTTTTAAAACTTTTGTTCTAGAGCTAGTTATACTACTATAAATATAATGTAGAGCTTGCTGAGATATATCCAGCTGTTATGAGACTATTTTTTAAGCAATAATTATGAAATGTTTTCATATTATAAGTTATCTCTAACATATATTTCTGAATCTGTTGCTTAGAAAGTTGTATTAAGCTACAGGATAAGATGGGAACTAAGCCAGAAAATACTGGTTAGTTTTCATCTATCTGACAGAAACTAAAGTCACCTGGGAAGAAAGGGCCTCAAATGAGGAATTGCCTCCAACAAAATGATCTTTATGGATGTGGGGCATTTTCTTGATTAAGGATTGATTTGAAAGAACACAGCCTATTGTGGGTTGTGCCATACATTGACAAGTTGTCCTGAGTTGAATATGAAAGCATTCTTTATAAAAATTCAAATAGCCTGTGAGAAAAGAGGCATTCCTCCATATTATATTGAAGTGGGAATTTTTGTTGGAGACTGACTCAGTTGTGTCATATGATGTTTTTCTGGAAGCTTCCTGGTAAAAGGTGATGTGATGTGCTAGGGTGGGTACTTGAGAGGACGTGATGTTTGGAAAGATTATAAGTATAATGCAATTGACAGTGGACGCAGCTCTTACAATGGTTTGCCTTGCAACTCTTTTCTAGTCCTCCTTGAGCATCTGTGATACTTTTCTTTCTTTTCTGCTCTTCCTTAAGCATCTGTGATACTTTTCTTTCTTTTCTGGTCCTCCTTGAGCATCTATGATACTTTTCCTTCTTTTCTGGTCCTCCTTGAGCATCTGTGATACTTTTCTTTTTTTTCTAGTCTTCCTTGGGCATCTGTGATACTTGTCTTTGCTGATGACACTTTTGCATTGGTTTGCTTTGCTTCATTCACTGATCTTCACTTGTGACTTCATAGAGAGAAACACATCAAAGAACTTCTGGTGATAGTCCACGGACTCACCCCAATCAGGAGCCTTAAGCATTCTTCTGGATTGAGCAGCTGCTACTGATTCATGTTTGGTGTTTTCCTAGTGGACTGGCCTGCTGACAATGAAGATTTGAATTGCCTCAAAGAACTATTTCTTTTTTTTTTTTCAACTTTTACTAGATATTTTCTTCATTTACATTTCAAGTGTTATCCAGAAAGTTCCCTGTATCCTCCCCCCTCCCGGCCCTGATCCCCTACCCACCCGCTCCCACCCCTTGGCCCCGATGTTCCCCTGTATTGGGGCATATAAAGTCTGCATAACCAAGGGGCCTCTCTTCCCACTGATGGCCAACTAGGCCACCCTCTTCTATATATGCAGCTAGAGACATGAGCACAGGGGTACTAGTTAGTTCATGTTATTCTTCCACCTATAGGGTTGAAGAGCCCTTCAGCTCCTTGGGTACTTTCTCTAGCTCCTTCTTCCTTGGGAACCCTGTGTTCCATCTAATAGCTGACCGTGAGCTTCCACCTCCATGTTTGCCAGGCATTGGTATATTTTCCCCCGAGACAGCTATA
>LR749491.1:168795-238362 GCA_902729485.2 Mus minutoides | reverse complement strand
TAAAAACTAATGTGCCTATGTCGTCTGATGCTTATGGGGACTTTGGGAGGGAGAATAAGTAAAATTTAATCATGAGCTGTAGAATTCATATCTATTGACATAAAATTAACAAGTTACCCAAATGCCATGTGTTTTCATTGACAAGTTTGTGGAACAGATGAATGGTATACCATGTTGACATGCTAAGTTTCAGCATGCTCACTTAAGTGTTAGCTTTGAACTACCTAAAATGGCAATGAAAGATATCTGTTACCTCTAGCTCCATTGCAGCTTGCTGGAGTATACTACCAACGATGAAAAACGACCCATTTCTCCTGAAATCAGATGGCTTTTCACTTCCACACTGTGTCCATTAGATCACAAGGATTGTGCATACATCTTCCTAGTGATAGGATATTAATTATCATGACTTAAGATGTTTTACCTAGCAGACAGTGGTACATTTCTTATTCCACAAAATAGAGTATCCTCATCTGCTGCCTTGCATTGAGGCAGCTGGCGTACTATCAGTTAAGAATACTGTCTTTGATAACTCTCAATTATGAGTACCCACTGGGTACTTCATAGCCTATGAATACAATGTGAAGTCTTGGGTATTCTAATGAGGAGGAGAGGCAAGCATGAATGGTTGCCACTGGAAGACATGAGTGGGATAAGATCCTGAAGAAATTTATGCCCCAGTAAACTTACTGCTGCTATTTTAGATAATACGGAATAATTAAAATAAAGATTTAAAATTATATTTACTTAATTCTACTCAGCTAAACAACATTAGCATACTCATTTGGGATCTTGTCTATTTTTCCAATTAAAGCTATCATTATAAATTAACAAAAGCAAATACATTTGTTATTTAGCACTGAATTAGATATATTGCCAGTGGCTAGATTTCAAGAGAAATTTGGCTTTGAGGAAAGAAAATATAGTGAAAAAGAAGACTAACCTAATTACATTATGAATGATTATTAACTTTTCCTCATACAGTATATTTTGTACATTTTTGGCTTTCAACTTTTTATGTATGTGTTACACTCATTTTAATTAAATAGAACTGAAGAGTCTCAGAACTGGAAGTGGAGGAAAACTCTTTCCACAGTAACTTTACCTTAAACCTGTTAAACAGAGATTAAATGGTAAGATCAAAACTGTTTGCCAGCTAGCAGTATAGCCTAGTGGTGTTCTGTATAGCCTAGTGGTGTTCAGTATAGCCTAGTTGTATGCAGTATAGCCTCATGCTTGCCTGTTATACATGGGGACCTGAGTTATTAAAACAATTTGATTTTATAATAATATGTATCCATAGATGGATATGCATAGATGATTTAGATATCTAGATATATAAAGATTTACATATAAACATATAAGCATACACACACACATTTATATATGTATATATATGCGTATATACATACATACACATTGATGGATATGGATAGATACAGATATCTAGATACATAAATATTTACATAGAAACACATATATGTATGTATACATAGATAGGAATAGATACAAATACATATATATTCATACATATGTATACATATATATATATAAATGTGTATATATATATATATATATATATATATATATATATATATATATATATATATATATATATATATATATATATATATATATATATATATATATATATATATATATATATAAATGTGTATATATATATATATATATATATATATATATATATATATATATATATATATATTTACATATAAGAACACATGTTTTTCCATAGATGGATATGGATAGATGCAGGTATATAGATAAATAAATAAATATTTATATATAAGGACACATATATACATCTACAAATGTCAGTCTCAAAAAAATTCATTGAGCATTTCTTCTAAAATGGTCAGGCTAATAATGACTCCTTTCCCCTTGAAACTTCTACCTTCCCTTTGTGGAGTGGGATTCACATCTACATGTATAATGGCTTTTTCCTGGACAGGGGGTGCAAAAGCAGAGATCAAGGAATAGTGGGTAACTTCTTGGCAATGTGTAGAATTTTTATTTTCTTTAAATGTTTGATCGTTACTGATTTATGGAGAATTGGGTGATGGTTGCCATTGGTTTCCTTTAATGTAAACATGCAGTTTAGCATAGGACTTCCTGGCCACCAGAGTTTTGACATTAGAAGGAAGAATTATAAATGATAGCATTGTCATTCTGTCCTCTCATGTAGAAGCACAATCTAATCTTGAAGATTCTTTAGGCTGACATAAGAACTCACACAGTGCTGTCTAACACATATAGTATCATTCACTTATTTATTGCCACAAAGCCTACACATTGGGAGAGTGTGCAGGCTAGAATGGACACATAAATCTTACTGACAGCAAGGTCCAAAGTCCCCTGCACACACCACATAAGACACATGATGAATTCCGATGTGTGAGCCCCATCTGTAAAAGTATACTTGCAGAGCACAGGACTGTATGTGACTATTGAAGTCTTGCTTCTATGCTAGACTGCAAGGGGAGGTTTTAAGGGCTCCTTTTGATTAGAACTTCATGCATTTGTTAAGAAGAGCATGGTAAGTGTAAGACTGCCTTAGGGCAGCTTTCTCTTTTC
This sequence comes from Mus minutoides, assembly GCA_902729485.2. NCBI lineage: Eukaryota > Metazoa > Chordata > Mammalia > Rodentia > Muridae > Mus > Mus minutoides. The sequence goes on along the minus strand of LR749491.1, from coordinate 235,767 downwards.
ACATTATAGGACTTAATACCACAGATTCATCACAGAACATCAAGCTGCTTATTTAATCAACTTATCAGAACAAGAGTCTATCATTTTCTGTCGAGATTCCCCTCAACATCTCATTTTCATTTTAAACATTCCAAGCTTCTCCCGTGTTCCTTAGTCATGTTAGCCAAAGGAAGTGGTAAGCGGGCTCTGCCCTTTAAACATGAGCTCACCATAGCATCTAAGAATGCAGTGGCCAAGGAGGTGATGTAAATGAAGTGATGGAATGGCAAAGATTTAAAGTAGGATAGCAAATCTAAGCTCTTGCCTGACTGCAGAGTGAGTTCAAGGCCAGACCAGGCAACTTAGTGAGACTGTGTCCCCAAATTAAAAGTAGAAAGTGAGCAGATAATAAGCCTTACCACAGCTTTGGGAAAGTGTGCTTACCCAGGGGTGTTAGCCCTGAGCTTAGTCAACAACACAGAGAAAAGAAGCATTGTGTGACAGATCACTCAATAGCAATTTATAAGCAGTGTCGCCTTACTGAGATATGTTATGTCCATTAAAATATATTACTTGGGTTATACTTAAGGGCTAATTAAAATGATAGGATTATATATGTCCTATGATAATAAAATAAACATTGGGATATATGCTGATATTTCTGAATTCTTTATTTATAATAATTTTATTAATATCTAAATTTTTAGTAATGATGATAAGTTTTATTTAGAGCTAGAGAAAAATTACTATAGGAAAAAATCAAATCATTTCTATTATAACTTTGTTCTACAGAAGGCACAGGTTTTTTTTTGTTTTGTTTTGTTTTGTTTTTTTTAAATTGAGTGTTTCTCTAATCCCTCAGTCATTTGAACACAGGCTTAGCTTGTCTCCTGGTTTAGGTCTTGGTAATTGATGCCTTGAGAAAAATAATATCAAGTTATCATTTCACCATTTTTTTTTTCTGAATTAAGGCATCACATTGGCTCACCTGTAGCCCCCTTTTAGGACACACTGGTACTTTTCAAAATACTGTCATGTCTAAGAAGCCATAGTGGTAGGAACATGGCAAGAGTGGTATCCACCCTCCCAAGACACACCAGAGGGAAAGTTCCTGGTTTCTTGCATTGACAAATAGCTCTTCCTTCTTCCTGCTTGAGGACAGGCTAGACTCTAGGGAATACAGTAAAAGGCATCTACCGTGATTGAGTAGAGAAGACAGATTCAAGATGATGCTTATATGGACCTTACAGCATTTTTACTTGTAGCTTCTAAAGCTTTTACACAAATAAAACCTTGTTCAGAAGATAGTTGACTAAGAAAGATAAAACTCTTTTTTTTTGTTGTTTTTTTTGTGTTTTTGTTTTTTGTTTTTTGTTTTTTGTTTTTTCTGAGACAGGGTTTCTCTGTGTAGCCTTGGCTGTCCTAGAACTCACTCTGTAGACCAGGCTGGCCTCGAACTCAGAAATCCACCTGCCTCTGCCTCCCAAGTGCTGGGATTAAAGGTGTGCACCACCACGCCAAGCTAAGATAAAACTCTTAAAGTAGCCAAGGAAAAGGGACCCCAAAACTGAAGGTGCTGTCCAATTCCCAAGCAAGCACAATTTAGATGCTCTCTTAATTAATGAGAGCAATAAGCCCAGAGCTGGGGATGAGAAATACCTGAAGGCTTTCTGGTTCTAAATTTAATGTCCACAGTGACTATTCAACACATTTGTATTCTCAAGAATCTGAGTCAGTGATAAAAGCTTGGAATATGTATAATGAGAGGATTGCTTCACATTCTGCCAAGAGCAGTCTGCTTTTTATTTCAGATGTTTTCAAGTGTGATGGTTTTAAAAAGGTTAAACAGATACTTGACAATATATGGAAAAGAGGAAAGGTCATACATATGGAAAATATATATATATATATATATATATATATATATATATATATATATATATATATATGGAATATTGGATTTCCATATTACATCCATGTAATAATATTGATATAAAAAATGGGTCAACCCAATAGCAATTCATTTTGTCTCTAACTACTTGGTTAGGAGAATGTACAGCTTCCTGGTTGAAACTGTGACTTAAGATTTAGGCAGCTAGCATTCAAACCAAATACCCCAAGTTATCTAGGGAAAAGTACTTACATCATGTGACACAGGCCAGTCTGTGCTTTGGTAAAATGAGCATTGTATTTAAGTTCACATGAGGTAGTATTAGAGGTTGATGCCTGGGAAGCAGGTGATAAATGAGGGCACAAGGAGTAAGTGCTGTGACATTTCTTTTTGCACTTTATGGGCATATAGTGTTTTATTCTTACAGATTAAGGATTGTGAAGACTGAAGAACATAGTTAACCTGCCACATGGTTTGTGCAAATGCAAAAGGAGTTCTTGCACTTCATGATGGTTTTACTGCTGTGCATCTTTTAAGGAGGGACTCATAGTGTCCCTGGTTCATCACCATCACTGTCCTTGTAGTTCCTGAGCACAGCAGTTTAAATACTTCAGAAATACATGCAAGGCAATGAGTAAAATGGTACTAGGTTTTCTACATCCTCATCTTGGAGCCTGGTATCTAGACAGAGATGCTTACATAGCTAAGCCTTAAAACTTAAAATCTTCCCTTATCTCCAAAATGAGGATTATTGTCCTGACTTTTCTACTCAATATTTATTTTACTGCCTTATAACATGTTGTCTTGGGTAGGATAACTGGTACTTTGAGATTGAGGATAATATTTTCTCCATAAAATTCCACAAATATTTTAGTAAGTGTCCACAGGAAAATGACAGCTATTTCTACTTTTTTTTTATGTGTGTGTGTGTGTGTGTGTGTGTGTGTGTGTGTGTGTGTGTGTGTGTGTGTTTGTATGTGTAAAGATGAAGAATGAGAATGAATGTAGTATTGCATGAATGTTAAGAGGATTTAAAATTAAAGTCTGATTTACAATTTTGCTGTGCAGGAACTGAATGCATGGGCTTGTTGTTATATTGTTTCCTAGTGTTTCAATGAAATAGGTATCAATGCAATGGATAAAAGGGAGCTTTCCAAGCTTTCATGGCTAGTTAATTGACATTCATTCCTTCTATACTGAAGTACACTTAGGAAGATGATCCATTTGTAATTGTGTATGGTGGTTTGAATGAGAATGGAATCCAGACACTCATATGTTCTTGGTTGGTAGAACTGCTTGGGGAGGATAAGAAGGTGTGGTCTTTTGGAGGAGGTGTATCACTGGGACAGACTTTGAGGTTTCAAAAGATTCATACTATTCCTCTTGTTCTCCTGACCCCTGCTTGTGGTTCGTATGAGTTTACATAAGCTGCTTTAGACATTTGGTGCATTAAGCTTATTTAAGATCTCTGCTGTCATCATGAAATCTAAGCATCCAAAGCTGAAATCCACAAACAAGCTCTTTCTTTTGAATGTTGTCTTGGTCATGGTATCTTATCACAGCAATATAAATATATCTGATACAGAAGGGAAATCCTTAAATTCCCACCAACCCCCAGATTACAAAGTTCTTGACATCTGCAATGATAACCTGTGCGTGGCTAGAGAGTTTATGCTTGTTTGATTCTCAGGATAATGTATTGTTGAACAACTTTTTTTTTTCAGAATTCATGGGCCATAAAAACAATAAATAGTTATCACTACATATAGGTTTGACATACAATATACTGGGTACCTTATTAATACTTGAAGGTCATTTTCAAGTTAATGAACAATAATTGAGTGGTAGTATCATCTCCTCTCGTGAACTGCATTAATTCCTTCCTTCAGCGGATTACAACTCTAGCTGCCTACTGTGAGTGGACTGCACTGTAATGTATAGGTCATGGTCATAGTCATGGTCATGGTCAACTCTGCTTCCCCATTGGCCCTTCTCTGTCTCATGACCTGATTTTATACTTAATCCACTGCTCATTTGCTCCAGTTGTGCATATGCCCTTTCTCTTCTTGGCATCTCTTGCCTGTGCTACTTGTTTACACTTCTAGATCTCTGTGTGACCAGTATCAGCTTGCTGGTCTTGCCTCAGCTAAGTCACCTTCTATGAGTGACTTAATAGTAACTACACCTTTTTCTGCTTCATTATCACTTTACCTTTATTGAAGATGGCACTAAATTCACTTCTACATGTACTTCCTCCCTTTGACCATCTTGCACATTTTATAACAGCAGGATCTTTTGTCCCCCTACTTCACTGTTCCTAGAAACATCCTTGGCACATCTGAAGTATTCAGATATTTGTTGAGCAAATGAATGGGTGGGTATATTTTAGAAAGGCTACATAATATATCTATTAAGGTTAAAAAAAAAATGTCTCCCATGACCTGCACAAGAACTCTGTAATACAGATGCAAAACCTCAAAGCCCTCAAAACCAAGCTTTAAGGTGAGTTATGCTATGTTAGCTTTCAAAATTTTGTTTTATTTTGTCAACGTTTGTATGAAGAAGAAAGGCTTGCTTTAGTCCTTACTGATTCTTTCCTTTTCATGTGTCTCAGTTAGCAGTGAGGTTCTGGGTCAGGTAGAATTTTTGCTGTGCTCTTCTACAGGGACTGGGAACTAATAGGATTCCTCAAAAGAAACAGCTCTGGTGTCTGATCCCCAAGGCTGTGAGAGGTGGCAAAGCATTCCTCTAGTTATACCAGAAATAGCCATGTTCTGTTATTTTAGAATGTTGTTGCTAATTGCATTAGGCTACAAATCAAACATTGTGTTCACTAAAAAAATCACTTAGGGTGTTGGAGAGATGATTCAACTGCTAGGAGCACTTACTAGCTCTTGCTGAAAATTCCTGAACTAAGTTCCCAGAGCCAATGTTGGTTCTTTACAACTATTGGCAAAAGGCATCTGATACCCTCAAGAAAGGTGGAAAAGACATTTGGCAAGTATTTAGACTCCAGGAACCCTTAGTATCATTGTAATAGTTATTATGAAGTACATTATTTACAAAGACTATTGCTCATATTTTAAATATATATTGGGTTATTTTCTTTCTCTCCTCTCCTCTCCTCTCCTCTCCTCTCCTCTCCTCTCCTCTCCTCTTCTCTTCTCTTCTCTTCTCTTCTCTTCTCTTCTCTTCTCTTCTCTTCTCTTCTCTTCTCTTCTCTTCTTTTCTTCAGAGACAGGGTTTCTCTGTGTAGCCCTGGCTGTCCTGGAACTCACTTTGTAGACCAGGCTGGCCTAGAACTCAGAAATCTGCCTGCCTCAGCCTCCCAAGTGCTGGGATTAAAGGTCTGTACCACCACACCTGGCTCAAGAGTAGTCTTACATGAAAAAAAAAAATCACATGCCTTAAAAAGCACACAGAGAAACCCTGCCTCAAACAAACAAACCAAACAAAACAAAAGCACAGTTTTTACACTGGTAATTGTAAATATGGCTATACTCTTATCTTTAATAAATTTATGTTAGTATTGAATCTTTCTCTCTCTTTGCTCTCTCCCTCTCTCTCTGCTCTGCTCTGTGTGAGCATGTGTATATGCATGTGTGTTTGCATACACACACACACACACACACACACCATTGTGTGTAAGTAAAGTCAGAGGACAACTTAGAGGAGTCACTTTCCTGTAACTTTCCACTTTCATTTGTTTTCCTTTTCATATTTTGTTTTAAAATTCACACTACATCCCAATTACAGCTTCCCTCCCTACTCTCCTCTAGCATAATGGTCTCCTGAGAGGCTTCATCCAGCAGCAGATGGAAACAGATGTAGAGACCAATAGCCAAATGTTTCACTTTTCTTAGTAAACTTTTGTGTGAGTTACAGAATAGAAGTGAGATCACCAGCCTTGTGTTGTTAGTTCCACCCTGTGAGCCATCCTGCCAGGCCCTGTAGGATTGTTTGTTTGTTTGTTTGTTTTTTCCATAATCATCATTAGTTCATGAAGTAAAAGGCAACCTTTGCTCTCTTTACAAATAAAGGCTATGGGGATTAACAGTAGAACCAAGATAAGCAGAGGAAATAAATGACACAGCACAGCCTAGAATCCAAGGTTCTAAGACCATTATGCAATTATATAAAGTAATAAAGTCACAGTTGTACGAAAGATGCACAAATCTGAAACATCTTCAGGCTCCTCCAGTATTAAAATGTTCCCTTTTATTTTCTTTATAACTTCCCCTAGAAGCATGTAGTGTTTGTTTGGCGGAACTTGTACAATATTAGTGAAATCAGACATCGTCTGCAGGTGAGTTTAGTTCAAGTCGTTAGATTTAAATGTTCAGCAAACCATTAGGCACCATAGTGCCGGTGACCACAGAAATTCAGAGCAAAGACCAATGATACTTTTCTAAGTTTTACTGTCAATACTTTCCCTTTTTATTCACAAGCAAGTGTTTGTGTGGATGAATTTGGGTATTGATCCAACTAACCTTTCTTCCAAGTAATGAATCATTGATAAAAATCTTGAGACTGCATTTTTTGACTTAGAACTCGATCTGCCAATTTCTCTGGTAAAATGTAATGCATATCTGTCAGGCTCTCTTCAGTATCATCACTCCTGGGGCATTATTACTAATTTCCAGCCCATCTTACTAAAATATACCTTATGATTGACCATTATGCAGTATTTGCTTTAACTACAAATAAACTGGAGTGATTGTGATCCAGTAATATTTTGATTTACTGAATAGGAAAACACACATTAAAAACAGCAGTCCCTGAGCAATATGCTGATAGAGATACAGATATATTTCCCTGAAAGCTTCATTAAAGATACATGAGGGTTCATTTTTCTTTTCCAACCTTGTCAGCATTGAATGGCTCTGTACTTTCTTTCTGAAGGCAGATTAAATATCCTATGTGCTCTGCACACAAACGTTTCTTTTACCTTTTATTTCAGGAAGCAAGATGCTTGAAGTTGATATTCTAAAGATGGCAGAAAATAAGGATAGAGTTTCAAACCATTTAATTATCAAAGATAGGAAACTACCCATGAAGTGTGAACCGTTAGCAGGATGTAGTGCGAGGCCAAGGATGTTTCTAATACAGATACCATAGCTATAAAGGGAGCTGAGGAAGTACATTTTCTATGGCAGTCTTTAATCTGGCTGGCGCATGTGACTTGCAGTAAGTCCCTAAACTCTCATGCATATGCCATGCATCCTCTCACCCCATCCCTGACCTGCCCTCGGTTCTCTGCTTTCTCCCTTTTCTGACATTTTGTAAAAGTTAGAAACCCTAGACTTTAGGGTCTATCCCCCCCTCTTTCTCTGCATAATTTCTGGCTGTGGGTTTCTGTATTTGCTCCCATCTGCTGAGGAGGAAGCTCCTCTGATGATGACTGAATAAAACATTGACTTATGAGTATAGCAGAGTATCATTAGGGGTTCTTTTAATTCATACTTTTTTTTTAGAGCAGTTGTGTTAGATTTTACCAAAGATCTCAGGTCTATCTAGTCTCTGGTTCATGGTTACTCAAGCATTGTTGGGTATGGGTTACTTCTCCTGGAGTAGGCCTTAAATCTAATCAGATATTGTTTGGTTATGTCTCATTACTCTAGCTGATGTTGCAAGTAGGACAGACTAAGTAAGTCAAAGGCTTTGTGGCTGGATTGATTGAGCCTTTTTATCTAACTAAAGTTGAGTTTTGTGCAGGGTAATAAACCTGGATCTATTTCCATTCTTCTACATGAAGACAGCCAGTTTGATTGAAACCATTTCTTGACAATGTTATCTTTTCTTCCCATGTTTACTTTTGGCTTATTTCTCAAAAATAAGGTGTTTTAGCTTATTTATCAAATATATGTGTGTGGATTTATGCCTGGCTCTTTGATTCAATTTCATTGATCAATGAGTCTATTTTTAACTCAACAGTGTTTACTGCTTTTATTACTAAAGCTCTGTAGTACAACTTGAAATTGGGAATGGTGAGAACTCCATCAGTTCCTTATTGTTCAACATTTTGCATTAGCTACCCTGGGATTTTCTGTTTCTTTCTGACAACAGAATCTTTCTTAATCTTCTTCTTCTTCTTTTTTTTAACATTACATACATGTTTAAAATATATGTGTTCATACTCATGCCAGATTACCATCTTCTATTCCTCCCCACTCTTACTAATTCCTTTCTTTTTTCCAAACAAGGACTGATTGTACCCCTTGTATGTAGTTGAAAATCCCTCTTTCAAGTTATATAAAGATGTGTGGATGCTTTGATGGGGATTGCATTGAATCTGCTGAATGATTTTGGTAGGATGGCCATTTTACTATATTAATCCTACTGATCATGAGCATGGGAAATCTTTCTATCTTCTTATATCTTCATCATCATTCTTCAAAGATGGTGAAATATTTTTTAATAAAAGTCTTTCATGTGATTATTTAGAGTTCCCACAAGTTATATTGTATTATTGAAGCTATTATGAAAGGCACTGTTTCCATAATTTCTTTCTCAGGCCATTGTCATTATTACATAGGAAGGACACTGATTTTTTGTGTATTTTCTTATATCCAGCCACTTTGATGAAGCTGTAGGAGTTCTCTGGTGGAATTTTAATGGTCCTTTTTGTATACTGTTTATCATTTGTGAATAAAGATACTTTGATTTCTTACTTTCCGATTTGCTTCCACTTGATATCCTTCAGTTGTCGTTTTGCTCTAGCTAAGACTTGAAGTACAATATTGAATAAATATGGAAAGAATGCAAACCTTGTTTTGTTCCTGCTTTTAGTGAAATTGCTTTGAGTTTCTCTATATTTAATTTGATGTTGGCTATAGGCTCAGTGTAAACTGTCTTTATTATCTTTAGGTATTTTTCTTGTATCCCTATTCTCTCTAGGACTTTTATCACAAAGAGGTGGCCAACAATGTACTTCAGGAATTGAATTTATACAAAGAATAACTTTTACATCAGCTGAAGTAGAAATAGGAATAAAATAAAATTAATTAGTAAATATTTAACTTTTAAAAATTAAGCATAATTTTAAGGCCTTCACAGTCATGCAATAATAAACAGAGACATTTTCCAGGTGGGAAGCTCAACTGTGCTTTGTGTAGCCTGAAGTGGGCTAAGCATTCAATTTGAGTTTTTCTTTTAAGATATCTTGCAATATAGATGACAATTTTCAAATGAAAATACTAGGACATAAAAATCTTTAAGAAGAGAAGAAAGAATTGCTTGTGAGGTTTAACACAAGGACATCTGAATTGTATCTTACTTCTTGGTTTGGATACTTGGCAGTGTCCCAAACCTTTCCTGCAGCATGGGAACACTGCCTTCCTGTGCAGTTTTCTATTACACAGGGATCTTGGGAATAAGCTGTAGAAGTCATCATATGCTGTAATTCCCATCTCCTTCTGAACAGAAAGTCACCCTCACATTCTCGATACAAGCAAAGGGGGCATGTGCTACTGTGCTGCTCCAGAGAACACAGTCACGAATTAGGAGGCATTTGTCTTGATACTCTGCATCCTTCCACTTAATATCATGAGCTGCTGTTAAGCCAGTACTGCTGCATTGTTGAGATTGCCTTCTAGAGACTTGATCTTGAGGTTTGGATGTTGAATTGCCAGTTCAGAGACCCATGGTGAAGATTTTCAGAAGCACATTACATATAACCTTCCTTTATATTTACATATCTGTAAGAGGTCACTGATATGCTGTTTCTTCACATCTACCTGTACAGATAAGAATGTGAAGTAAATTGAAAATCAATTCTTCTTGCTATCTGGTCTGAGCTTCGCAAAGATCTAGACTGCTTGTCTCTTCTGTCATTTATTTTCCCTGTCCTCTTTTAGTCTGTACCATGGCCTTGTCCTTTTACTCTCATGATGGTGACATATGCTGGTTCCTTCATCTCTATAAGCTCTTTTATTTGTTTGTTGTTGTTGTTTGTTTGTTTGTTTTCTAAGGCAGAATAGGAACCATGAAGAGAGTTCATAGGCACAGAGTCTTCCACAATCCCTAAAGTTCTATTATTAAAAGTTGTTTTTTTTTAAACAGTAGAAAGAGTATTTAAAAAATAAACAGGACCCATCCAGTAATTTTTAAACACCTGTGGTATATAAGATAGGAACTTTCTTTTGGTGGACAGAAGATTTTTGAAATAACAAGATATGGAGAGTTGAATTTAAATCCGAGCTTTTTGGGCACCAGAGGCTGAAGTCCAGTTTGATCCCAGGATGATATCACCCTAGGCAACAGGAACAGTGTCTATTTTAAAATTTTATTTTATTTTTAATTCCATTCCCTGTTCCCCATCTACCCTCCAACTGCTCCACATCTCATACCTCCTCCCCATTCACCCCATCTCCACTTGGATGCCCTCACCCCCCAACCCACCTGTCCTCTAAACTCCCCGGGGCCTTCGATCTCTTCAAGGTTAGGTGCATAATCTCTGAATGAACATAGACCCAGAAGTCCTCTACTGTATGTGTGTTGGGGGCCTCATATCAGATGGTGTATGTTGTCTTCTTGGTGGTCTAGTGTTTGAGAGATCTCAGGGGTCCAGATTAATTGAGACTGCTGGTTCTCCTACATGATCACCCTTCTCCTCAGCNGGGGCCTTCGATCTCTTCAAGGTTAGGTGCATAATCTCTGAATGAACATAGACCCAGAAGTCCTCTACTGTATGTGTGTTGGGGGCCTCATATCAGATGGTGTATGTTGTCTTCTTGGTGGTCTAGTGTTTGAGAGATCTCAGGGGTCCAGATTAATTGAGACTGCTGGTTCTCCTACATGATCACCCTTCTCCTCAGCTTCTTCCCGCTTTTCCCTAATTCAACAACAGGGGTCAGCTGCTTCTGTCCATTGGTTGGGTGCAAATATCTGCATCTGACTTTTTCAGCTGCTTATTGGGTCTTTCGGAAGGCAGTCATGATAGATCCCTTTTTGTGAGTGCTCCATAGCCTCAGTAATAGTGTCAGACCTTGAGACCTTCCCTTGAACTGGATCCCACTTTGGGCCTGTTGCTGGACCTTCTTTACCTCAGGTTCCTCTCCATTTCCATCCCTGTAATTCTTTCAGACAGGAAAAATTATGGGTCAGAGATACGACTGTGTGATGGCAATCCCATTCCTCACTTGAAGTCCTGTTTTCCTGCTAGGGGTGGGCCCTATAAATTCCCTCTCCCTACTGTAGGGCATTTCATCTAATGTCCTTCCCATTCAGTCCTGGGAGTCTCTGGCACATTCTGAGGGGGTGCCCCCAACCTGAGGTTGTCTGTTTACATTCTTTCTTCTGGGCCTCAGGGCTTCAGTCCTTTTCCTTCACTCAATACCAGATCAGACTTCCCTCCCACCCCATCCACTTTCCCTCCAAGGCTCCTCCCTCCTTCTCCTCCCCACTTGTGATTTCTTTCTTCTCCTTCCCAAATAAGACTCAGAAGTCCTCACTTGGGCACTTCAGCTTGTTGAGCTTTTTGAGTTCTGTGGACTCTATCTTGCATGTTCTGTACTATTTATTTATTTATTTATTTATTTATTTATTTATTTATTTTTGGCTAGTATCCACTTATTAGTGAGTGCATACAATACCTGTCTTTTTGGGTCTGAGTTACCTCCCTCAGGATGATATTTTCTAGTTCCATCCACTTGCTTGCAAAACTCAGGATGTCTTTGTTCTTAATAGCTGAGTAGCATTCCATTGTGTAAATGAACCATGTTTTCTGTATCTATTCTTCTTTCATGGGACATCTAGGTTGTTTCCAGCTTCTGGCTATCACAAAAAAAAATATGGAATGCTTCGTGAACTTGTGTATCATCCTTGCACAGGGGCCATGCTAATCTTTTCCGTATCATTCCAATTTTAGTATATGTGCTGCCAAATTAGCACAAAACTTTGATTTTTAAAGAATAAAATAATACAGAACAAACAGATATTTCAACAGGATGAAGTGATAAGCATACAACATAAATAAAATAATTTCATATTTAGGTTTAGACATTGAGCCTTGAATAAGTCATTAATATGCACAGCCGTCTTACATATGAGAGCAGCGGGTGACAGTAACAAGTGCTCTTTCCCTTTACTGTGAAAAATACAACATAGTTCAGTAGTTGGAATAGACTCACATAATCAACCACAGTAATTGAGTAAGGAAGACAGGACGATGCATGGTTTCTTTGAAACTGACAAATCATTGTGAGACTCTTGTGGCACTGACTGTACCATATCTGGCAGACAGGGATGCTGAGATTCTGCTCTGCCAGGGTCCATTCCTGCCATTTTGAGGCCACATTGCCCTGTCCTTCAGCAGATCTGCATGTTTGGCAATGGCATCACCACTTGACATTATGAACTGAGAGCCATGGCTTCACCTTAGAGAGTCTGTCGCCAAAACTTGCATTTCCTACTTATCCCTTATTACATAGTCTATGCTTGCATTCTGTCTCCATATAATGATGGCATATTCCTTCCAAATTATTAATATGTATCATTTCCCTCAGAAGTCTGTGCTTTCATCACTTTTCAAAAGAAATGAAAAGTTAAAAAAATGTCCTTGATTTTGGGCATCTCAACAGTTTACATCTATAAAACACTCACAAGCTTGACTGGTAGTGTGAAAAAAATTCGTTTTATATTTCCCTGTTGGGCCTCTGAATCTTGGTAGATTCATTGCATTGTAGAAGTATTTGTATTATGAAATTTGAAATTGAGCCACAAAGCCATTTAAGTGTACCATGTCGGCCTTGATCAAGGAGTTTTGTGTAAAATCATTGTTTCCTACCTTTTAAAGTACAGAGCTTTCCTTACTAATGTGTAGTTAATGTGTATTGGTTGTTTGCGGTTACACCTCAGCCTGTGCCAAGACAGCTCTGAGGCTGATAAATAGCTTCTATGTCACTTCCTTTTAAAGTCAGACTCAGGCTAACCTGGCGCCAAGCTCACAGAAAGAGATGGGTTTCTGAATGGAATGGCCTGAGTACAGCCCACTTCTCTCTGATCTGTCATCTGTAAGCGTTGTGCTCATGGTACCTGACAAGGTATATACAAATAAAAAGCCATGTCGTACAGGTGTAACAGGAAGACCAGCTTTGGATTGGGTTTTACATTGTGTCAGTTTCATAAGAGCAGACATCTGCAAAGAAACATGCAAACAGCATTGGTTCTGAAAGAAATCACAATGCACAGTTATCCACTTCTAAGGATGTAATTAATAAGAGATGTAAATTTATTTCTTCACTGCTACTGAGGTTCAGTCTATTTTTCAATAGAACTTAGTTAATCTGTAGCAGACGCGCTCTAACTCTTCTGATTACTTCATTATCTGAGATTCTTCTCTTCTGCTTCAGTGACTGCAGTTCTGCTCAAGTATTATTTCTCAACTTGAGCTATATATCCCCGGGGCATCTGTCTGTGTTTGGAGACTTTTGACTCTTGTTACAGGGGGAAAGCTACCAATTTCTGGTTAGTGGCCATCTGACATGATGTCTTGAAACACAGAAAGAACATCGAACAAAAACAGTCAGAATAAAGTGTGGAGTTTGGTTCATGATAATGTGTCAGTGTTGGTTCATCTGTTGTGACAAACTTAATATATCATGCTGATAATAGAATAAAATAGTATGTAGCATACAGGTATATGTTCTACATCATCTCTGAATTATCGTAGTTATATTAAGTGTTTAAAATGCACCTACCTTCCCAAATGATATTTTGTCATTGTTTTCTTTAGCCATGAGCACATTTACACTTTAACACCTGTGCTTTTCTGTTAACCACTTGTACATAAGTTACAAACTATCAGATATTTACCACTCATTCAGATTGTCTAGCACTTACTTGGGTTCAATGAAGGCATCTTCCGTATATGCCACCACTGTCATAATCAAGAATATACTAACTTGTGAACAGGACATGGCTGTCAGCCATAGTAACTTACAGCATGAAATTTCCTGCACAAGATTCACAACTGATGAAAACAACAAAATTCAAGCATGAATAGAGGAGGTGCCCCCGGGGCCACATGCTTATCATCAGTGGTGCTCTCCACAGTTTGTGGATACCGAAGGAGAGAAAATCATCCTGTGGCATATTTTATACATTAATATTGTACAAGACTTGTATTCAGAGGACATGCAGTGGCCAATCTCAGGAGAATTGAAATGAAGTAGTGATGAATGTATATGATCAATTTATATTGTATAAACAAATGAATGAAAACTCTAGAGAAATAAAATATATTAAAAAATTAGAATTACATAAAATTTCACATAACACCTTTGATTGTCTTGTTTCTGTTCCCTTCTATTCTTTAGACTTTCTTAGGTTTGTTACTTTAACTTGAAAAACTTAAAACTATTTTATAGCACTGAACATTAATTCAGGGCTTTTTTGTTCCTAATTAAACTTGGGCTAAGTATTTTATGTCAATTAGTACATAAAGTGTGACATTCTCTTTGTGTAAAATTGACAGACCATGAGTTCAGTATATTCCATTACTGCAAATACAAGGTTTGCACTCAGTATCAAGTTGCAAAGTAAGTCTCCTGTTATAACAAAAAAAAATCACCTTTGGGGCTATGGTTGGAGACTGACCTTATATATCTTTGTCAAGGCCAACCAAGAAGCTTTGATACAATGGCATCCATTGATGAAAATTTCAAGACTAGTTTCTCGCTTAGATTTTTGGAGATACTGTTTTTCTTTGTCTCCCAAACTAATTTTAATATTTTTTATATATTCTCAGATGTAGAGAAATGTGAGATATCAAGCATGCTATGTCTATGTCATAATATAAAGAAGGAATAAAGGGAATCAGGCCATTAAGGAACCAAAGCTTATCTGGAAAGTTTGCAATCCAAAACGACAATAATGTAAGGCACAGACGTCCTTGCAGTCAAAACATAGCAGTGATTCTGTATCTGGGCCTGAAGTCTCCAGGAGTAATGCCAATACACCCAGTACCTAAAGAATTGAACTTCTTTGTGTAGCACTTAACAAACTAAGGTGCAGATTAGCATGTATCTGAGTGTATGGGTACAGTGGTTATTTATCAAGCTTTAAGGAATGAGAGTGGTATTTAAGAAAGTCCAATACCTTTTGTGTTAGTGTGAGATGGAGCAATGAGAACGTCTCTTGGTCTGTTCCTTCGAGTAGGACCAGCTCCTGCATTCTCTTATTCCTCCTTTATTGGTTTATTTATTGTACAATATTTATAATTGGAAGACCCAGCTATACCACTCCTGGGCATATACCCAGAAGATGCTCCACCATCTTCACCACAAAGAAAAGTACTCCACTATGTTCATAGAAGCCTTATTTGTAATAGACCAAAACTTGAAGTAACTCAGATGTCCCTCAACAGAAGAATGGATACAAAAAAATGTGAGTTATCTACACAATGAAATACTATTCAGCTATTAAAAATGAGGAGACCATGAATTTTTCAGGCAAATGGATGGAACTAAAAAATAGAATCCTGAGACCATTAACGGAGACCCAAAAGGACATGCATAGTATATACTTACTGATAAGGGGATATTAGCCTTAAAGTACAGATACCATGACACAATCCACAGACTTTAAAAAGTTTAAGAAGAAGGAAGGCCCGATCGCACTTAGTAGGGGTAACAAAATAATCATGGGAAGCATAGGGTGGGGGGGGGAATTGGTTGGAGAGGGAAAGGAGCAGGAGCAGGTATGGGGTGAAACAGGAGAGATGCTCAGAGGGCCAGGAGAATGAATGGAAATATGCAGTTACTTGGAGTTGGGGTGAACCTCAAAAAAGTCCCAGAGACCTGGGATGTGAGAGGCTCCCATGACTCAATGTGGGTGACCTTAGCAAAAATGCCCAACAGTGGGGAGATAGAACCTGAAGAAACCACAACCAGTCAGACAGGGATCCCCGGAGGAGGGATGGGGACATGAATCCATCTTCAAAAGATTTTACCTAGGACTGTTCCTGTCTAAAAGAAATGCAGGGACAATAAATGAAGCAGAGACTGAAGGAAAGGATGACCAGTGACTGGCCCAAGTTGGGATCCATCCCAGGTGTGGGCACAAAATCCTGGCACTATTACTGATGCTGTGTTGTACTTGCAGAGAGGAGCTTAGCATGGCTGTCCTCTGAGAAGATCTTCCGGCAGCTGACTGAGACAGATGCAAATACTTATATCCCATCATTGGATTGAGGTTGAGAACCCCTATGGAAGAGTTAGGGGAAAGATTGGAGAAGCTGAAGGGGATGGCAACTTCATAGGAAGAACAACAGAGTCAACTAACCCAGGCCTCTGGGAGCTCCCAGAGACTAAGCTACCAACCAAAGAGCATACCCGGGGCTGGCACATATGATGCTCTGGGGAAGGGGAGTGAGGATAGGGGGAGGGAGAGCATCCTCTCATAGGTGAAGGGAAGGGGCTATGGGGTGAAGAACTATGGGAGGGGTCACCAAGGGGGGGACATTTGGAGTGTAAATAAATAAAACAATTAAGTAAAAAAGAGAAACATCATTTTGTAATTGTCTTTGTTAGCTATTTTATTCTTACAATAATATTATTTTCCTACTATCACATTTTCTTTTTCATGCTACTGAACAAATAAACTACTCCATCCTAAAATCTGTTGACCTCTAAATCCAGTTATTTATGTAGATAATGATAAGACAGGACTTCAGAAATTTTAAACATTATCTTAAATCGTAGATAGCTCTTTGGCTTTTTATTCATATAAAATCCCACAAGGAACTCCAATCTCATTAATTCCAATATTAATTATTATTGAAACAATTAGTTTATTTATTCAACCCATAGCCCTAGCAGTTCGACTGACAGCTAATATTACTGCAGGCCACCTAGTGATACACCTAATTGGAGGTGCCACCCTAGTACTAATAAATATTAGTCCACCAACTGCCACCATTACATTTATTATTCTTCTACTATTAACAGTCCTGGAATTTGCAGTAGCATTAATTCAAGCTTACGTATTTACCCTTCTAGTAAGTCTATATCTACATGATAATACGTAATGACCCACCAAACTCATGCCTATCATATAGTTAACCCAAGCCCATGACCATTGACAGGAGCCTTTTCAGCCCTCTTGTTAACATCAGGTTTAGTAATATGATTTCACTACAACTCAATTATTTTATTAACATTAGGCCTATTAACTAATACCCTTACAATGTATCAATGGTGACGAGATGTAATCCGCGAAGGAACTTACCAAGGTCATCACACACCAATCGTCCAAAAAGGACTCCGATATGGGATAATCTTATTTATTATCTCTGAAGTATTCTTCTTTGCCGGATTTTTTTGAGCATTTTACCACTCCAGTTTAGTCCCTACACATGACCTAGGAGGTTGCTGACCACCAACAGGAATTTCACCACTTAACCCATACTAAGAGAGGACCTTGGCATTAAAACTCCTCATCATTAAATAAATTCGTGCCTGTGATATTATTTCACTGTAACATTCTCAGATTGTTGGTACTAAGAATTATAAAATCAATCAAAGGATAACCCTCAAAGGATAACTCTTCTTTTACAAAGCACTTTAAAAGTGCACATGTAACCATATGGCATCTCTTGCATGTTATAAGCAGAAAATTTAAAGCAGTGGCAGCCGAAAGGAGGAAGTAATGAATAAGACAGAAATTGAAAGAGCCACGGTTTGGTGAGGCAGTATGCTGTCCTGTAGAAACCGTGAAATTATTTTAGATAGATACAGCTATATGCACACAGTAAGGATTAAAGAAAGAAACACAGAAAACAAAAGGTAACATAAGGCTGAGATAGTAACTAATATTGTTTAAGTTTATATAAAAATCATCTTGTAACTCTAAGTATTTCCCACTCAGTTACCAGGATGTTGTGACAATATCCTCCATCCTTTTTCTCTCCCTCTCCCAACTTCATGTACCTCTTCTCCATTTAAAAACAATAATTTCACTGAGTACTCTTAGTGCTACTGAATCTATATATATAATCTCTATCTATCTATCTATCTATCTATCTATCTATCTATCTATCTATCTATCTATCTATTATAACCCTCCCTCCTTCCCTCCCCCTCCCTTCCTCTCTCTTTCTCTCTTCCCCCTGGTGACTACTAAAACTTTCCTGTAGTTTTTCAGGGCAACTTTGGTCAGCCAAAAGAGATGATAATAGGTGGCCACTGAGTGGTAGAGGCAGAGAACTTAGTCTTACATGGTGGTTCATGGTGTCTCAGGAAATCCCATCTCCCTGCTCAAATCATGACATGATATTCTCAGTGCCAAGTTAATGCTGGGCCCTGATGAATCTGATGCCTGTGTTCATCAAACTTGCTCTGAATATTCTACATGCAGACCCAGTTTACAGGGTGACCATATTGTCACCAATGCTTTGTTTATGCCTGTATTTATAAAGCACTCGGTGATTACCAGGTATGTTCCTCTGTTCTCCTTGCATGCACATCTTTATTGCAAAAGGATGCAGCAATTAGCCGTAACGTTTCACTTTCCTCAGGGAGAGTGAGGTGACCTGCCAAAAGTGTGTGGAAAAGCAGGATTCGGACACAGTCTTTGAGGTTCTTTCTCTTCCATGCTTCTCATGGCAGCTGAGACAAGCTGTGATGGTAAATGGGGGGCAGAGCTGAGACACAAATTCAGTGTGACCTAGTTACACTTTGTTGGTGGCCTCTAGTTCCCTCATGGCCTGCTTTAATTCTAGACTTCTAAATATATCAGATAGTAAGTTACCTGGTTAGAGGGCACCTCAGTTTTTATTGTATTTTATTTTTTTAATTAGCACTTAAAACCATGGGAGCTGAGCCCATGGGGCTGTCCAGTGATCCCAGAATCTTGGGTGAAGGCAGGAGAATCACCAAGCAGGATATGCAGGTGGGGATAGCACCAGTGGTCGGGGAAGGTTTATAGCCTGGATTTGACATCTAACACCATAAAACAAGCAAAAGAAGAACAAACCAAAGAAACAAACAAAGCATGAAATCTGATTTTTGTTGCCCAACTACTCAAAACAAAACAAAACAAAACCCAACACAAATGAAAAAAACTTTGTGAAGTTACAAAGTTTCATTACAAAGAAGCCTTTACAAACCTTCCTGAGCTATCACCTGAGACAGATGCTTTTTTTTTTTTTTTTGCTTTTTTTTTCTTGGACCCTGTCCAAGAAGCTCTGTTGTTTCTGTGGCCCTTGTGCTGTCCTGCTCGACTGGTCAAGACCCTGGATACAAGATGTTGCACTCGCCTGAGTCCTAGGGTCAGAGCCCTCTCTGGAGGTAGACTCTCCTCAGTGATCCTAAGATCCTGGGTGTGCTAGGGCACCTGAAGTGTGGAGAGTCCTCTGGGGACCGTGGGACTGTCTGCTGATTCACGCCCAAAGTGGCACTGGGCTGGTGCCCACAGTCGCTGGCCAGGCGGGTTTCCTGTATCCTTGTTCCTGCTGGCACAGGCTCCTGCTGGTTGTTTTGGAACAGATGTTGCATTCCACTCATCAGTGATCCCAAGATCCTGGCTGTGCTAGGGTGCCTGAATAGTCCTCTGGGGACCTTGGGACTGAAAGACTCCCATACCTGGGAAACCCTCACTCAAGTTCCCGGATGAGCCAATGCCCCAATAACTCAAGAGAAATCGTTCTTGATGGTTTATTCGGTAATCACTATGCTGAGGCCGAGCTCATAACCCGCACAGGGGCAGAGGAGATCGACCCCTAGCAGTTGCCTTTGAGGGTTTTAGAAGGAAAAAAAAAAAAAAACAAAACAAAGAAAGGGGAGGATAAGACCACAAAGAATGGGGAAGCTGAGTAAACATCATAAGAATGGGGATGATGAGTTACAGCTCATCTCTGATGGAAGGGTTATGTTATCTTTGGCAAACATTCCTGATCCCTTACACAATGAGTCGGGCGCCTGGGTCGGTCCCCCAGTGGTCATCTGCTTCTCAGGCTGAAGGTGAGAGAACAAAGAACTTTATGCTGGCTTTGTTTCTAGGGGTCTGGGAGACATATTGAGTTGGAGTCTTATAGAACCTTCTGCTGAGTTCGCGCCCAAGGTCAAACAGATGCTTTTAAGTAATATATTATTCATTGCAACAACACTGGGTATTGTGGTCTATGAGAATCTATAGGTTCAAATATTTGAATATTTTGTTCCCAAGTGCTGGACAGTTTAACAAATATAAGGGGACAGGGGGAGGTGTGTTAATGGGACTGTGCTTTGGGGATTCAGAAACACACACCATGCCAAGTTTCTTTCTACTTACCATGTGTGGATCAGATAAATTTAAGCTGTCAGTTATTTATCCAGAGCCATACCTGCCTGCTTGCTACTGTGTTCCTAGTCGTGATGGTCATAGACTAACCCTCTGAGACTTTAAGTATTACGTGATTTTTTTTTTTTTTTTTTTATAAACTCCCTTTTTTATGCTGTCTGTTCATAGCTGTAGAACAGTAACTAACACTTTGGGTTTCAGGCATGTTTTTCTGAAGTCTGTAATTTCAATTCAATTGCATGTGTGTGTGTGTGTGTGTGTGTGTGTGTGTGTGTGTGTGTGTGTTACAGATGTGCAACATGCCTGTATCAGATATATATTTAGTGGTATAGGATTAATACCATTTCTAGTTTAAAGTTACTTTCTTCTGTGTGTAATTGGCAATTATGCATAGTATTTTCAGCATAAAGTCTTACAGTAAAGCTGTAGTGTGGACCCAAGAGAAGCATCAGAAACACTAAGAGTGAGTTACGGTTAAAGCAATGCAAGGAAAACTGGTGTCGAACTCCCTCAGGCCAACATCCCTCTTTACAATCCTTTCAATGAGCTGCTTTTCTTAATTATCCCTAGAGTTCTCTTGTGATGTCTAAAGAAGAATGGTCTGACAAGGACATTAGTTATCAATAACTTTTATGAAGGTATACAGCTCATGTATGTCATGATACTTAGGAAACTTTAACAGTTTAGGAATATAATACCATATTATTTATTATTTTTAAATTTATAATGTTTTAATTGTTTATACTTGCCTCGCTTTAAATACTCATGATTTGATAGTTTTAATTGGTTATGTAATTTTTTTCTGTATTGCACATGGTTGATTGAAATAAGGAATATCAACAGTCTCATAGAAAGCTTTGTACACAGGACATGGGGTTATGGGTGCACTTTAATCAAGGTGAATCAAGTCACCAATATAAACAAATTTATGCATGCAAAGGCTAAATTAAGGATGTGAGTATACAAAGAGAAGGACCCCAGAGGGGTAGAAAAATGTTATTTGAATATTCAACAGGAGAAATTTAAAGGTACCTTTATACTTACTACTATTGTAGTAAGAAACTAGATATCTTGAGATCATCAATTTCCTTATAAGATACATAAAAACACATTTTCCCATTTACTTAGGATTTATAGAATCCAACGTTTTGTTTTATTTTGTGTAATTTATGGTGGGAGTGAGTGTGTGTGTGTGTGTGTGTGTGTGTGTGTGTGTGTGCAGAAATATTTGTACAGGTTCAAGTAGCACAGTTCACAATAAGCAAGCTATGGAAACAACATTAGTAGATAAATATGAAGAAAATATGAGATATATAATTTAGTATTTATTTTTTCTTTTCTTTCTTTTTTGTTTTTGTTTTTGTAGCAATTTAGTATTCATTAACTCTTAGCAAAATAAGATTCTATAATATTCCACACAGTGGAGAACATTTTTCTAAATGAAACAAAATAGATGCAAAAAATATCATGCCATATCACAAGATGAATATTATATAAAAAGACAATAAAGTACACAGAGAATCCAACAGTGGATGCCTTGTATTTGGAGAGGGAAAGGCATTAGCTGAAGTGTCTTAAAATTTATAAATCAGCAAATATGTACAAGTCAGAATAGCTAATGTACAACATGAGTATAGATAAGAACACTTTTGTGGTGGGTGTTTGTTAGATTTGTGGATTTTACAGGCTTTCTTTGCAAAAGTAGGAGCAGTTTAGAAACTCAGTATGTTAATCTGTTTCACTATAGCTGCTGTTTTGAAATCTAAATATACTTGCTAACATTTATACCTCAACTATATAGAATTTATTCTTGGAAAATAGCATGTGCATAGAATGGTCCTCAGAAGGCATTGTGCCTGACTACATGAGATTATTGAGGAGGATAAATGCAAGATAGTCTAAGAATAGTGTTGCACAACACAAAGGAGCTTAGCAGAGTCCACTTAAAGCCCGATTTGTTTCTCTTTGTACATCTTTCATATGTTGCAAAGCTTTTAATTGGAAAGTTCAGTAGGGTTTCTTCTTTGGCTTTCAGAGAGGAGAGCAATGGATTCCATTGCTCTCATCCTTTCTAAGCTTAAGCTGGCAGAGTCTGTCAGGGCTCTTGTTATAAACATGTAAACCACACTGGCCATGATCTTTGGGCATAAATTAAGTACTGAAATTATATAACAGAGTATACCATGGAAAAACAGACCTTTTAAAATAAATAAATTTGTTCCTTTTATGAATTTTACATGCACATATGTGACATTCCCATTTTCACTGGTTTTCATTTATAGAATCTCTAGCACTTTTTCAATTGACTTTCTCATTACAGACATGACTTGGTTTTATAGCTTATAGAATTTGATGTAGAATAAGATACATTTTTCATAACTTTTTGTCAACTATTTAGTCATAAACCAGTTTTATTTTATAACTTTATACATAAGTACATTGAATATATTTATATAACTCTCATGACTTCATCCCCATTCAACTCCTCCCATGTTCCTTTTCTGCCGTCACACCCCCTTAGAAATTTATGTCTTTTAATTATTTATTATTATTGCCTTAAACACACACACACACACACACACACACACACACACACACACACACACACACGATCCTTACAGAGTCAAGTTATTGCATAGTGTTTCACACATAGATTTGCTTATGCTTGGACAGCCTATCAGGAAGGTAATCCATGAAGAACACAGAATCCCACCCCACCCCAACAGCCACGTAATACCTATAACTCTTCACCTACACATAAGACCTTGAGAATATTTTCCCCATCCATACTGGCATGTTGACTGGTATGGTCTCGTGCATGCAACTATATTGTTCAAAGTTCATGGGTGTAACTTTCCTGTTGTCTCCAAAGAAAGCTAACTTACAGCAGTCCTACCAGTCCTCTGGCTCTTAAAGATCTTTTCTTTCCCTTTCCTTTAATGTTCCTGGAGCATTTGGTATGGAGGTTATGATACAGTCCGATTTAAGAATAGGTATCCTATGGCCATTTATTATCTGCTCTTTGACTAGTAGTGGATCTCTGTAATAGACAGTGCTTGCAGAAAATATATCACAATATCAGTGTTTCATATTTTTAAACACAAGTGGTTTCTATTGATAAAAGCATCTGAGGATGCCATCCATCCATTTACAGTCAATACATGGCTCAATCAATATGTGTTTGTCTGAGTTTTGTTTTCACCAAGCATCCAGGAGATAAACTACAGTCAGATAATTGTCCTTTCTGAACACTCCTAGATACACAGTTGGACTTTTGCCTAAAGATATGGGTTGAAAATTGCAACTTATGATGTACTTCATGGATTTTGCTAAATCCATATAATGTATTTCCTAAATTTTGGCATAAATTCATGAACTAAAATGTTGATTTTAATAAAGCTGATTTTCTGGGTGGGTTCTACCACATTTAGACTGCACCGTGCCATAACTATGCGTTAGACAGCAGTAATCAATGATTATTTTTCATACATAAACCACAATGTTATTGACAAGTAGGAATGCTAGAGTATGTTTCATAGTCCTTCTCGGTGAGTCTTTTTATGGTAGACCACACAATCTAACTGCCCCAATTCAAGCACCCATAGCTGGACTAAGAGTCATTCAACCATATCAATGACATTCCTTTTCAAGTTCAGGCTGCTTCCTGGCTTCTAAGATATTAGTTCATTACTCTAATCATTTCTTTCTAATTCTGTTCACTACATTTTGTCCCCAAGACCTATGGTTACTTATTAATTACACATAACTTCCAAATCTCTTGCTATAGACCATCTGGTGCTTTTGCTATAAATCTTAAATGTTTACTTATATGTATTATTTCTCTAGACTTTATTTATGTTCCTTGTCTGATCTGAAGATACAGATTTCCTGGACTAATTAGTTTTCCTTCTCTGAGTAAGTCAGCATCATAACCAACTTAACATTCACAGAGCTCAATCATTTCTCCTACTCCATCATGACTAGTCTTACTTTTACATTTCCATTCCAGCTAATATCATCACAATTAGGCCAAAAATTAATAGTAGTACTATAATATAATTGCACAAATTTCTCTGCCATACCCTTTGTTCTGTAAATAGGCTGTGTATGTTTTATTTGGTACACGGGAGTAAGAAACTTACTGACAACTAGAACTCCTCATTACTGTGGTTCCTGTGCCTTTTGTGCTCTGATATCTGAGCACTTCAGGCCTTTCTTTGTAATGCACAGACTGCCTCCCTCTCTTCCCTGCTCCCTTCTATCCATTTACTTTCATCTGGATTTATAGGTAAAAGCAATTGTTTTGCAGGTCAAGGGATATCTCTGTAGTTATTTGAACCAAGTAAACCGAGGAGTATGGGAAACAATAAGCTCAATTCTTGCATTCTAAGACATTTTGGGTACAATGCTGGTGATTAAATATAGATTCGGGTATTTTTGTTGTTTACCCTAAGAGCAGTGAACAATATAAGTGGCTTGGATTAATTGTGGCAAGATATTGTAGTTTGCTACCAAGTAATCTGGTCATATTTTTGTGGACAATGACAGAAGACCTACCATTTCTCAGAGCAGGAGTAATGGACAAAGTGTTCATATTTGTTGGTACTTTTGCTTTCATTTCCCATAGGGTGATGAGAATGTGCCAGGTCTTGACTATAGCGGCAGTAGATTTTATCCCAGGCAGGGCACCAATGTTAGGAATGTGGGATCTTTTACCGTGGGCAGTAAAATGGCTGGAATTTCCCCCAAAGTAATTTTTACCTTTATCACTAAGTGCATATTCTTTATGGGGAAATACTTTGCTACTTTTGAGTTTATGGCTACAGAGAGATCTATCAAGAGCTGGTAGCAAGTAAGGCTTTCAGTGCTCTGCTCACAAGATCCGAAGGAAAGTAAGCAAGTTACATTACAAGCAATGTCTTAGGACATCTTCACGGCTTTAGTACTTACCATTCTTCTCCTCACCTATGTCCCATTGCTGAAGCTGATTTTTCTGAGCCACTGTGCTCTCTTTTGCAATGCTCCACAGTAGTGCAGGGTAAAATGCAAACAAGAGGAAGTCATGGCTCTGAGAGGGCGTGGGTGGACATGGGCAGAGCTACAGCAGAGAGAAAGACGTAGAGACATGGTAATACCATACTCAGGCATGCGATTCTGAACAAATAATAATGACAGGGAGCAGTAGGGAAGGATCAGCAGTTAAGAGAACTCATTGTAGTTTGGAAAACCTGTGCCCACCTCCTAGCACCCTCACTGGGTGGCTCAGAGGCATCTGTAACTCTAGCTCCAGGGGAATCCTTTGGATATACCTCCATGGTCCCCTGCATTTTTCTGTGTATAAGTACTCACATACTGACACACAAATATTTAATTTAAAAAAATGATAAAAGGAACTATAAAGAAAGTATCACATGAAATATTTGCTGTTAAGGAGGATATAATCAAATTAATGCCTTTTCATGGTAATTCTGTCATGGACTTTGTGTTTTGGGTGATGGGTAAGTGTTTAAAAATATATATGAGAGCAAAAGTGTAAAATCCACAGTAAATTCCACAGTTTCAGAACCACCATTCTAAGTGAATGCTTAATTTTTGCATTAATGTTTATTTTATCTGCAATATCTCAATAATATAGTTTATTAAAATATTTATAAAGTTATAATTTTATATTATTCTTAATAAAATAATTATATTAAATTAATAAAATATTATTAAATATAAAAATTATATAAATATTTATAAAATAGACTAGCAGGTCACCAGAAAAATTGACTGATATTTCAGATATATGTTATTACAATGCAATAGAGATATGGAATGACATCGTTTTTATGTTTGAGGGTTAGAAGGTGATGACTCAAAAAATACAGTTTTTTTTATTTATATGGATGATCAAAGAACACAGTTCTAAACTAGTTAATAGCAGTATTGATATTTAACACATATGATGTTGGAATTTGTTGTTACTAATGCATGATTTCCTTGTAAGATAAACTTTTATGGTATATAATTGAAACAACACAGATAATAACTACTTCTAATTTCTCTATTAGAAAGGTTGATTCATTTTTCATGTTGTGTAGGAAACTGCATCTATTAAGGGTAAATATTTATTGCATATACTCTTAAGTAATTTTGTAATTTTAACTTTAAAGATCATCTAAATATGTTACTCTATTATATACATAAATATATTTCTGAAATTTTATAGATTTGAAGATCCTTAAAGAATTATGTCTTACTTTAATGAAAATGCTGAAGTTTAAAATGTATAACAATTGGAATAACTTGATGTTATTTATTTTTAATATAATTTTTATACTACCTTAAGGCATCTATATATAAATTACTTAACTGTTCTAGTATATTCAGATTTGCAGGATGGAATATTTTATCCTTCTAATCCATGTGTCCAAGCTAATGATAAGGGTGGCTTTCAGAGTCACTTATTTTATTTGAAGTATGTTTTTCTATTTTCCAAGGGACTGCTGTCATTTGTAAACTAGTAAATTTCCATGATATACCTTAAACTACTCAACACAACGTTGTTCTCAGCATGTTTAAAAATTCACAACCCTTTCTAGTTTCAAACTTTCAGAGACCTCTCACTTATACCACACATTAATTAAACCTTCCTGTTCTCTGCTTATGTGGATATGCTTCATTTGTTTGCACAAGCATTTAAATTCTTATCAGTGCCCTGAAATCTGTGTTTATAAATTCATGGGCTTTGTCTGCTATACACAGTAGAGAGCTTTCATGTTTATTAGTCTGAGAGCATGCATGCCTCACAAAAGCACATTTTTAATGCTTGGTGTGATCAATATTTGAGTTGGCCGCATGTGCTATGAGAAGGGTAAACTCCTTTAGGACCCATTATCCCTAGCAGCCTTGCTCTCAGAGGAACCTTAAGGAAAGTTTTCAGTAAATGTTGGGTGATGTATTGCAGGATACCAGTTACAAATCATGCTGATTAGATTTTAACCACAGGTTTTTCTCAGTAAAATACAGCTTGGGAGAAGCATTGTTTGCTCTATGTTCTAAAATGAGTTTGCAACTTTTAACTTGATATCCTGGTATATAACATTATCATGGTTGCCTTAGGTTGTGATGGAATTTTCGGGAGAGTGTGAAACTGTTCAATTTAGGTACACATCCTAAGGGATTTGAAATTGCTATGTATGATCAGTTTGTTTCTTATCACATAATGTAACACTTTTGGAAGGAAAGTTTCATTTCTTCTATATTTATTCAACAACTTTTCCATGAAAATACCAAGCACAAATAGTTGCCTTATAAATTTTTAACAATGTCTTTTCAATGAAATTTTTTTCTCACATAATATAGTGTCTGAAAGTACATCCTAAAAACTTCCAAGGAATGGCCCTGTTGAAGCTTGGCAGAGTGGCTGGGCATAAACCTTCCCACACAAGGACCACATCAGAGTTGTACACACCCCAGGCCAATCTATTTGCAGGGGTGATTCTCTTCAGGGACATTGGTGATGTGGACTAAGTATTCATATGCATGATGACATGGCTTCCTAACATTTAGATGAGTTAAGTTTAGATCTCATTATACATTTTATTATATCATTCAGAGGAATTCTTGAAATCTAAGTTCTATCAGATTGCTACCAACTTGGATGAATAGCTATTGAAAGTCGATTGACACCAATATCAGCTATTAATACCAATACCAATGTTAAGATGAATGATCTGCACATCATGATATGATAACTGAATTCACTTAATGGTTGGTTAATGTGTCATATAACTATGTAACTCTATGGCAGAAGTGCCATGGATAGACATTGATTACAATGCATGTATGATAAAATCATTGTCTATGTTTAACTTGGGAATTGGGACTATCTCATAGACATGATGAACTTGGAGTTTATTGATGACACTTGCCTACCTAGTGTCAAGAGAAGAACAGATTTAAAATCTGGAACAAATTTTTATTTGCCTTATATCTTAGTATTTTATACACAGGAAAAAACACCCCACTAAGCAACATCTTCAGTTTTTTTATTTACATTATAAATATATTTTCTTTTTTATCACTTTTTATATGTTTTAGTTAAAAATAATTATATCACTTATTCCATTTTCTTCCTCTAGCAACTCTCTCTAATCTCTCCATGTCCCTCTTCTCTCTATTTAAAGTTCATGGTCTCTTTTACTTTTATTAATATTACATCATTTAAATTCAACCTGCTACCTATACTTACTGTTACTTGTGATTATATACTTTACAGGCAAATCATCTTGTATTGGATAACTATATAATGGGCTTATCCTTGAGAAAATTCTCCATCTCTCAGCAATCATTAGTTAGCTGTAGTTCTCTGTCTAAAGATGGGATCCCATGAGATTTCCTCTTTGTATGTTAGCATGACTATTGGCATTGTCATTTGGGTTTTGTTTAGGCATCCTTATTGTTGAGGATTAATGGGTAAAGCTATTTTACCATTTCTAGGGAACACAGTCTTAGCAGATGTCCTGGTCTTTTGTCTTCTAATTTGACTGAGGTTTTCCATAAACCTTGGTTGGAGGAGTTGTGCTGGAGATATATTCGTTGGAGCTGGGCACCCTGTGATCTGTTGTTCTCTGCATCATTGCCAGTTGTGGTTTTCTAAAAATTGTCTCTGTTTTCTGCAAAGAGAAAATTCTTTAATGAGGGATGAAGGCTACACTTATTCATAAGGATAAGAATACATTTTAGACATTCTAGACAGTTAGGAATTCCTGGGTCTATAAAACATAGTAGTAGTAGATTCTCCTTTAAGGTCTTTGACCTTATTAGCTTTGAGTAGTTGTTTAGGCTTCTAATCAGGCATGCATTCCTTCCTGTCAGCAGCTTCTAGTCGGCATGCCTTCCTTCCTTCCTGTCAGCAGGACTTAAGTCCACTTCTCTTCGGTGTTTCATGTCCTGTTTGTGGTCCAAGATGATTGGAGGTGGAGGCAGGAAGATAACTTGAGAGCAGGAGATTAAGGCTAATAGGAAGTAATTTCTAAAGTAATTTCTAATGTGTAATAGTATTCGTCTTTTCTCCATGTAGTCAGGTGCAGTTGATTTGAATTATCTCAGTCCAGCTTTATCCAAATCCTCTACCAGCATTTTGTTCATCATTGACATCCCCTGGTGAGGAATGAAATCTGTTGAGAGGTCATAGTTGAACTAGCCTCAGTGGATGTATTATTATACATGCCACTCATTTTGCATTCAATCACTGGAGATTTATGGAGTGCTCCATTCCCAAGGGCTTTGACTCATTCATTAACTTAGAAAATATTTGACAAGTGCTGTTACTATTTCCAGTATTGCTTTCCATTCTTTCAGAATAAAGAAAGTATTAAGTTGTGTTTTATAATTAATGTATTCTTTTTTAAGGGAGAGATTTATCTTAATGACTATGAAAATTTCAATTAAGCATTATTTCCTGTTTGAATTTGTGTCATTACAAACTTAGTTGAATTTAAATAAAAACATAATATGCTTTTTTACTTCTAAAACTTTGTGAGGCAACATAAGAAAGATTTCTTATTGAGAGAATGCAAGAGTCCAACTGTGAATGACTACAGAAAGTCCTAAAGACTCAACCCCCAAATATTAGAACTGAATAATAGATTTAGCAATGTGGTTGGATGTACAGTCATACAATCTTAGTTTCATTTCTTTGGATCAATAGCATAGTATCTAAGAAGGAAATTTATAAATAAATTTGGGAGCTGTTTCAGATATTGCTTTCCATCTTAGAAAAGATAGGAGAGGAACACAGTGAGTCAGGAAGAGAAGAGGGCCCAGAAAGCCTGTAAGCTTATTGTTATAGGACACAAATGGAATGCCATAGAGAAAAATGATAAAACTGGAAGTATAGCCTGTATTTACAGCTTGATAAAGTACTGTACAGATGGCAGGACTGTAGACTCAATGAAATACCTCTGGAAATACTGCTTCATTTTACACAAATTGAAGAATTAATGTGTACATTCACATGGAATCCAAGAGGCCTAAACTGGCTAAGCTGTTATGACAACGATGTACACACTTTGATGATATACTGTTCCTGACTTCAAAACATATGCCACCAACAGATTGGGAAAGGATTTTTACCAATCCTAAATCTAATAGGGGACTCATATCCAACATTTACAAAGAGCTAAAGAAGCTGGACTCTAGAAAAACAAATAACCCCATTAAAAATGGGGTACAGAGCTAAACAAAGAATTCTCAACTGAGGAATTCCGAATGGATGAGAAACATCTGAAAAAATGTTCAACATCCTTAATCATCAGGGAAATGCAAATCAAAACAACACAGAGATTCCACCTCACACCAGTCAGAATGGCTAAGATCAAAAATTCAGGTGACAGCAGATGCTGGCGAGGATGTGGAGAAAGAGGAACACTCCTCCATTGCTGGTGGGATTGCAAGCTTGTACAACCACTCTGGAAGTCAGTCTGGCTTTTTTTCAGAAAATTGGACATAGAGGATCCAGCAATACCTCTCCTGGGCATACAGCCAGAAGATGTTCCAACTGGTAAAAAGGACACATGCTCCACTATGTTCATAGCAGCCTTATTTATAATAGCCAGGAGCTGGAAAGAATCCAGATGTCCCTCAACAGAGGAATGGATACAGAAAATGTGGTACATTTACACAATGGAGTACTATTCTGCTATTAAAAAATGAATTTATGAAATTCTTGGGCAAATGGATGTATCTGGAGGACATAATCCTTAGTGAGGTAACCCAAACACAAAAGAAGTCATTGGATATGCACTCACTGATAAATGGATATTAGCCCAGAAACTTGGAATACCCAAGATACAATTTGCAAAACACAAGAAAATCAAAAAGGAAGACTAGTGTGTGGATACTTCATTCCTCCTGAATAGGAAACAAAATACCCATGAAAGGAGTTACAGAGACAAAGTTTAGAGCTAATATGAAAGGATGGACCATACAGAGACTAACCCACTGGGGGATCCATCCCATAATCAGTCACTAAACTCAGACACTATTGCATAGGACAGCAAGTGTTTACTGAAGGGACCCTGATATAGCTGTCTATTATAGAAATAGATGCTCACAGTCATCTATAAGATGGAGCACTGGGCCCACATTGGAGAAGCTAGAGATAGAACTCCAGAAGCTGAAGGGGTCTGCAGCCCTAGAAGAGGAACAACAATATGAACTAACCAGAACCCCCAGAACTCGTGTCTCTAGCTCCATATGTAGCAGAAGATGGCCTAGACGGCCATAATTGGGAGGAGAGGCCCCTTGGTACTACAATCTTTATATGCCCCAATACAGGGGAACGCCAGGGCCAAGAAGTTGGAGTGGGTGGGCAGGGGAACAGGGAGGGGGGGAGGGGGATGGTGGAGGGGACTTTCGGGATAGCATTTGAAATGTAAATTAAGAAAATATCTAATAAAAAATTGGAAAAAAAAGAAAATATTGAAAAAGAACATATGCCAATGCTTTAATAGTCAAGGAAAAGTTATCTTTACATTTGATTTTATTGACTTTTTAAGAGTAATTTTTGTAAATTTTAATTTTCAATTAATTATCATTTTGCGATTATAACATAATTTATTATTATGGTATAATTACATCATCTCCCTCTTCCGTTTTCTCCCTCCAGAATCATTCCATATAATAATATTAGCTCTCTTTCCAGGCCATGACCTCTTTTTTCCTTAAACACTATTGTGTGCATATATGTATACGTATATGTATATACATATATTTTCCTAAATACATAAATACAATCTGTTCAGTCTGTATAATGTTACTACATGCAGGGCTGATCATTTGATTTGGATAACCATTTGGTTTTCTCTTCTCAGGGGAAGACTATTTCTCTTGTTCCAGCATCTTTTAGTGTTCTTTAATTCTCTGGGAAGGGTTTAGGCTTCTTAGATTTTTCTCCTGGCTGAGTCCTCCTGACTTTTTATAGATGCGTATTAAAATTGTACATGTTAACTAGGTGACATGTCTTCATGAATACTTACTTCGTCCAGGAGTTAAATTGGGAGAACATGTCTGTATTTTTAAATTTTCATCACTTATATTGAAAAGTTCCATTTCCTTTTCCTAAGGCACTGGATTATTCTAACATCACTACCTCTGTGGCTTTCCAGCTGTGCATGAGCAGAGCAGAACTTATTTCCAAGTGAAATGAGTGACCCTTTGCTGAGCTTTTTCTGACCCCTTTTCTCTCCTGCCCACGGAACCCACCATTGTACTTTTTACTTTCTATGAGTAAATACATAAATGACAGTTTTATGTTCCCTATATGAGTGGAGATTATGCAGTAGTTATCTTTCTATGTCTGGTCTAATTCACTTACCATGACATCAAGTTCCATCCATGGCATCACAAATGTCAGGATTTCATTTTTTTTTTTTTATGACTCAACAGATTCTCATTGTGTATACATACTGATTTCCTCTATTACTGAAAACCTATTTGTTTTATTTAGTTAGTGTTGGTATTGTTACAGTGAGCACTGTAGTACAGAAGTTTCTTTCAGATAATAATTTCACTTCCTTAGAGTTTATTCTGTCATATAGTCATGAGACTTTATTTTATGGATGCATCTTCTTTCTCCTTACCATGGTTGGTGATTTAAATTTTATTTTCAGGAACTGTGCAAGATTCTCTTTTATCTATAATGTTGGCATCTTTATGATATGGACAAACAATTGCAGTAAATAGTAATGAACATGTGGATATCTACAACCAAGAAAACCGAGTTTATTTCTCATTTTCTCCACTTTTAAATTGAGTGATATGATAGAGAAGTGTATGTTACAACGGTCCAACCCAGATGAATCAAAGACTGCTATATAAGAGCTGGAGTCACATAAATAGCTCAGGGAAAATGAATGAGGAGGATCTTCCTTGGTGTGCCATAAAAGATACACACACCACAAACATACACACACACACAAACACACACACACACGTTTCTATACTGAAAATTTTAAGGATATGAAAACAACTTTAAAAACATAAGATGTCTCTAAGTTCTTCAGCCAATTAAGAATTAGTGTCAGATTCTAAAGAGTAACAGTAATACTACAGTTATTAGTCAACAATTGGCCTGAGCATGCTTTTGTTGTTGTTGTTGTTGTTGTTGTTGTTGTTGTAAATATGCCAGGTGCCATTCATTAATAGAGTGTGATGAATATGAAGCAGATTATATTCACTCCTATTTAAATAATAGTGTTGAAAAGAAGAAATTGTAAAAGTTGACTATTTTTCTGATGAATTATTACAGATTTTAGAAAGTTCAGAGAAATGTATTTTTAAACTTAAAGAATGTCTAATGTAATTAGGCTTCTGAACATCTTGAAGATAAATTAATACAAATTAATGCCCATCTGGTTTAGCTTTCTGTAAACTTAAGTCTAAATGGTGAAAAATATTATTTTATATAATTATCACAGTTAAGGCTCAGAAAAGTAGTATTTTAATTTTCTGCAAAGAAAATCAGAGTGTTTGCTTGTCATTGGAATGACTTATTTTTATTATTAACATGCATTTAAAGTATCTTTTTTTGGCAAGACACTTTAGTTTTCATAGAGCATATATATTTTCTATATGTGCTCATTGTTCACTTAGTGTGAGCTTAATGGTGGTGAGGACCAAATTTAGCCTTTCTGTCTCAGGAGGCCATGAGCCAAAAGTATAATATGGCAAGAATAAGTTTGGATTGGTTGATTGAACAGTGACAGGAAAATGTTAGATAATTAACCTTTAGTTAGATAGTAATAGTTCAGTATATTCTGCAGTCCTGCACTCTAAGTATTTTGTGTAGTCAAAGTATGAACATGACAAACACTAATGTAAGTAAAAGAAAGACATGGCTAATAGCCATATGTCTGTATTAAAATCACTATGGTGATGAAGAGAAAAGTCCCATGTGGGTCTTCAGGAACTAATGCCCACAGGGGAAAGGCTGACCCAGCAAGAGAGCGAATGGCAGGCAATGTGGGTTTGATCCCTCAAGAAAATACAGCTCGAATCCATGCAAAGTGAGGTGCCCAACCTGTGCAAGAAACCCGTGTCAATACAAGACTCTATTTTTTCCAAATTAAAATGATTAGCATTAAACTTAGAAATTTGTTGCTGGTGTGTAAAAATTAGAAATCAGCAAAGCATGTTCTCCATTTGGTGAAGAATGACTGTATTTGTGCGTAAAATGTTACAATCCTATTAAAAATGTTTATAAAAGTTTAAAGATGTATTTGACAAATCAAGAATGTATCATATTCATTATACCATCATTGTGGCCTAATTTTTCTCAATCCATTTCCTACTCGGCTGTTTATATTTAAGGTAATTTGCATATTATTAGCATATGTGTGATGAGGTTAGTGTGATGAAGGGCATATTGAAGCATAGAACATAGTATGTGCCTCCCCTCTATAACTTACATCTATATCAGTGTGCGCAGTCATACAGGCAGGACAGATGTGGAGACCAGAGGACAGCTTGCAGCAGTCAGTTCTCTGTTTGCACTATTGAACTCAGGTTCTCAGGCCTCTGTGGCAAGAAGGTTTATCTGATTGGCCATCTTCCTGGCCCTTGTGTTGTTTTACTTATTTTCTCATTAGCATACAATGTAATGGGTCTCACTAGGACAGCAACATGCATTTGCATTGCTACACGATGCTGTTATTTGCTCTTCTCTGCTTTGCTTTGTCACCTCTTTTCCTTGCTCACTGAGGCCCTGCTTCTCCTGCTAGTCGCCAACCCTTTCATGCTTCAAATCACTTGTAGCAGCTCTTCTTTCTCATCCAATCCTCCAATAGTATCACCTGCTCAATTTAAATGTCCTGCATCACTATTAACAAATATGACACTTTCATGGTTTCCATGAATAATCAACTTTATCTCATCTTCACAACCAATCTGACAACCTTTAAGTGCTTTGTGAATCAGACAGGTATCCAGTTGCCTGATGACTATGAATCTGAAAGAGCTGTTACTGTGTCAGGGTATTTTTGCTAGCATTGTTCACACATAAAATAATCGTATTAGCATTGAGATTTTTTACAAGTAACTATCCATTTTATTTTTGTGTTTGAAGCCAGCTTTAGGCCATTGTTTTTCTTCAGCCTTTGTAGTCTATGGGCTTGGGAGAGAGGCTATAAAGAATATAAATGAAATATTTCTTGAGACATTTCAAAGTAGAAGCACACAGGTATGGGATACTATAGAGCCAAGTCTGTACAGATTTTGTCAGAGAACACAAGATGATAACCCAAAGCTATTTTTGATAGCTTTGCTTTCTCTAGTGCAGGAAACCTGAGTCTAATGACCTTTCTTCAGATCAAGTATCTAAGGATGAGGAAAGCTGTTTTCTTTAAGTCAGATTTAATTCCACAAACCACAAGTAGAAACTAAAGAAATTTTGCAATATTAAGATTGCCTGGATAATATTTCTGAGGCAAAATAATACAAAATTGTAAAAGGAATGAAAAGTAACATTTTATTGCTAATTATGAGATAGATGATTTGAACCCAGCTTTTACTTAATCATGTTTATAAGCTAATAATAAAATATTATGTAGGATAATACAAGCACACATTCACACACACACACACACACACACACTCACACACACAACCCTTTCCTCCAACATTGTAAAGACAGTGACTAAAGAAAGAACGACAGAAGACATGGTTTTTGAAGTCTTTTTCCATGTTGTAATATTACACGTAGTGTGCAGTGGTACGTGCATATGAGTGTATGTGTCCATGTTCATGGCAGCCATCACTCCAACCCCAGAACATTTAATACATTCTCTCTTTCTCTATGTATGGTAATTAATATGTGGTATATTATGAATATACATGGGTTGCCTTGCCCATAAAGGGGCATGCAGAGGCTAGAGATTGTTTAGATATCCTCTCCAACTGCTTCCCCAGATTATTTTTTAGGCAGCATCTCTCAGTAAATATTTAATTCGCCATTGCGTCTAGACTGGCAGGCCAGTAAGCCCACCAATGCCTGCCTGTTTTTCTCCTATTCCCCAGCGCTACACTGACAGTTATATGAAAACACACAGAGATCCAAACTCAGTCACTCATGTTTGTTTACCATGTATGTTTCTTTTCCATCACTGTTTTTAATTTTATGAAATGTAATGAATAAAATCTTGGTACTATTTTCTGAATTACCGCCATCTATTTGAGAACATTCTAGCCTAAGCTAATAACTAGAAGCCAAGCAACTCTTTTTTTCTCTAACATTTTCTGAGTTACAGGGTTTTTCAATGAGATCCTTCCCCGTTTCAATTTAACTTGTTCATAGGCTTAAGATAAGGATTTTCACTCTCTTACATGATTTTTTTTTTAAAGCTTGGTCATTTTTTTTTTATTAGATATTTTCTTTATTTACATTTCAAATGCTGTCCCAAAAGTTCCCTATACCCTTCCCCCACCCTGCTTCCCTACCCACCCACTCCCACTTCTTGGCCCTGGCGTTCTCCTGTACTGGGGCATATAAAGTTTGCAAGACCAAGGGGCCTCTCTTCCCAGTGATGGCTGACCAGGACATCTTCTGCTACACATGCAGCTAGAGACACGAGCTCTGGTTAGTTCATATTGTTGTTCCACCTATAGGGTTGCAGACCCCTTGGCTCTTTTGGTACTTTCTCTAGCTCCTCCTTTGAGGGCCCTGTGTTCCATCCTATAGATTACCATGAGCATCCACTTCTGTATGTGCCAGGCACTGGCATAGCCTCACTCAAGGTAGCTATATCAGAGTCCTTTCAGCAAAATCTTGCTGGCATATGCAATAGTGTCTGGGTTTGGGGTCTGATTTGGGGATGGATCCCTGGGTGGGGTAGTCTCTGGATGGTCCATCCTTTTGTCTTAGCTCCAAACTTTGTCTCTGTAACTCTTTCATGGGTGTTTTGTTCCCTATTCTAAGGAGGAATGAAGTATCCACACTTTGGTCTTCGCTCTTTTTGATTTTCTTGTGTTTTGCAAATTGTATTTTTCGTATTCTAAGTTTCTGGGCTAATATCCACTTATCAGTGAGTGCATATCAAGTGACTTCTTTTGTGATTGGGTTACCTCACTAAGGATGATATCCTCCAGATGCCTAAGAATTTCATAAATTCATTGTTTTAAATAGCTGAGTAGTACTACTACTGTTTAGAGAGACTCTTTCTTTTTGGAAGTATTTTTGGTTACTTTATTAAAAATCAGGGTTGTCGCCAGGTGTGGTGGTGCATGCCTTTAATCCTAGCACTTGGGAGGCAGAGGCAGGCGGATTTCTGAGTTCGAGGCCAGCCTGGTCTACAGAGTGAGTTCCAGGACAGCCAGGGCTACACAGAGAAACCCTGTCTCAAAAAACCAAAAAAAAAAAAAAAAAAAAAAAAAAATCACGGTTGTAACTGTATTCTCGTGGCTATGTACTTTTCTCATCTGCCTGCCTGTTTTTGTTTCTATGTTGTTTCATTCCTATGCCTCTGTCATATGACATGACATCAGATACTGTGCTACTTCCAGCATGCTTCTCTATGCTCAGTTTTGTGATGTCTGTGTTGTACAAGTCTTCATTACTATTACTATATTACTATTAGCTGAGTCCATCTTTCTTTCAGAGTTTTCCCACAGTTTCTCATTACATTTTACTAAAGCTTTTAGATTTAAAGCTTTGTGAGCCTAGGATTGTGAGCCTATCTTCAACATTTAGTTTCTTAGTGCCACCATATTTATTGTTTTCTTTTGTAGGGAATTAAAAAACCATCCTTATATGAGGAGTGTATGATCATCGAAACATCCATCCTTTGTCTGTTCGAATGGGCCCAATATAATTTCTAAACTCAAAAGGCAGAAATTTAGTTGTTTTAATTATGTACACAATATACAAACTCCATTCTATTTCTGAGTACATATTCCGCATACATAAATAGTCACATACCTCTTTATTCCAAGATGTATTTTATGAGTGTTTTTGTGTATGTGTGTTTGGGTGGAGTTGTCTCATATATTTACATCCTACTGTTGACTCCAACAACAAAGAAAACAGGCAATTGTCATGAAACATTATTAAATCCTGTAAACTTTAACTATAAAGAACCCCATACTTGAGATCTAAAATGCACAACTAACAGAGAAAAATCATTTAAAATGAAATTAATATTGGCAAAAAATGAAAGCATCTGCCACACTCAGTTTCTATAATGTGCTGCTTAACGTTTAGAGAAAATGAAATGAAATTTCAGAAGTTTTGTAACAGACTTTCAAGGAAAGCCAATTAATCTGCATATGTAACATCAGATACTAAACATTTTCTTATTAAAATATAAAAACACAACTAAATATTTTTATAAAGTATAATGAAGCTTGAGAAAATCACTTTTAAGGAAATGATATGGTTGTAGATGAAATGAAGTAATAGAAAATCAGAAGTGACATTCCCTTTCCCTTGCTTTCTCTTAGGGCTTTAAGTCATTGATTCATTAAGTGGTTGGAGACACGATGAAGTAAGGCTGCTTTGCATTTTCATGTAACACAAGGTCTGTAGTGCTAGTGTTAGAAACTCTTGAGTGACTATACTCACTAATAAATAAGTTGAAAGAGAACATACTTCAAGTTTTGAAACAGTCACCTCTAATATATTAAATAACATATATTGTGATGTATAATCAGATATAAATTGATGCTGTGTGGGAATATGAAATGATTTGATTATCTACACAATATTTTCTAACCAGTGAGCCTTTGGAACTCTATGAGTAACTGTATTCTCTAAATGTTACAAGGCACATGCTTTAATTGTGCAATAAAAGGGTCATTTTAAGTTAATCCTTCTGACACAAGCCTATATCCTAAGCTCCCTGAGAGGCTGAGGTTAGACTGTCTTATATTTAGGGACACTATGTAATACAGAGTGAATTCAGTTCACTGTGAGAATCTTAAGGATCATACTTTAAAAATGAGCAGAGTAAAAGTGGGCTGGAGGGATACTTTAGTGATAGTGCATTTGCCTAGCATTGTGTATAAGGCCCTGGGAACAATCCATAGTACCATAATTAGCTAACTGTAGAGCCAAAATTCAAATAATTATTTTATGTATATGAAAATTAAGAACCTTTAAACAAAAATAAAATGGAAAATGGGCTATGTAAGTTTGAATTAGGCAAAGTTTAGTTCTACCATTTTGTGGCACTGAACTTCGCACGTAATTGTTGAGGTACTGCTCTCACAGATATGTCAGGGAAGAAAAGATGACTGTGTGAATCTGTCAAGAGGCCAAAAGAAAAGGCAAGCATTTCAAAGGGAAACTACAAAAATGAGCAGGAAGAACAGTGAAAATGGGATTTCATTTAGCAGTTCTTCTTGATAGGAACATTATTAGAATTATTCATAGAATGATCAAATCATAAGTGTCTAAAAAAGTCTAACATCCAGTTTTTGGGGTGGCAAAGAATGTCAGACAAATTCTGTTTCTCTTTGTAACAGATCGACAAAGAAGTTATTCATGTAACAAATCAGGACTAAAGTGAGCTTCTGTGTGTTCCATGTTACAGAATCCTTAGCAGAGTAGGAAGGGGGCGTGGGGGGTGGGGGGGCAAGTAGGTGCAAGTCTCAAGGGCAGTGATCAGAAGTCCATTGTCACTACAGAACACATAAGTACAGAATTGACCTGTAGTTGCCAGTGTTCTGCTTGTTCGTGGATACAAGGCAGGGAAAGGTCTGAAGAGCATCTTGGTGTTTGTAAAGCAGGCAATTTAAAATGACCCCATAATACATTGAATATATTTAATA
This sequence comes from Mus minutoides, assembly GCA_902729485.2. NCBI lineage: Eukaryota > Metazoa > Chordata > Mammalia > Rodentia > Muridae > Mus > Mus minutoides. Next base: position 195,809 of record LR749491.1, on the reverse strand, counting down.
CTGGAGTAGGAGAGAAGAAAGCTGATGTCACCATGCTAAGTAGTAACCACTACATATCTAACTGGTCTGATATCATTTTGGCAAGTCTTAAGCAAAAACTACATCCCTTGTGTCTATTCTCATTTCTTTTTCTTTTTCTTTTTCTTTCTCTTTTTTTTTTTCCCATTGAGTAGATTCATGGTGTGTATGTTCTCTTCCCACACATAAGCATTTATCTCCTGTTTGTTTTCCTCATTAGGATACATATGCAATGAAACCAGGTCTTTTCTGTTTTTTATTCTTTCTCTGATATTTTGTTCCAACTGGTAATAAGGACACATGCTGCACTATGTTCATAGCAGCCTTATTTATAACAGCCAGAAGCTGGAAAGAACCCAGGTGTCCCTCAAAAGAGGAATGGATACAGAAACTATGGTACATTTACAAAATGGAGTACTACACAGCTATTAAAAACAATGAATTCATGAAATTCCTAGGCAAATGGATGGATCTGGAGGGTATCATCCTGAGTAAGGTAACTCAATCACAAAAGAACTCACATAACATGTACTCACTGATAAGTGGATATTAGCCCAGAAACCTAGATTACCCAAGAGACAATTTGCTAAACACATGAAACTCAAGAAGAATGAAGATCAGTGGGTGGACACTTCACCCCTTCCTAGAATCAGGAACAAAGCACACATTGAAGGAGTTACAGAGATCAAGTGTGGAGCTGAAACAAAAGGATGGACCAACCAGTGACTGCTGCAGCCGGGGATCCATCCCATAATCAGCCACCAAACACAGACACTATTGCATATGCCAGCAAGATATTGCTGAAAGGGCCCTGATATAGCTGTCTCGTGTGAGGCTATACCAGTGCCTAGCAAACACAGAAGTGGATGCCCACAGTCAGCTACTAGGTGGAACACAGGGTTCCCAACAGAGAAGCTAGAGAAAGTACCCAAGGAGCTTAAGGGGTCTCCACACTTATAGGTGGAAGAACAATATGAACTAACTAGTACCCCCAGAGCTCATGTCTCTAGCTGCAATTGTAGCAGAAGATAGCTTAATTGGCCATCATTGGGAAGAGAGGCACCTTGGTCATGCAAACTTTATATGCCCCAGTACAAGGACCAAGATGTGGGAGTGGGTGGGTAGGGGAGCAGGGCTGGGGATGAGGGAGGGTTTAGGGGACTTTCAGGATAACATTGGAAATGTAATGAAGAAAATATCTAATAAAATTGAAAAAAAAAGAAAGGAAAAAAGTGAATAAAATGTGTAATTATATTTAGAAGGGTAATGTCAGAAAATTCTTAAAGGCCAAGCTAAGGATTCTTTTCTCAACATTTACTAATCACAATCTTTGTATTTTATATGATCCTTTATATGATTATTCATAATATAAAAACAATTTATTTTTGCTATATTTTGAAAAACTTGATGACTATTAAATATGTTTTAGGAATAATTTATATAAAGTTAAAATTATAAACATAAAATATGCTTTGCTCTAGCACTGTTTCCAGGAAAGCTGTTTGTGTAGAAGGTATATGTAGTTGCAAGATGTATTTTTCTTCTGTTTTGTCAGAAGGTACACACAGTAGCTAAGTGCACCGCATCCTTTCTTCCTGTTTCAGTATCACTTCTCAGTTGCTGTTGGCAGAGGTTGCCTTGTAGTGGGATTCAGGTTGCTGCCTGCAAGCTATAGCTCCCAGCTTTATCAGAATTACTCAAACTGTATGTGCAGTGGTACAAACAATTATCATGTCACTGATGTAAATGAGGGTGGCTCATTTTTCATGTCACTGACCTTGGTTTTTTCATTATTATTTTTTCTTTCAGAAATTGAGAAATTTCAAGGTTCAGATGGGAAAAAGGAAGACGAAGAAAAGAAATATCTCGATGTCATCAGCAACAAAAACATAAAGCTCTCTGAAAGAGTATTGATTCCTGTGAAACAGTATCCAAAGGTACTGCATGCAGCATGTACTTCTTCGTGCTCAGTGTGTCGGAACAAAAACGATAAAAGTCTTGGTGTTTTCTTCATTGCCTCTTAGGAGTTCAAAATGTGAGGCTTTACTATGTGAATCTATGCAAATGCATAGCAATGGTAAGGGCAGAAAAACAGACAGGACAAAAAAAATGGACAGGACAGTGAAAGGCATTATTTTCTAGTGACATTTACATTTCTAGTGCATTTTTATTTTGGATATAGAAAGCATAATTACATGTTTTTATCATTTAGGCACCATGACAGTGACTCACCAATTTGCTCAATTATTTACACCACATTATTATGTTTTCTTTTGGGTTCTACACAGACACAGACTTTCTCTCTCTCTCTCTCTCTCTCTCTCTCTCTCTCTCTCTCTCTCTTACACACATACACACACACACACAAACACACACACACACATACACACACACACACATTTTTTTGTAGAGAACAGAAAGGGTACAGCATTAGGGCAATTGATATTATCTCAATTATTATTATCATCAAGAGTACAGTATATTGCTGGTTTCATGGTTACTCTTTTGTCTTCTACAGACAGTTTTAAAACTAATTATGGTATTGTTTACAGTGTAATACATCTCTAACTATGTTTGTACCTACAAGAAATTGATTATAATATAATACAGCATTCATTGATGTGGTTTCTTGAACAATATTAATAAATTTCAGTGGATAAGAGGTGTTTCTACTCCTGCAAATAAATAAAAAATCTAAAAATAGATCAAATAAATCAAGCTGTTAATCTACTTTATAATGAGTGAATTGGAAACAAGGACCATGTAATTATCTTAATAAATAAAGATCACAGAAATGAATGCTATAGTTTTACAATTGCCTCTTACTGTGAAAAATGTAATAAATATAATTAAGTCAAATGCTTTATTTACTATCACCTGAAATATGGGAAAAACTATTCTATCCACAAGCCATAAAATTTAGCTATCAGATGATATTATTAAGGATCAAGTACATTTTGGTTTTATTTTTATTAAAACAAGCCTAATCTGTTGTAATAAAATAGTCAGTAGAAATTTTTTGTCATAAATATTATTTGATTTTTGTGAATATTGACTTGGGCGATCTTATGAAAGTGTATGAAGAGATGTAGTGCATAGCAATTGATTATGATAGGGATATGGTTGACTTTTAAGAAGGAATAAACCAATTACATTTGTAAGACGACATTTCTTTAATATACAATTAGATATGATATTACTGGATGCTGTCTCTTGGTCTGACACTTGTCAGGCTGGGTTTCTGAAATTATGACATTTAAATGCTTCTCTGTAGCCTCTGACCAAATGTTTTTGGGAGCATAGAAGACCTTCAGAGACCTGAAGGCACTTCAATATGTGTATTGTTAAATGCCAAATGTTAATAGTCCATAATTAATTCATAATTATAACTATTAAAACAGGAATATTATACAGCACTAAACTTTTACATGCTGTATAATTTCCTTATTAATTCGAAGATGTTCAAACCACAAAAGTTTGGAAATTCTTTTTATTTAGATGTTTTGGAATCGGAATGCTTAAGTTCGGGCTAATGTTGGAATGTCAATGAATTTGTAACATTTATGCTACAGATCAGAAGAAATTTGTGTTTTTTTTTAAAATATCTTTGTTACTGATGAAGATTTTTAGTACATATTTTGTTTCCATTTTCAATCAGTTAAAGTTGTAATTTAGTTGATCATGCTTAAGTGTTTGTATTAATTCTCATGTAAAATATGGACAACTGATGGCTTTCAAATAGCTAATAGTAGTATATAGAATAGTCTTTTACAACTTATACTTCAGAAAAACCTTCCATCTTTTCTATCGCTGAATAGCCTGTCAAGCCTTTTAATATTTCAGTCAATGCCCATTCCATTTATTGATCACACAGATGAGAACTCTAGAGCTCTTTATAGAAGGAAGAAATACTGTCAAAGAGGTTACCTCACTAGAGGTGGTTTGAATATGCTTAGTTCAGGGAGAGAGTGGCACTATTAGAAAGGGTGATCTTGTTGGAGTAGGAGTGGCCTTGTTGGAGGAGGTGTGTCACTGTGGATGTGAACTTTCAGAATCTTCTCCTAGCTCTATGGAAGCCAGTCTTCTCCAATTTGCCTTAGGAACAAGATGTAGAACTCTCAGCTCCTCCAGTTCCGTGCCTACCTGGATGCTGCCATGCTTCCTGCCATGCTGATTATGGACTGAATCTCAGAACCAATAAGCCAGCCCCAATTAAATGTTGTCCTTTATAAGAGTTGCCTTGGCCATGGTGTCTCTTCACAGCAGTGAACACCCTACCTAAGACAGAAGTTGGTATGAGGGACTGGTGTATTGTTGTGAAAGACCTGACAATGTTTTTGTTTGAAGAAATGTGCACTTTGTGACTTTGGATTTGGAAAGCAGTGGAGTTCTTTAAGTGAGGCAGGATGAGCCATCCTAGTAGGGATATGGAAGATATTGGTGATTTGAACTGTGTAGACCTGTCTCAAGAGGTTTCAGAGGAGAATGTTAGTATGTGGCCTAGAGACTGTTTTTGTGTAATTTGGTGAAGAATGTGGCTGCTTTTTGCCCATGTCTGAAGAGTCTGTTAGGCTAAGTCTAAGGTGTAGATAATCAGATTAATCTCACTGACCAAAAAAAAAAAAAAATCCCAGAAAAGTCGAGCTTGTACTTTGTCCAGCTTGCCCCTATTAAATATTGTCCTTTATTATAGTTGTCTTCATCATGATGTCTCTTCACAAAGACTAACCCTGGCCTGTTTTGTCACTTGTCAATAGTAACCTATTTGGTTTTTATAATGCTATAATAAAATCATATTTCAAAAACATACCTTGTTTTATCATTTTCTCTAATCTTTTGAAAGAGCACCACATTTATTACAGAGTATTGATTCTCTCGGAATATTTGTTGACACTTCTCATAGATATCAGAAAATTTCCATTTTGATTATTGAAACTTAGCTGTATGAGCACATTCATGGGCTTAGTTAGCATGGCATGTTGTGATACCATGAAACACTGAGCAGTGACCTGTATATAGAATTTAATCTTGTATATTAAAACTGATTGACCCTTCAGGATGGGCTCTTCAGGATGACTTGCTGTATACAAGGCTGTCTGAGACTATCTCTTCTTGATACCTGCTGTCTGTTTGCACCAGTAATTAGTGTGTTGATGACCCTGTCCTATCAAACAAAGGGCAGTAAAGAAGTGTGGAAATTCTTCAGGGAAATGACCTTATCATGACATTACTACATGACCTTTTCCACATAGATTTTGTTTCAATTAGTCTCCAACTTCAGGCTAATTTGCTGACTTAGTTGAATACTACAAGGAATTGAAAGAAATTTAAGAACTTAAATTATAGATACTATAAGAATGCTGTTGAGTTTTAATGATGACTTATCTAGTCCTAGCCTTTTGTGTTTATTGATTTAATTTAGGGGAAATAGGCTATAGTATCAAATAATTTTAACATACAGTTTTTAATATTTGAGTGACAAGATTAATAGAGGAGTAGTTGGTAATCTTGCAAAAAATGTGGTTGTGTTTTTATTTTTTCTTCATTCTCCACTAGAATGCATAACAGTGGCAGATGTTTATTTGGTTTACTGTAATATTTCTTATTGTCTTTATGTTTCCAATAACACCCGAGAAATTATTTCAAATATAAACAAGATCTTTTTAGGAACTTATTATCTACTGTTTTAGAAATAGGTTTTGTATATATCTTTGCATTTGCAAGGTAAACCAGAAACTATTATTTCTTGTTCATCAAACCTCATAAGAAATTCAATCTCTTTCATGGAAAATATGCCCATCCTTAAAATTATTTTTTCCTCCCAAAATCCATCTGTGCTTTATTTCATAGTTCAACACACACTTCTTAGTTTTAAAATTTGAATTTCATGTACATATTAGAGTTGGAATCATTTTCAATTCTGTCAAACCAGCTATTGTTATGGCTCCTGGGTACTGTTGGGGCAGGTGTGCACTACACCCTTGTGTTTTGTTTTGTTTTGTTTTTGTATTTGTATGGAAAGGACCTTTTTGTACAGTATATTCTCACCAAGGTTTATTTTTGATCCTCTCAAACTCCTCTAGGATCCTCCTCATCTCTTCACATACCCATCTCATATCTCTCTCTCTCTCTCTCTCTCTCTCTCTCTCTCTCTCTCAAAGAAACAAATAAAAACATAATAAAAAACAAAAATCTTAAGAAACCAAACCTCACAAAAACAGAATATCATAAATCATAATATTCAAGCAAAAGACCTGAGAAATAATGCCAAATAAATGATATGAGAGAAATAAAAAAGATCTATAAAAATGCAACACTATAATTTTGGATATGCATCTCAATGGAGTGAATTTTTAATCTTGGAAGACTGAGACATTGCATTGTTTTTTTGAAACACAATAAAAATATATCTGGATAGGACTTGAGAAACCAAGATATATACAAATGTTGAGATCTATGCCCTTTATGATTGGTCAAGTTAATGTGAAAATGTCCAAGGTTCTGGGTAATTTTGGGAAATGTTACAGACTTAGATATGGAAACCTCCATTGTAAGGGGATAATTGCTTGTTTCTAGTGTACCATTTTTCACGTGGACAATTCAGTCTCTCAGTGACTTTAAAAACCCTTCTCGTGTTACAGTCAGAACCCTCTAAGATGTAGTACATCATTTCATCAACCTGATCTGTCCAATGGCCACTTCCTTTTTATTCAAGTTATGTTGTTGCCATTGCGGAAGCACTTATTATTTCTATGTGGTACGGGGATCTGTAAATAACTGGAGAATTTGTAAGCTCTGCAGGGAGAACATTTTGTAGAATTATCTCTTGATTATTATTTTTTCAATGATGCACAAAGTAAATGATAAGCTCTTTAAGTTTCAGCTTAATTCATGTCAGTTCCCTAGCCTGCCACCTTTGAATTTAAATATCAGCTGAAAACAATACTGTGAAACCTAGATTCAAATTTTATGTGAGGAAACACAGTGCAATATGCTTAGTGCTTCATTATCTTCTTGATTTGACCCCGTTTCCATCAAAATTTAGAGATGGCACAGTATCTACTCCTTCTCATTTTTGATGTCCTTTACTCTTACTTACTGGCCTTTCTATGCCTTTCAATGTATTTGATTTTTAATTGTGAAGTTCTGATCATTCTCACCAACTTATATTGACAAGTAATTGTTTGAAAAAATCCTAGACTAAGACCTCCAGGCAATCAATGGTTGCTGATAGAAGGAGAATCAGTTTTTCTCGAGGGATGCATTTCCTGATAGGTTATTCAATCCCAAGTGGTGGTCATCCCTAAACATGTATATCAGAACCATGCTAATAAATATAAATTCATATACAGATAAAAAAATATTTCCTCTTTTATTGAAAATAGATTCTTTTCTCACATAATATGTCTTGATTATGGTTCCCCATACCCCTTACTTTCTTCAGTTCTTCCCCACTTTCATTTGAATCTGGATCCACTTTCTATCTGTCATTCAATAGAAAGGCTTCTAAAGGATAATAATTAGGTTTAACAAAATAAAATATAAGATAAAAAAAAAAACTCTCAAATTGTAGTTGGCCAAGACAATCAAATAGAAGAAAAAGAGACCAAGAGAAGGGACCAGATCAGAGACACATTCATTCAGGAATCCCACATTCAGCAATCCCCTGAGAGCTCTAAACTGGGAACCAGTTTTCTGTGTGTTCATATACGTTTTGATCATGATGACTTAGAAGGCCTTGTTTCCTCAATATCCTCCAACACTTTGGGTCTTGCACTCTTCCTGTGACCTCTTCCATAGTATCTCCGGAGCCTTGAGGGTAGAGATGTTTTTGTTTTTGTTTTTGTTTTTGTTTTTTCGAGACAGGGTTTCTCTGTATAGCTCTGGCTGTCCTGGAACTCAGTTTGTAGACCAGGCTGGCCTCAAACTCAGAAATCCACTTGCCTCTGCCTCCCGAGTGCTGGGATTAAAGGCGTGCGCTGAGATTTGTTGGAGGCATCCCATTCAGGGCTGAATGTTTGAAGGTTTCTCTCTTCAGGTGTAATGTTTGCTGTGAGTCTCTGTTTTGGTTCCTATTTGCTGCATGTGGAAACTGCTCTGGTGTTGCCTAAATAAGAAATTTATATGTAAGTATAGCAGCATATTGTTAGGAATCATTGTATTGTTACTTTTTGAAACCAGTAGTATTTGGATTATCCTAAGACTCTGGTTTGGTGGTATCTGGTTCTTGGACCTTCAAACAGTGTTGGGTACCTTGGTTCCATCTTGTGGCGTAACCCTTAAATCAAATAAAGTATTGAGTAGTTACTCCCATAAGCTTTGTGAAGGAATGCTATACCCTCTTTCAGGCAAGACACCATCATAGATCAAAGGGTTTCTACCTGCTTGGTGTTCTCTTGTGGCTTCTCTCTCCTGGTAGTTGCCTACTTGATCTTATCACATACTTATCTAGGTATGGCAGGGAGTAGTGAGATAGTTGTCTTACATAGTTATCTAGGTATGGCAGGGAGTAGTGAAATAGTTGTCTTACTACACACTTTTGTCATTACTTCACAGACTAAAATGCTCTTGATTCTTTTGATTTTCAATTGTTAGATGTCCACCCATCTAGGTGAGCAATCTTTCTTCAAAAAGAATCCAGGGTCATTGGAGTGTCTAGGGATATTGAGGAGGCTGAGGAAACTTGTGACTTTAGAAAGAATTACAGTACAGTATTTGATTTTGTTGTTGTTGTTGTTGTTGTTATCTGTTTTCTTTACTTTGTTATTTTTGTTTTGGATTTTTGCTTCTTTTTTGTTTGTTGTTTGTTTGGCTTTTTTTTTTTTTTTCTAATGAAATGATTGTGCAAATGTAGTCTGATGAGGGAACAGAGTTTCCAAGACAAAGCTTGCATAATCAGTTACTATCAACTATAGTATACTTCTGCTTTTAGTAGCTGCCCATTGTCTTAGGAACAAACATACCAGGAAGCTGGGCATCTGGTTTTGGTCATTTGTTCGATAGAAGAAATTTTTCCATAAGATGACAGACTTGAGGCATGCAGACTAAAAGGAAGACCACCACTTTGTCTGCGAAAGTTTGGCTATCATTGTAAGCCTGTCCCTAATCAGATATACTGACTTCCAGTCTTGGAAATTCTCTCCTCTCCTCTATCTCTTGGCCCGTTGTCTAAACAATCAAGAAGTCCCACCTCTGTCCTTCTTCCCAACCATTAGCTGTAAAACAATTCCTTATTATCAACTGAAGGAAGCTAGAGGAAGGGACCCCCAGATCTAGAAGCACAGCTTTGGGAGCCAAATTAAGACAAAGCATTAGAACCAATTCCCAACAGTTACCTCAAAGACAAGTATATGAACACACAAGTGTGTGTGTGTGTGTGTGTGTGTGTGTGTGTGTGTGTGTGTGTTTGTATGTGTGAAATGAAGGAAAGATGACATAGCCTATTCAATGGAAAATATAGAAATCAGTAGAAAGTGTCCATGAAAATAATCTGTTGTCTGATCCTCTAACCAAAGAATTAAAAATAGTTGCCTTGAATTTACTTGAGAACTAAAGCAAAGCATGAGCCAAAAATATAATGTGTGAATAATTAGAGGTATAGCCTAAACCAAACACAAGCTGGAATATTACAGCAGAAACTTTTAACAACTTTTTGAAAAGTATTAATAGGAATTCAAGGAAATATATAAACAGAAGAAACAATCAACAAATACGAAGATAGAACTATAGAAACTAAGTCTGAAGGTGCCAAGTAAAGTGAGGAGTCAACGCGATTTATAGTACAGCATTAGTAGGAAAAGTCACATAATAACCCCAGAGAAGAGGAGGGAACTCAGAGGGGACATGATAAGTTAATAATGGGAAACTTCCAAAATCTGACAAAAGACATAAAATAAATATCCAAAAAGAATCTTAGGGGATAAACTCATATTCTTACAAACACATTATAATTAATTTCAACAAGACAGATTAATAATCAGCAGTAAGGGAAAAACAACTTGTCACATACAAAAATACCCAGTATGACTCCCTGTGGATTTCTTATCCAACATTGTAAATACTAGGATACTGTGGTTTTCTATCTTCCAAGTCTTAAAACAAAACACAGCAAAAACAAACAAACAAAACTAAAACAAACAGTGCCAAATAAGCATGCTAAGGATGTATATATAAGTAAATTTGTGCTCAAAAATAGTGGAGAAATTAATACAGCCCCTGATAAACAAACACAAAGAAAGATATTACCACTAGAACTTTCCTATAAGAATATTTAAGAAACCTTTCTGGTTAAACCAAGGGCTAGGAGACAATAATCTTAAGATCTATGAAGAATTGAAGATAACCTTTTAATGTAGATAAGTTAATACCAGAAGGCCAAGACTTACTGTAAGTGTTATTACTCTATTTTCTACTTAATTTAATCCCAGATACTTGGGAGATGGGGGAGAGTGATTATTTAATGATTAAATATTATCTGTACAGGAGAACAGCATCATAGGAGTTAAACATTGACATATTCATACCATTATAAATGTATTTAGTTCCACTGAATTACAGACATGAGTAAATGAAATTTTCATGAGCACATTCCTAAATTCAGTGAGTTGAAGAAACAGGACCAGCTTCTTCTTTTACCTTGTCGTCTGAAATCAATTTCTTCCTAGTTGATAAGGGTAGTAGCCTCTTGACTGTTCTTATTTCTATAGTAGCCTTTCCAAACTCTTCTCAGCAGACCCAGAAGCTCAACCAATAAGATACAGTTAAGATCACACCATACCATTCAATAATTTCTCAGAGAATTAATTTAAGTTCATACAGAATATCTCCAGCACTTCCCCATTTTGCTCTGAAAATAACAACAACAACAAAAAAAAACCCAACCAAACAAACAGAAAACTGATGAACTCCTCAGTTGATACAGCAGGCTTTGTGGGACCCTGTTTCAATACTCACAGTCACTGTGACCTTCCCTACCTTTTCTTTTTTCACAGTATGGCTCACCTTTCAGCACACTTTATACTCTTCTTATTTGCTGCATGCTAAGTCCCTCTCTTACATGGATCAAACCAGCATGTTGTTGCACTCTGTCTGTCTTTGCAGAAGCAACTAAATACAAAATATTTATAGACCACACAGAAGTCAATTAATCCTGGGATATGCTTGCTAGTGTAAACACGGGTTATATGAAATTAGGCTAGAATGGACATTGCTGAATCATCCCTCATCTGCAGAATTTCTGTAATCCAGCCACTGTGGAGTAGTCACCACAGACACCTAGAAGGAGTCTCAACTCCAAATCCACTTGCACCACCCAGCTGCTGCTCTAATCGCGCCACAGTGTCCGCCTATGAGAATAAAATAATTCTAGTGGAAAATTTACTTAACTCTCATGCCTCTTTTATCAATTATATTACCTAATCAAATTTCCTGCTTAAAATTAAGTTAAAAGGTTAACTCAGGAATCAGTTTCAAGTTATCATTGAATATTATATTAATGGTTTTATTACTTAATCACCCATTTTTACTAAGTACAGTATATTGAACATTATTTGACCTTTTACAGAGAGCTTCCATAGCCTGTACATCATCTTCCAGAATATTAATTTCAATTAATTCATTCAGTCATTTGAGAGATATTTATTCGATCCATATCAGACATTTGGCATTCATCTCATAATTATAAATGTGAAAAAGATGGGATTCTGGAGAATATTAAGCAGTCTTCCTCATATGTTCTATATTATGATGGAAACATAAAAATTGGGGAGTATGTTAATTCATATAAAAAACTCAAACCAATTTTTAAAACAATTCTTCTTAAAATGTAGAGCTAAGTTATTTAAAGAAATGAGAATATTCATTTTATTTTAAAATTCAGTTTATTTTTTTTATCACAGCAACCTCTCTCCTCCCAGTCCCCACTCTCACATGGCTCCTCTCCCATCTCCATCTCTTTCATCTTTGAGAAGGGGAAAGTCCCTCCCTCTCCCAACCCCCACCCCCTCACCACCCCACCCTCCCACATACTAACTCACTTTGGTACTTCAAGCCACAGCAAGACTAGTAACCTCCTCTTTCACTGAGGCTAGACAAGACAGCCCAGTTGGGGTAACAGGATCCACAGGTAGGTCCTAGACTCAGGGACAGCCCCTGTTCCAGCTGTTGGAGACCTACATGAAGACTGAGATGCACTTCTGTTATGTATGAGCAGGGGGCTTAGGTCCAGCTCTTGTAAGCTCTTTGGTTGTTGGTTCATCTCTGAGAGCCTCCACGGGTCCAGGTTAGTTGATTCTGTTGGTCTTCCTGTGGAGTCCCCATCCTCTCCTGGTTCCTCTATTTATCTTACAAAACTTCAGGAAGACTCCCTGAGCTCTATGTAGTGCTATAGTCTGTTTTCAGTGAAGTTTCTTTCTATCTGGAAAAAAAATCAAGTCAAAATAGAGACAGTAAAGAAAACTATAGAAGAAAGAATATGAGAGAAAAAGAATCAAACTGTGACTTGTATACAGCTGTGCCCATTTCAGATGTCCTATCATTACAGCACAGTAATGACAGGTTTCATGAATACAATTGTAAAACATTTCTCTTTACATCTTTGCTCAGTTATGCTGAAGTAGAGATTGAGATATTTGAAAAATACATATTGGACGTTGGATACTCTATATAGATATTGAATTTCACAAAAGTTGCTATAAACCATATTATTTTATGTGTAGATTATTGGCCTGTTGGTTATATTTTGTCCTTGATTACTATATTACTCACTTCCTGCCCTCCTGTCTGTCAATTGTCTTTGAGACACTCTTGTATCTAATGCCTAATATTTCAGACAGTGGTTTCTTTTAATTAATAGTACATTGTAAAAAGGGTGAAGTCTCTGCACTATAAGATCTTCTGAGTGCTTATTAAAGGATTCCAGAATTATCTGACAAAGATTGAAGTTTTTGTCATTGGATTATGAAAATGTATAAAATTAATGATTTTCAAGAGTAACTAAGTAGAGATAGGTAGATATACAGAAAGGCAGACAGATTTTATATATATTTGTTTTTCGAAACAGGGTTTCTCTGTATAGCCCTGGCTGTCCTGGAATTCACTTTGTATACCAGACTGGCCTTGAACTCAGAAATCTGCTTGCCTCTTCCTCTCAAGTGCTGGGATTAAAGGCATGCACCACCACACCCAGATTTTTTATATATATATATATATATATATATATAAATTTTTAATAGGAAGAGAAAGGGAAATAGAATGGATAATATAGGTGAAAAGGTAGAGAGGGAAAGGGAAGACAGGAAAAATAAGAGAGAAGAATAATAGGTATGAAATATGACAAATATCTTTTTACTCTCAAGTGCAGAACTTAACTCCCTATCTCTGTATCCATATACATGCACAGTCTGATATTATTGTGTTCCTCTTTAGAGGAAAAGAAAGGGAAAAGCTGAAGACAAAGAGGGGATAGGATGGCGCAATGGATAATGACTACCTATGTGTATGAAAATGCTGTAGGGAAGAAATTATTTGTATACTAAGTAAGATATCAGTTACAAGTATATAAGATGTGGAAATAGAACAGAGTGGGTTGTAAGGAGGGCAGCTGCCCGGAAGAGTTGGGAGGAGGAGATGTTATAGCGCAAGCAGCTGATTCTGAACAAAGAGTATGCTGTCCCTCTGTAGAGATGGAATGGTGAGGCCAAGTGCTTTACAGACATATCCAAATATGTCATCAGTTGGTGAAATACATCATGTAATAAATACAGAAACACACCATTGGATATGATTTGGGATACAGGTCATATCTACAGGTCTAATACTTTGACCTTTGTGTCAAAGACGGTTTGAAGTGTTCAAAAGGTTTGTACCCACTCTCATTATGCACATGAACAATCAGATGTAATTAGTATTTCTACGATTTATTGGTTTTACAAAGTATCTAGAATTTCCTTCCCTGCACTTTGGAAGCTGTATAGGGAAGGCACTGAACTAACATACGAAATTCTACTGCCAAATGTTTTCTAACTAGAAAGAAAAAATGCTGTAATCCTGTTTTACATATGTGAGGAAGAATGAGCCCATTAGGTACTCTGAAGCTTTGAAGAGAATTGTTTCCAGCATTGAGAATGTAATACTCAAATATTCAGGGAAATGGAAAAATTAATTTTACCTTAATTTTACCCCATTTCTATACTTTTTTCTCATGACTTATTTGAACTTCTCTATTTTTGTAAATAATGAAAGACATATCTGAGAATCCTATTTACTGTGAATTTTTAAAGAACCAAGTGAAGGAAATACACAGAGCCAAAGGTATGTATTTGTCTTACCATCTTACAAAGGGAAGAGGCATCAGCCCTGTGGCCTTGGCCTGCGTTCCTCACACTGAACTGATACCTGACAAAAGCCGTATCATTTCCTGATATGATTCTTATTGTCAGGATTTGCTGATCATTTCCTGATTCATACTTTCCACCATTACTGCCTCACCTCTCTCACCTCCATTTATGTGCAGCTTAACTTAGTTGACATCTTCAACTTAATGTACTTACTGCTTCTAAGATCCAACTCCTTCTGGCACTGCTTGCCCAGCTCTTCCTGAGGCTGCACCATCTACAAAGCCTTCTCTGGTATGCTCAACTCAGCCTCCCACTGTGACCCCTTAGGGTCCTGCTTCTTTGCTTCCCACTCTTTGTTGCCTCTTAGGAGATACCATTGTCTTCTTTCATTATAAGGTCATGTACCCAAAGGTTGTTTGTTTGTTTGTTTGTTTGTTTTGTTTTTAAAGCCAGAATCAGTGAAAAAGTAAACCAATTTCATATAACCTTTCTAGCCAAAAACTATAGGGAATACCTGTTTTGTGAATTCCAGTATCCATGTGGTGGAGTCACAGGAATAGGTTAGTGCTGCCTTAAAATCACCCCATGAAACTTAAAGTAAACTCTGGAGTGAAGGACTGGGAAAGGGCAGCAAATAAGTTCCTTAGATGGTATTCTTGATTCAACATACTGAGCATACTTTACACCAGAAACTTTTCAAAGATCTCTTGACAATAACTGCTCTTGTGTTCCTGCTCAGTTATAGGTAATATACTGAGGTTACCAACAAAAAACATTGATAGCTGATCATTCACTCTATCTGCTTTGACAAAACTCAGCAAGCACAAATATCAAGGTTAGAGTTTATGTCATTTATTTTTTTTATAATTTGTGTTTATTACATGCATATAATGTCTGATCACACCCAAACCCTATTCCTTACCTTGTAATTTATCACAGTCCTTATTACAACTTTATTCTGAAAATATCATGTACTTTGCTTTGTTCTTAACCCCATTGTGTCTACTTAATACCTTCCTTTTTGTGCTTGGATGTAAGAACATGTACTTGACCAGTTTTTCAGAGGTTATAGTCTCAAAAACAAAACAAAACAAAACAAAACAAAACAAAACAAAACAAAATCTTATTCTTCCTCAACCAGCAGCCATCAGTGGCCAGTAGCTTCTCGACTAGGGTTGGAATTTTATGAGCTATTCCTGGGTCCCTTTCTAGGATATTTGGTCACCTTGATTTTCCACATTTTTTGTGTATGTAGTAACAGGTACTGTGAGTTGATGTGTGCCAGGCTTTGTCATGTTTACCAAATACTGTTTTAGTGCAAATATTAACTACTTCCAGCTCTTACAATGCTCAGTCCCCTTTTCCATGATGATCCCTGATACTTGGAGTGTGATATAAATGTGTCATTTAGAGATGAGCATTCCACAGTCTCCTTTTCTCTGAAAACATGTAGGATTCTATATTATTCTCCATCTTCCACAAAAATAAATTTTCTCAATTTAAAGATGAATGGAGTATATCATCCTGAGTGAGGTAACCCATTCACAAAAGAACTCACTTGATATGCACTCACTGATAAGTGGATATTAGCCCGAAAACTTAGACTACCCAAGATACAATTTGCAAAACACAAGAAAATCAAGAAGGAAGACCAATGCATGGATACTTTATTCCTCCTTAGAATAATGAACAAAATACCCATGGAAGGAGTTACAGAAACAAAGTTTGGAACTGAGACAAAAGGATGCACTATCCAGACACTGCCCAACCTGGAGATTCATCACATAATCAGCCACCAAACACAGACACAATTGCATATGCCAGCAAGATTTTGCTGAAAGGACCCCAATACAGCTGTATCTTGTGAGGTTATGTCAGTGCCTGGCAAATACAGAAGTGTATGCTCATTGTCATCTATATGATGGAACACAGGGCCCCCAATGGAGGAACTAGAGAAAGTACCCACAGAGCTGAAGGGGTCTGCAGCCCTATAGGTGGAACAACAATATGAACTAACCAGTACCCCCAGAGCTCGTGTTTCTAGCTGCATATGTAGCAGAAGATGGCTTAGTCAGCCATTGGGAAGAGAGGCGCCTTGGTCTTGCAAACTTTATATACCCCAGTACAGGGGAACGTCAGGGTCAAGAAATGGGAGTGGGTGGTTAAGGGAGCAGGGCAGGGGGAGGGTATAGGGGACTTTCAAGATAGCATTTGAAATGTAAATGAAGAAAAAATTTAATAAAAATTGGAAAAAAAAGAAATATGAACTGAATAGTGATTAAGAAGACAAGAACTGAGGAGGGAATTTAGTAATGTCTCCATTTAACAGAACGAAGCATATGATGTTCTCTCCTAGAGTCTATGGTCTAGCTCCTAGTCAGTTACAGTGTTTGTCTCCGTTTTGGTCCTATGTAAGGGTTCCATAATTTGGAGCAGGGTATAAAGTTACTTAGGAAATGACTGGTCACCACTATAGCATTTGTGGTATTACATTAGGTTTTCTATCTTACTAGGCCTGTTATTGTAGCTTGCAGGATTCATAGCTGGTAAGATTGTTGAAGTTGTATCTCCCCTGGAAGCACAGATTAAAAACACCAAAAAATGTGAAAGCTAGCCAGTAAGGACAAGGCTTCCAGGTACACACCAGACTGATTTCTCTATATTCTCTTATTCAAGTCAGTGGTATCTTCAGCAATAGGACCATGGCATCGGATTCCAGAAGATAACCAACTAGAATGCCAATAGCCTATATTATTTGGGAAGGGTGTATGTAACTCCACAGAATAACAATTCAAAAAGAAGCAACCCATACCTGGAAGTGGGCATTGTTATAGATAAATTATTGTATTTAGGAGAAAAACTGTCCATCCATTATAGAGTAATACCATTGTCATGGTTAGTGTGTTACTACTGTGAAAAGATTCCATGACCAAGGCAACTCTTGTAAGGACAATATTTAATTGGGCTGGCTTACATGTTCAGAGGTTCAGTTCAACATCCTCAAGGTGGGACCAGGGCAACATCTAGGCAGGCATGATCCAGACAGAGCTTAGAGATCTATATCTTCATCTGAAGGCTGCTGGTGGAAGATTAACTTCCAGAAAGCAAGGGTGAGGGTCTTAAGCCCAAGCCCACAGTGACACACCTACTTCAACAAGGCCACAACTCCTGATAGTGCCACTCCCCAGGCAAAGCATATACAAACCATCACAATGAATCATGTGTGAGCACCCAAGAATGCAGTTCTATTTTGTACTACTAACCAATTTTAGTTTATAATAAAAGTTCAGGAATTTCATTATTTGCTCAGAGTTAGACTTATTCAGGAAATTTGAATTTGGACTTTGGCTCTGCAGCATGTTCCATTTAAATGAAGCAGTTTCTAGAAGGTTACTTCCCCAATGTTCAATTCATTCATAGTTTATGGTAATGAACTTAATTTTGGAAGAGAAGGAAGCTAATCCTTAAGATATGGCCTTAAATTATGTAGTTTAATATTCATCCTTTGAGAAAGCTATGGAATAATGTTTCACAGTGCAGGTTTTCCCCTCAAACCATGATTTGCATGCATAATCAACATGAAGCCTCACCTTCACCAAAGCCTCGATGCCACCAGGTAGTCCAAGGCTCTAACTTCACTCTGGTGTGCTCAGAATCCAAATGCACTAGTAACAGGCTAGAGATATTAATATGTTCATTTCAGGCCTGAGTTATGCTCCCTGGGCATACTTGTCATGCACACATTACAACTCAGTCATTCCCAAGGAGTCATATGTTTGTAAGTGACAGCCACAGAGCAGCTTGTACCAGTCTATGCCAATCATCTCCCTAGGGCAAGCAGGTGGTAAAGGCATAAGTGAGCCATAGAGAAGCATGTATTCAGGCTAGTGTTTGAATATGGATTTATTGTTGTAATTGCTAGTATTATTTTAGAATCTTCAATGAAAATTCTACCTCTTCATTTTTTGAAATAAAATTTCAATATATATTATTTGTAGAATTTCCTATTACAAGATCATGCACCTATAATACATTCTTGGGCTATATTCATCTGCATCATATTACTTCCCCTCGTTCTTTCCTTCTTGCTTGTAATCACCCCCTTGCACTTTTCTCACATATTTAGTTATCATTGCTCTAAGTTTCATATATGAAAGAATTTATGCTGAAAGTTTTATTTTGAGAAATAATAAATAAATAGACAACTAGGATGATCTCTACTTTCACCCACTTTCTCACAAATGCCACAATATTGTTCTTTATGGTTGGACAATATTCCATTATGTACATAACTCATATCTTTTCATCAGTGGATGAACATCTAGACTGATACCATATCTTGACAAATATAAATAATACATCTGTAAACACAGACATTTTCTATCTCTAGAGCAAGCTGGCTTGTTCTCCTTCAGGGATGTGCATATGGATGTCTTCTTTTTAATATTTTGTAGGACCCCTGAATTATTTCTGTACCTTCTAGACTATTTTTTTTATTTTGACAATTAATCTTTAGGTTCATTTTCCCCATAGCTGAAATAGTATTTTTTATTAGTATTTGATAAAAATCATTTCAATTGGATTGAGATGTAACCTTAGTTTAGTTTGATTTGCATCGCCCTGATGACTAAGGATGTTGAGCATTTCTTTATTCAGCTTTTAATTATTTGCCTTCCCTTGTCAAATATCTGAGCAGTTCTGTTCACGTATCCATTTATAGGTTGGGCTACTTTTGCTTTAATGATTTTGAGACACTGTATATATATATATATATATATATATATATATATATATATATATATAGGTTGATGAATAGCTAATGAAATTTTATATCATTGAAAAGGATGTATTCAGTCTCTTCTTCCATTTGCTGTATTGGAAGTTCTTTAATATGATAAGTTGTCATTTATGAATTCTTGTTTTAAATTCCTAATTTTTTTTCATTTTTTCAGTTTAGTTATTACACTGAATATATGTGAAATGGAATTTTTTCTTATTTTTTTAAATTGGATATTTTATTTACCTATCAAATGTTATCCCTTTCCTGATTGCCCCTCGCTGAAACCCCCTATCTCACCCCCTGCCCCCTGCTTCTATGAGGGTGTGCCTGCCACCAGCCTACCCACTACTGCCTCTCTGCGCTAGGATTCCCCTACATTGGGGCATCAAGTCTTCACACAACCAAGGACCTCTTCTCCTACTGATGCCTGACAAGGCCATTCTCTGTTACATATTCAGCTGGAGACAAGGCTCCCTCCATGTATACTCCTTGGTTGTTGGTTTAGATCCTGTGAGCTCTGGTTGGTTGATATTGTTGTTCTTCCTATGGGGTTGCAAACCCCCTCAGCTCCTTCAGTACTTTCTCTAACTCTTCCATTGTGGACCCAGTTATCAGTTCAATGGTTGGCTGTGACCATCTACCTCCTTATATGTCTCTCAGGAGACAGCTATATAAGGCTCCTGTCAGCATGAACTTCTTGTCATCCACAATAGTGTCTGCATTTGGTGACTGTATATGGAATGGATCCCCATGTGGGGCAGTCTCCATATGGCCTTTCTTTCAGGTCTTTGAGAAAATCAACAAGATAGATAAACCCTTAGCCAGACTAAACAGAGGGCACAGAGACAGTATCCAAATAAATCAAATCAGAACTGGAAAGGGAGACATAGCAGAAACTGAGGAAATTTTTAAAAATCATCAGATCCTACTACAAAAGCCTATACTCAACAGACATGGAAAATCTGGACGAAATGGACCATTTTCTAGACAGATACTAGGTACGAAAGTTAAATCAGGATCAGATAAACCATCTAAATGGTCCCATAACCCCTAAATAAATAGCAGCGGTCATTAAAAGTCTTCCGACCACAATAATTAATTAATTAATTAATTAATCCAAGGAACAGATAATTTTTAAATTTTTTTTCAACTTTTATTAGATATTTTCTTCATTTACATTTCAAGTGTTATCCAGAAAGTTCCCTATACCCTCCCCTCTCCTGGCCCTGCTCCCCTACCCAACCACTCCCACCCCTTGGCCCCGGAGTTCCCCTGTATTGGGGCTTATAAAGTCTGCATAACCAAGGGGCCTCTCTTCCCACTGATGGCCAACTAGGCCATCCTCTTCTATATATGCAGCTAGAGACATTTTTAAATTTTTAAATTTTTAAATATTTTTTACATAATATAAAATGTAATTTTTACTGACAATAATTTTTTAATATAGTACATTTTTATTATGGTTTCTCCTCCTTCAACTCCTTCCAGATTCACCTACTTGCCATCTCACCCAAATTCATACCCTTAAGTATAGAATATCTTTTTTTTTTTAAAGATATTTTCATCATTTAAATTTCAAATGCTATCCCAAAGGTCCCCCATACCCTCCCCCACCCTGCTCCCCTACCTACCCACTCCCACTTTTTGGCCCTGGCATTCCCCTGTACTGGGACATACAAAGTTTGCATATGTAGCAGAAGATGGCCTAGTCGGCCATCATTGGGAAGAGAGGACCAGATGATTTTTAAGTGCAGAATTCTATCAGACCTTCAAAGAAGACCTAATACCAGTTCTCTTCAAACTATTCCACAAAATAGAAACAGGAGAAACACTACCCAATTCGATCTATGAAGCCACAATTATGCTTATACCTAAGCCACACAAAGACCCAACAAAAAAAGAGAACTTGAGACCAATTTCCCTTATGAATATTGATGCAAAAGTACTCAATAAAATTCTTGCAAACCAAATCCAACAACACATCAAAACAATCATCAATTATGATCAAGTAGGCTTCATCCCAGGGTTGCAGGAATGATTTAATATATGGAAATCCATCAACATAATCCACTATATAAACAAACTCAAAGGGGGGAAAACATAATTATCTCATTAGATGTTGATAAAGCATCTGACAAATGTAACACCCCTTCATGTTAAAAGTCTTGGAAAGATCAGGAGTTCAAGGCACATACCTATACATAGTAAAAGCAATATATAGCAAACCAGTAGTCAGCATCAAATTAAATGGAGAGAATCTTGAAGTAATCCCACTAAAATCAGGGACTAGACAATGCTGCCCACTCTCTCCCTATCAATTCAATATAGTACTCTAAGTCCTAACCAGAGCAATTAGACCACAAAAGAAGATCAAAGGGATACAGATTGGAAAGGAAGAAGATAAACTCTCACTATAGGCAGATGATATGATAGTATACTTAAGTGACCCCAAAAATCCCAGCAGAGAACTCCTAAACCTGATACTTACTGAATTTTTAACATCACCTTGAGAGATTTTACCCATGCAAATGTAAAATATTTCTGCTATGTTTCTAGTATTTTTAAATTTCCAACTCTTTTAGTAAGACTTAGAATTCATGTAGAGGTGATTTTTGTACATGTAAGAAATAAGAATTTAACTCCACTATTCTTCAGGATTATGTACCATTTTCACAGCCTTACTTTTTGAGGAGGCCGTTGTTTATTGGGCATGTGTTTTCAACATTGTTGTCTACAATCTTGTGGCTCTATATGTATAATATTGTCCAGGTCTTTTACACTATATTTAATTGGTTTGCATGTCTATTTGTATGTAAAAGCCAGAGCATGATTATTATTGCTCTGTGGTATATTTTAAATTTTGGATTGTGATGAATCCATTATTGTCCTTTATACTTGAATTGCTTTATAGATTTTGTTTTATTTTTTGTAGTTTCATGTGTGTTATAGGATTTGATTTCCTATTTTGTTAAAGAATCATAATGATAGTTATTTTTGTTAAATTTCTGGGTTACTTTCTGCACAATGTGACTTTAATAAATTCTTAAGGCTGGAGAGATGGCTCAGCGGTTAAGAGCACTGATTGCTCTTCCAACCATTTGGTGGCTCACAACCATCTGTAATGGGATCCGATGTTCTCTTTGGTGTGTCTGAAGCAGCTACAGTGTGCTCATATAAATAAAATATTTTTTTTTTAAAAAGCATTATTTATCCAAATCCTCATACATGGATTTTTCAACATTCTATTTTTAAATAATTTTTATTATTTTAATTTTTGAGTTCATAATATAATTACTTCTTTTTCTCTTCTTTATTTCTCTCTCCAGAACAATTCTAAGTACCTCTCCTTTGCTGGCTTTCACACATATGACCTATTTTCTACAATTCTTGTTCTATACATATATGTATATTTGTATACATATATATTTCTAAATACATAAACAGAACCTGCTCAGTCTATATAATGTTATATGTATATATGTTCTTGTTTTGTTTTGTTTATTTGTTTTGTTTTGTTTTGTTTTTTGAGACAGGATTTCTCTGTATAGCCCTGGCTTTCCTGGAACTCACTCTGTTGACCAGGCTGGCCTCGAACTCAGAAATTCACCTGCCTCTGCCTCCCACCACGCCTGGCTCGTGTATATATGTTCTCAAGGGTAATTATTTGCTATTAGATAAGCAATGGTTGTACTCTTCTGTGGGGCAAAAATGGGGACCCATGTCTGCTTGAGGCTAGTGCAGTTGCGAGAGGTGGATGTGGAGAGTTTGACTGATTGAACCCCAGGCTGCATGACTGGCTGGGCATTTGACTGTCAGAAGCTGGAGGCTCCCACTCCCGAGGTGTGGAAGACTCAGTCTGGGGTCCACGTGGACCTGCTGGAATCGGGCTCTGACTCTCTGGCAGCACATATGCTGCTGGGTTCCTCAAAAGAGCTGGTTCTGGGATCTCTAGGCAGCACAGAGGCCAGGGATGACAGGTTCTCCCTCTCAGACATTCCAGACACTGCTGTATGTCTAGGAAAAGCTGAGAACAGGTAGGGGGCCTGGAGTGCACTCTGCCAAGTACAAGTGAAAAGTGTTGGAGGAGAGAACGCTGGCAGGTTACTGTGGGGAGAAGAGTCTTGGCTGGCTCAGGCAAGTGTCTTGGGTTGCCAGAAGCTTTGGCTGGAGAGCAGGGAGGCCTCCAGGGCAGGAGGTTAGAAGTGCAGCCTGCTCCATTGATCCAGCATGGCAGGTCCAGATGAGCAGAGACAGCCCATGATTTTAAGGCATTTATTGTAGAAAGGCAGAGAGAGGAAGAGAGTAGGAAGTAAAGAGTAGGCAAGGCCACATGGAAAGGGGGGAAGGGAGGGGGAGAAGTAGGAGGAGAGGTGAGAGTAAAAGCAAGAGGGTAAGAGAGGGAGGGAGAGAGAGAGAAAGAGAGAGAGAGAGAGAGAGAGAGAGAGAAGGAGGAGGAGGAGGAGGAGGAGGAGGCAAGCAGCTCCTTTTATAGTGGGATGGGCCATCCTGGCTGTTGCCAGGTAACTGTGGGGTGGAATCCAGACAAAATACCAGGAGCTTCAGGCACTGCCTACCTGACTGGTGGCCACACACCTCTCTTCAGGGGGTAGGAAGGAAGGGGCTATGGGAGACTAGCTGCCAGTGGCCCAGGAGGAGTGGCCTAATGTCTTCTATCCCTTAGGAAGTGCTTGACTGGGGACCAGGCTGTGCATGGCTCACTGCCCTACACTCTTCCTTGGGGGAACTATTTTTTCTGCTCTTAGCTTTCTTTCTTTCTCTGCATAGGGTTGGAGTTTCTTAGCTTTTCACTGTCTACCTTAGAATACAAACATCTACTAGACAATGCCTACAACTAAGGCTCATGGGAAGGAAAGACTGCAGAGCCATAGGGTCTAGAAGTTTACTGCAAGTCTGTTTCTCCAAGTGATGTCAGTAGCTCTACTCATAAAGTCTCACCCACATGACTGCCTAAACATGAGCTGAACAAGAACAGCAATCAACATGCTAAAGTAAAAGTTTTATAAATTCAGTTATAAAAGAAGCGAAAGTGGGATATTCAAGGCAATGGGCCACTTGAGTCTTTTGAAGGCAATCCACTTAAGTAAAGAAAATAGGGCCTGTCCTAAAGCTGAGGAGAAGGGTGAAGAGGACCAGCAGTCCCAATTAACCTGATATCTCTCAGACACTGGACCACCAACCAGGCAGCACACACCAGCTGATAGGAGGCCCTCAGCACACATACAGCAGAGGACTGCTGGTTCTGTGTTCAATCAGAGAAGATGCACCTGACCCTTAAGAGACTGGAGGCCCCAGGGAGTTTAGAGGTCTGGTGGGGTGGAAATAGGGGTGGGGACATCCTCCTGGAAACAGGAGTGTTTGGGAGGTATGGGATGTGGAAGCTATTGGGGGTATGGAAGGGAGGACCAGAAGGGGAATAAAACCTGAAGTGTAAAAAATATAAATAAATAAATAAATAAATAAATAAATAAATAAATAAATGATTAAACAAAGAAAGATACCCAAGTATATTTTCTTTAGTGCATTTAAAAATTAACATTTATATATTTTCATTGTATTCTGTGACTTTGCTAATTGTTTCACTTGTGTTGGTTAAATCCCATATACATTCATGTAATAACCACTATGAATCCTACTTAATGATATGCTAAGGTGTAAGGGTGACATACATTTTTCAGGTTCCTAACTATCAAGTTACAGATTTAGGTGCTAAATTTGGCAGTTTAAGAGGCAACTTTCATTGCCTGTTCTATGAATATACTGTTGTATATAGCTTATCATGTTCAAAAAATCCTATTCATATGATTGATCTTTGTTAAGCAAAACTAAAATTTAATATATTGCCTTTATACTCATGTGCTACATGAAGTTGAAGTATCTTTTTTGAAGATTTAATTTTTTATTTATATGAGTACACTGTAACTATCTCCAGTTACACACCACAATAATGTATCAGATCCCATTACAGATGGTTGTGAACCACCATGTGATTGCTGGGAAATGAACTCAGGACCTCTGGAAGAGCAGTCAGTGCTCTTCACCACTGAGTCATCTCTCCAGCCCCTATGTGAAGTATTTATTTGAACTGCATGCTGTTGTCAGTCATGTACTGGGATGCTTTTCAACTGTGGTTCACTGATTGAACTTACATGTATATGTGCCATTTTATTTTTCTTACTATGGTGTTGGCAAAGACGTTAACTCATGGTCCAACAATCAGAAAGAACCCTGCTTCTTCTTCCTTCTACATCTCTTTGGTTCATCTCTAAGTGTTAAGTTATATTGTCTTTCATATGCTATATTTAGTCCTGGAGAAGATTAAATTGCATTTCAATTATCCACAATTTTTGGTACGTTTACTTAAAAAAAAATCCCGCTCTTGTCCAGTTAGCCGCCATCATAGACACAAATAATGTGCAGCTCATTAAACTGGTTAGGGAAACCAAAATGCTGTGCAGGACTGGTTTGCAGGAACAGTTCGTGCAGGTGTGTGAGCAATTTATGGATGACACTAGGTGCTCTATTATCGGAAATATCAAAGGCTGAATTTGAGAGGGTGATGTGCTCGCCCTATTAGAGTAAAAAGGGAGGCTGTGAGGTTGTGTTGACCTTGATGCTGCATCCTAGATATCTACCACTTAGCCCACAGGATGATCTGCAACTGTTAAATAAAGCGTTTGTATTATTTAGAAAAGAAAGAAAGGAAAAAGAAAAAGAAAGAAAGAAAGAAAGAAAGAAAGAAAGAAAGAAAGAAAGAAAGAAAGAAAGAAAATAAGAAAGAAAGAAAGAAAGAAACAAAGAAAGAAAGAAAGAAAATAAGAAAGAAACAAAGAAAATAAGAAAGAAAGAAAGAAAGAAAGAAAGAAAGAAAGAAAGAAAGAAAGAAAGAAGGGAGGGAGGGAGGGAGGGAGGGAGGGAGGGAGAGGCGGGGGAAGAGAGAGAGAGTAAATCCTATTCTTCAGTGAAGAACAAAATCTTGTATAGAATATGTATTGCATTGTTTAATGTAGTTTTAAAGGAATATTTCAAGAGTGGAACAATTTCCATCAGTGATTGTGAAGTGCAGAAAAGGATAGTTTGTCAGTCCAGTTATTGTTTTATCCTAGCTAAAGATTAGAGCACTAATGTCTTATGAGAATATAAAAGGTAAATTATAGTATAATTAGCTATTGTATCCAAGTCAGAGTGGTGAAGAACAAGGAGGCTAAGGGAAATTTTTACACACTTACCAGTGTTTCACTAGGCTCTGTCTAAAGTAGAATTTAAGGATCAGAGACCAAAGTCCTTAAATATTTCTGTATTCCTTCCAACTGCTATAACAAAT
Source organism: Mus minutoides (assembly GCA_902729485.2). NCBI lineage: Eukaryota > Metazoa > Chordata > Mammalia > Rodentia > Muridae > Mus > Mus minutoides. The sequence continues at coordinate 169,333 of LR749491.1, read as the reverse complement.
GTGCTAATAGGCCACTGAAAAGTTACAGAGACACATAAAAGGTACTGTCCTCCCTATGTCGCTAGTCACTGGACAGATATAAAGCATAGAACTAGCACCAGCACAAAAGCGTTTTGCTTTCGTTTTGAATAACTTAATAAATTCAATTAGTGCTCTCCAAATGCTCATGGAAAAGAAGACATGACGTTGGGAGGGAGGGCATATTAAAGAAATACAGAGGGACTTAGAGGAGGAAAACAGGGAGTAGATATTATAAACTGTTTTATAGTTGTATAAAATTTCTAAGAAAAATGAACATTTTTAAAATTAAAGTGTCCTTTATTTCATTTAAAATTGAAGTACTGTACTGGCTAGTTTTTGTGTCAACTTGACACAGCTGGGTTATCACAGAGAAAGGAGCTTCAGTTGGGGAAATGCCTCCATGAGATCTAGCTGTGAGGCATTTTCTCAATTAGTGATCAAGGGCCCCTTGTGGGTGGGACCATCTCTGGGCTGGCAGTCTTGGGTTCTATAAGAGAGCAGGCTGAGCAAGCCAGGG
>LR749491.1:149711-168695 GCA_902729485.2 Mus minutoides | reverse complement strand
TTGCATCAGCTCCTGCTTTCTGACCTGCTTGAGTTCCAGTCCTGACTTCCTTGGTGATGAACAGCAGTATGTAAGTGTAAGCAGAATAAATCCTTTCCTCCCCAACTTGCTTCTTGGTCATGATGTTTGTGCAGGGATAGAAACCCTGACTAAGACAAGTACATAGATCAAAATCTTCTATTCAACAATCAGCCAATCTTCAATATATAGTATTTAAAATTTGCTCTGCTTTGGTGCCAGTTATTTCCTAAGCATCGTTCCCTTAAACACCAGCACACAGATAGTGGCAACAAGCATACTTTTAGGGCTCTTACTAAAAAGAAACATTTGTCCTTCATCATAGTAGAACTTCTGTGCAGTAGTGAATGAATCCAAACCAAACTGATGGACAGAATTTAATATTTGCTTTGGTTTGGTTACTCTCTAAGACTGATTTAATGCTGACCTCTTTCTTTCTTTCTTTCTTTCTTTCTTTCTTTCTTTCTTTCTTTCTTTCTTTCTCTCTTTCTCTCTTTCTCTCTTTCTCTCTTTCTCTCTTTCTCTCTTTCTCTCTTTCTTTCTTTCTTTCTTTCCTTCCTTCTCTTTCTTTTTAAATAAGATATAGGCTTTATTAATTAGTATGATTTTTACCAATAATATAAAATATTACAAAATCTTGTTCTGTTCTTAGTTTAATGTTCCAGAAAGAGTACCGATTTTAGTATCAAGTATTCCTCGGTAGAAATGTTTTAATTAAGAGTAGCCTCACAATGTGAACTTAGCACCCTACTTAGATGGAAGAGACGGCCAGAAGTAGGGTTTCATCTGATAGTAGCCTGTGTGGAAAAATGGTATCTCCATCTACCTGAGTCCTTGAGTACTTGTAACTGTTCCCCTCTTGTGAACCCTGGGAAGCTGTCATTTCAGTTCCAGATCAGATTAATTAACAAGTTAAGCTTTCAGCAATTGGTCACATTGTCTGGCAGCTTTATTTACTTGTACTAGAAAATCTTCTATTATTTTTATTAGATATTTTCTTAATTTACATTTCAAATGTTATCCCAAAAGTTCCCTGTACACCCTCCCACCCTGCTCCCCTACCTGCCCACTCCCACTTCTTGTCCCTGGCATTCCCTTTTACTGGGGCATATAAAGTTTGCAAGACGAAGGGACCTCTCTTCCCAATGATGGCTGACTAGGCCATCTTCTGCTACATGTGCAGCTAGAGACACGAGCTCTGGGGGTACTGGTTAGTTCATATTGCTGTTTCACCTATAGGGTTGCAGACCCCTTCAGCTCCTTAGGTACTTTCTCTAGCTTCTCCATTGGGGGCCCTGTGCGCCATCATATAGATCCACTTCTGTATTTGCCAGGCACTGGTATAGCCTCAAAAGAGACAACTATATCATGGTTCTTTCAGCAAAATATTGCTGGCGTATGCAATAGTGTCTGGGTTTGGTGGCTGATTATGGGAAGGATCCCCAGGTGGGGTAGTCTCTGGATGGTCCATCCTTTCATCTTTCTTATTGAGAGTTAAAATAAATAAAAATAGATGACTAGCTTACAAATCACATAGGAAGTATTAGAATTCATCTGTGATACATTATTGGTTTACTACCAACTTCTAATACTTTGAGATATAAGAAGACAAGACCCAATTAGTCAGCTTAGGTCCAGGTTCTCTTTAACTACACTGTGGGTAAACCTGCAGGGTTTTTTGTTGTTGTTGTTGTTGTTGTTGTTGTTGTTGTTCATCATTTCTCTCTAACTTGCAACATCATCAGTAAGTTCCTATGCACTGTATCTTCTTGCACTTATCCTTGAATGGACGACTGTTGCTTACTGTTTTTATAATGTACTTTACTTGTATTATGTCAGCTAATGGGATTTATTTTCCATAAGCTCAAGTATGTAATGAACGAGTGTTGAGAAATGACTTCTGCGCTCTAGTGCACTAGATCGTGTGTGGGAGAATTTCCTTCTACTCAATGTTTTCCACTTTGTAGGTTGGTAAAGGGCCAGATGAGCAGATCAAGAGAGAACTGTGGGAGAATGCCTAAAAAGTATATTGCATAGAGGTTTATGCAGCGTGGAAGGTCATCTGTTCCCTAGCTTAGAATAAGGAAGTACTCCTCAGAGGACCTGAAGAACATTTGGGAATTCCTAGGTAGAAGAGAACGTATAGGAAGAGAACATAGCTTCAAGATGAGAGGTCTATACTAAGACATTTCTGGGTATCAGGTCTTTAATGCCTAACGTAGAAATTTGTGTTGTTTTTATCTTTACTTTTTCTTTTCTCATCTTGGTCTTATTTCTGTGACTATAATGGAACCTGTGCATGCTTCTGTGATGCTGTCACATAATACCTACTGTTTTAAGCCATTATGCTTGTCTCCAAGACTCATAAACTACTTGACCTTAAAATAAATTTATTTTTTTAAATATTAGATATCTTCTTCATTTACATTTCAAATGCTATACCCTTTCCTAGTTTCCTCTCCAAAAATCCCCTATCCCTTCTCCTCACCCTGCTCCCCAACCCACCCACTCTTGCTTCCTGGCACTGGCATTCCCCTATACTGAGGCATAGAATCTTTGCAGGGCCACCAAACTCTTAGCATGTAACACAGTTCCACACAAAAAAAGGTTAGTGAACAAGTAGACAATTGGTAATTAGTGTCTTATAATAAGTCTTGTTCCCTTTATTGATAAATACTCAAAATTATGCCCTATGGCCAGAAAAAGTCATCATTAACAATAATGAAAGTGTGAGTTTTACTTTTTCTATTGGATGCAATCAATTAAAACAGGACAAAAGATAATCTAGTTATCACAACTATTTATTAATTTTCAATCAACTCCACAAGTGCATCTATTCTTTAAAAATTTCCAATATGTTGTCCAAACTGATTTTCACAATTAACATTTATCAGCCGGCTTGTGCACTGTAATGACTTGCTATTCTGTAAACTGTGGGGATATCTGTCCTTGCGTGTTTGCTCCTAGTTGAAAGTGGGCAATACTAGACTCTGTGTTTATCATCCCTGCATATGCAGATTGCTTATTGCTTAAGTAAATGACTTTGTCAGCATTTCCTGCCTCCTCTGAAACAGATGCCAAAGAAGAAGATGAAACTTTTGGTGGAAAGAGAAGATACGTTATCAATATCTGTATACTACTGTCATTCTTTATAGTAAACTGTGAGCACCTGAATTGTGGCTTTCATCACCCCCTGCAGACACTGTACCTCCACATTATTCCTGGTCACACTGAAATGCTCAAGCTCCCTGGCTTCCTTAGAGTTATCTTGAATTCTTCATGAGACCCCACCTCTCTTGTGACACACTGTTACTAATGAGACATTCTTAGTGACTTCTCATCTATGGAGCATCCCTAAAGGGTCACAGCAGCAACATGTTTTAAGAGTAAAATATCTTGAAGATTGAAAGAAGAGAATACTAAGCAAGGCCAAGACCATGACTAGTGACTTATGAGTCAGCCTCTCTTGCTTTGCAAGATACCATAATGCCATTTATAAAACAATACTAGCTTACAAAACACTTTTACTAGTATTTGGCAGATTTGAAGAAAACCTTCTGCTTAGTAAGACATTTGTGAAAAGAGGTAGCAGGGAAACTTTTGCTTGCTTCAGTTTGGATGGTCTCCAGTCTTTAAATCATTAAAATTGATCATTCTCTGGAGATTTAGCTTATGTCCTGCAAACCACCAAACTCCTTGCTTTGTTTGCTTCATACACAGATTAACTAGTAGATACTTAAATAGAGTCTGTGAATGGAATGCCCTCAGAGGGCTTGAATAAAGGTGTATATGGGCTTGTGAATATCATCTTGTTTGTCTTGAACCTTAAGCATTATCAAACGTAATAGTTGTTAATAATTAAACACAAACACACCTCATAAAAAGCAACCTACTACAGTGGCAATCAATCTTGTCTCATTCATTGAGTACTACTCAGGAGTCTATGACAGAGTAACAGCGAGCTCTAGGGTCAGTGAAAGACCCTCAGTATGGAATAACATTAATACCCCCAGTTCATCTGGTTCATCTCCCCTATCAATACATTCTGCTTCAAGGAACATCACAGAAAGAAGGGACTTGAAATTCATTTGTTTGAAAGAGATATTGAATTACACAAAATGTTTCAATTTAATTTCATTTCATACTTTATCTTTTTACTACTGATAGTTTTTACTTTCATGTTTTTAGTGGTCACTCTTATAAGCATTACATAGTGATTTAATGAGTTTTCTACATATTTCTCCACTTATTCCATTGAGTATTTAACTCTCCTCCTGTGCAACTCATTCTTCATTTTCTCTTTCTTACTTCCCCAACTTTTCTCTACTTACTTGTTAACCATAACCTTCCATAGATTTACTTATCTTTAACTTGATAACCTAGCTTCCCCTTTTTACCTTCTTTGTAACATTGGTTTGCTCCTTGTTAATTAACTTAATCCTGTCATTTTTCCCAATTTTTATTTCATATTTTCTTCATTTACATTTCAAATGCTATCCCAAAAGTCCCCTATACCCTCTCCCATCCCCCGCCCGGCTCCCCTACCCACCCAATCCCACATCTTGGCCCTGGCATTCCCCTGTACTGGGGCATATAAGGTTTGCATGACCAAGGGGCCTCTTCCCAATGATGGCCAACTAGGCCATCTTCTGCAACATACACAGCTAGAGACAAAAGCTCTGGGGGTACTGGTTAGTTCATTTGTTCTTTCACCTATAGGGTTGGAGACCTCTTCAGCTCCTTGGGTACTTTCTCTAGCTCCTCTATTGGGAACCCTGTGTTCCATCTAATAGCTGACTGTGAGCATCCACTTCTGTGTTTGCCAGGCACTGGCATAGCCTCATACGAGACAGCTATATCAGGGCCCTTTCAGTAATATCTTGCTGGCATATGCAATAGTGTATGCATCGGCTGCAGCAGTCACTCATTGGTCCATCCTTTTGTCTCAACTCCACACTTAATCTCTGTAACTCCTTCAATGTGTGCATTGTTCCTAATTATAAGAAGGGGTGAAGTGTCCACACTTTGGTCTTCATTCTTCTTGAGTTTCATGCGTTTTGCAAATTGTATCTTGGATATTCTAAGTTCCTGGGCTAATATCCGCTTATCAGTGAGTACATGTTATGTGAATTATTTTGTGATTGGGTCACCTCACTCAGGATGATACCCTCCAGATCCATCCATTTGCCTAGGAATTTCATAAATTCATTGTTTTTAATAGCAGAGTAGTACTCCATTGTGTAAATGTACCACATTTTCTGGATCCATTCCTCTGTTGAGGGACATCTGGGTTCTTTCCAGCTTCTGGTTATTATAAATAAGGCTGCTATGAACATAGTGGAGCATGTGTCCTTATTACCAGCTGGAACATCTTCTGGAAATATGCCTAGGAGAAGTATTGCAGGATCCTCCGGTAGTACTATGTCCAAATTTCTGAGGAACCACCAGACTGATTTCCAGAGTGGTTGTACAAGCTTGCAATCTCACCAACAATGGAGTAGTGTTCCTCTTTCTCAACATCTATGCCAGCATCTGCTGTCACCTGAATTTTTGATCTTAGCCATTCTGACTGGCGTGAGGTGAAATCTCAGGGTTGTTTTGATTTGCATTTCCCTGATGATTAAGGATGTTGAACATTTTTTCAGGTGCTTCTCAGCCATTCAGTATTCCTTAGTTGAGAATTCTTTGTTTAGCTCTGTGCTCTGTTTTTTAATGGGGTTATTTGATTTTCTGGTGTCCACTGTCTTGAGTTTTTTTTTTTTTTTTTTTTTTTTTTTTTTTTTTTTTTTTTTTTTTTTTTTTTTTTTTTTTTTTTTTTTTTTTTTTTTTTTTTTTTTTTTTTTTTTTTTTTTTTTTTTTTTTTTTTAATATATATCGGATATTAGTCCCCTATCTGATTTAGGATTGGTAAAGATCCTTTCCCAATCTGTTGGTTGAAAATGCTGTCTTTTTTCCACTGGGATGTATAAAGACAGATTACTTTCATTTCATAGTATCCTAGAATACACTATAGTATCTTTGTTCATAACCCCAGTAGTAATTGAAGTTAAAGATTTTTTATTTTTATTTGACATTGACATGCAGCGCAACATTTGTGAACCTGCCCATCCTTCACGGGGAGTGACAGGAATAGCATGCATTGTCTTGAGCAGTGGCTCAAGGATTTATTTACTGAACTGCGAACCTCATCAGTAACACACCCAAACTTTAACTTAGTAAATACTTCAACAGTAAGAATTTCATTGATTTAAAAAAAATCTATGTTTACTTTTAGAGTAAAAGGGAATTGGTCCTGAAATTCTCTGGACTACTGAAAACTCTATTTTGTTGGATAAAGTACCTAGTCTGTGCTCATTGTTATATTGCCCAATAAACAATTAAGTCTGTTGTTGATGAAGTAATTGGCCTTGAAATGAGTCATATTCTAATTAGAAGAATGTGAAGTTGAATGGTGGGGTAAAGAGAAGGGAGGGAACCAGATGTAGTGGCATACACCAATAGTCCTACCATGATAGGATGTAGATGCATGAAGGAGTAACACTAGCCTAGGAATGATTGACAGACCAGTTTGAATAACACACTGAGACTCTGTTATAAATATTCAGCAGTTCATTGGATTGTACATATAAACAACAAATATTATGATATATAAATATACTTCTATAACCTCATTTGGGAAGCAGTGAACAGCATAATTAAGAATAAAAATTTGAATTTGTAATACATAAAATTTCATAAAAGAATGATCAATATAGTTTTATTGAATAGATAAAAATTTGGAGATGAGCCTGCTGACACAGGCATGTAATTTCCAGTGCTCTGGGAATTACTACCATTCTGGGTTGTAGGGTGATTTCAATTTAGATATTATATCAAAATTCAAAACAAGGCTACTACAGGGTGGGATGGCGAATGCTTGTCTGTCAAGCTTGAAGATATTCTGTGAGCATGGTTCCCAGCAACAACTACAGAAAAAAAGCTGGCCAAGTGGTTGCCATAGCTAATTCCAATTATTTCTGATTTGGATGGTATAAGGAAGTGTGGTTCTTATTCCACCTCTCCTCTTGGTATGTTTGCACAGTGTCTGGACACCACCTTGGAGAGGACTAGGTGTAGTCCGGAACAGATGGGGGCCACAATCTATTTCTCTGAGTCTCCAGATAGTAAGATGCCACTACACACCAGTTTGGGAGGGGTGAAGCAGAGTCCAGAACTAATAGGGTCTGCAGAACTCCCATCTTGCCCGAAATGCCCAAATAGTGTTAAAGCTCTTAGAAAAGGAGTAACGAGGTTCAGGCCATCGAAGGCACCCAGTCAGTTGGGGGTTGGGAAGAGGTACTGAACTCTGATGCAAGCCACATGACTGACATCTGTGACTTACTGGTTGGGGTCACCAGGCAGGCACAGAAACAGAGATGGAGTTAGTCCTGCTCCTGCCAGTCTCAGGATGATATTCTAAATATCAAATTTTGAGATTTCTGGGATTTTGACCATGCATCACCTCACCGGTTCCTTAGGTGGTGCTGTCCATGTGTCACACAAGGAAGGAAGAAATGTGTTTACAATAATTCCAGACCCTTTGTACACAACAGTTGCATAAACCAGCATTAAAGAGCATTGCAGACAATACTATCAAGCTACTGTGTATATTTGATCATGAAAAGCAGCATGCATGTTTAGAGATTTGCAGGGATTTAAAATGGTAACTGGCTACTCTACGTGAGTTGAGTTACAAACTACTGATTGGATATCAATTATAAAGGTAATCATCATCGAAAAATATTAAAATACAACTTCTGTTCTAATTTAAAATAGAAACGAATATATATATATATATATATATATATATATATATATATATAGACACACACACACACACACACACACACACACACACACACACACACACACACATATATATATATATATATATATATATATATATATATATATATATTCATGTATGTATATATTTCCCACGTATAAAATAACTATGAGAAAAGTAACTGAAAGGCCATACATGGAAACTGGAAATCTGGAAATGTCAATTTCAGTCACTGTTAGTGGCATCCAAAAATGTATACACTCTGGTCTTAGTCTGTCTGAGACACTGTAGGCTGATTTTTCCTATCATACATTGCTGTTCCAAGCTGCAAAAGAGTTATTTTACTGTATTAGCTATATTTTGTGCATTTCAAAGAAATAAATATAAGTTGTATCACTTGTTCCTGACACTGAAGTCAGAAACACTGCCTTATACACCCATGGTCTTTAAGACAGCTGCACACTCTTCACATAAGTGTGTTCACATTCCCCTGTCTACTCCTCAGACTCTTAAACACTGCCTTGTTTTAACCCTGGTACTCTCAAATAGGGGAAAACAGTACTCTGAAACTACCCAGGCAAGAATCACCATGTAAACTATGATTAGGGATTTGTTCAGAATAATCTCCTGGGAAGAATACAAGCAACTTAAATTTGCCTTTGAAAAGAGATTTCCTGCTGAATAAAAGTGTAGCAATCCTGAGCTACACTTTGGGCATGTATCTGTTATCCTCTCAGGAGACCAAGAGAAAGGTTCGGTTCAAGGTCAGTTTTGATGACATAATGACATATTTTTAAACTATATTAAATCCATAATTATTGTCATAATTTTTGTGCTGCTCTCTCTCTCTCTTTCTCTCTCTCTCTTTCTCTCTCTCTTTCTGTGTGTGTGTGTGTGTGTGTGTGTGTGTGTGTGTGTGTGTGTGTGTGTGTGTGTGTATGTTAATATAACTCAGTACATGCCTTGCCAAACATATAGAAAATCCTTGGTGATTGATTTTCTGCTTCTGTTGTGGTTTTTAGAGATTCAACTTGGGTCTTCAGACTTGTACAGCAAGTGATTTTCATACAGAAGTGCTTACCCTGCCTTAAGTAATGAGGTCTCATGAGTGGCTGGGGCACTGTTGAGGAGAAAGAAAGGATAATGCAAGGAGAAGATGGGAAGTGAGCAGATGAGGTGAGGGTGGAGAAGAGGAATCTTCAGACTTGGCAAGGGAAGGCATGCACTTAGCAAACTCCATGGAATATATCTATTTCTTTTCTTATAGCATATTTTATTTATTTATATGGAATGTATTTATTTCTAAGAAGCAGGAGTTACACAAAAGCCATTCAACTTGATTAAAACTCACTAGGATGGTAACAACCTTGTGAAACCAAGACATTGTAAATGCTAGGCAAACTTTGTACAAATGAAGCACACATATAATCCTTGGATAATGAATAAATATATACATTATAATTAATCCACATCTATATAAAAAGAGCCAACTACCATAATGTAAACACATTATTATTTATGGGTTTAATCTGTTTCTCTGTGTTAGCTCTGTCCTTAAGCTGCATAATATATAATGCTTCTCTACATATATCTCATTGAACTCTTATTCTTAATTTAATTATATTGAATAATTGTACTTAAATACATATGTTTCTAGAAATATAAGCATATGACTGACAATTTCAGGACTCATGTAGTTCTTCAGAGTACAAAGACAGAATTCGTCTCCATTTGGAGTAGTCCTATTTCCTCATTATCAACAATGTTCACACATTCATGTTGATTACTCCATTGTGCCTAGAAATAGTGCTACTGATGTTTACCTAAGGATAATTATATTAATTATAGTTTTATGTGGAGAATAAACATATTTACATGTAAAAACTGTTTTTGTGTTGGCAATTGCTAATCATGTTTAGGGGCATTGAAAGTGTCTCAGTAGCTGGGCAGTGGTGGCGCATGCCTTTAGTCCCAGCATTTGGGAGACAGAGGCAGGCAGATTTTTGAGTTTGAGGCCAGCCTGGTCTACTGAGTGAGTTCTAGGACAGCCAGGTATATACAGAGAAACCCTGTCTCGAAAAACACAAAAACAATAAACAAACAAACAAAAGTTTAAAAACAAAAAGCCCCTTGGTCCTGTGAAGACTCTATGCTCCAGTATAGGGGAATGCGAGGAATGGGAGTGGGTGGGTTAGGGAGGGGTGGGATAGGGGATTTTTGGAGGGGAAACTAGAAAAGGGGATAACATTTGAAATGTAAATAAAAATATATATATATATATAAAAAAGAAGCAGCTGAAATCCGGGCACCTTCCCTTTCCCTCCAGAGGAGAGGTGGCTGCCCAGGTGGGCTGTGACCCCCAGAGCAGGTAAGGGAGCGATCTTGTCTCCTGGGTCCCTCTGGGACCAGTCTGTGCAAAACAGCTCATGGATTGCAGAGGCTGAGCAGCAGATCACAGCTTCTGGGACAGACAGAAGCACACTGCTTCTGGGACAGACCCCCACTTTCTGGCAGCTCAAATCCAGGCACCGTGGCCGCCCCAGGTGGGCTGTGACCCCCAGAGCAGGTCCCTTCGGCTCTGCGCCAGCGCCTGGTTACTTGGGCACAAAGTCTGTGCATTTCCCCACAGTCCCAAGAGGACTCTCCAAGCCATATTGGGACCACTGTTGAGTGGAACACAACATCCATTCCAATCTAATCACCTGGGAACTGGGACAGCCTTGGGGAAACAAAGGATCGGCTAGACCAGGGGCAGAGGTCCCTTCAGGTCAGTTCCAGCACCTGGTTTCTTGGGCACACAGTCTGTACATTTCCCCACAGTCCCTAGAGGACTCTACACAATATTGGGACCACTGAACAGACTCCTCCAAGCTCCTCAAAGGAGACACTACTACCAGGGCTTGTAACTCGCCCAGGATATTAGGACAACAGTATCCCAGGATTACAGGAGGTGGGTCACACCAGTATTCTAGGGTTTCAGTGGATCTTGACTGCCAAGATCTCAGACATACCCAGAATATCAGGTTTACAGGGCCCACAATCAAAGGATCACAGAGAAAGCAGGACTCAGAGGAGTCCAGAATAAACTGGGATTTTAAGAAGGACAGGTTTCAATCAGTTACACTGAGGACAGGAAGCACCTGAGATATTCAGATGACAGGAGGCAAGCATAAGAACAGAAGCAACAGAAACCAGGGTTACTTGACATCACCAGAACCAAATTCTCCCACCATGGCAAGTCCTGGATATACCATCACAGCAGAAGAGCAAGACATGGATCAAAAGTCACTTCTCATGATGATGATGGAGGACTTTAAGAAGGAAATACAGGAAAACACAGATAAAAAACTAGAAGCATTTAAAGATAAAACAGAAAAATCCCTTAGAGAGTATCAGGAAAACAATAACAAACAGGAGATGGAATTGAACAAAACCATCCAGGACCTAAAAATAGAACTAGAAACAATAAAGAAAAACCAAAAGGAGATAACCCTGGAGATAGAAACCATAGGTAAGAAATCAGGAACCATAGATATAAGCATCCGCAACAGAATACAAGAGGTGGAAGAGAGAATCTCAGTTACAGAAGATTCCATAGGGATCATGGACACAACAATCAAAGAAAACGTAAAATGCAAAAAGATCCTAACTCAAAACATCCAAGAAATCCAGGACACAATGAGAAGACCAAACCTACGGATAATAGGAGTAGATGAGAATGAAGATTCTCAACTTAAAGAGCCAGCAAATATCAAAAAAATCACAGAAGAAAACTTCCCATACCTAAGGAAAGAGATGCCCATGAACATACAAGAAGCCTACAGAACTCCAAACAGACTGGACCAGAAAAGAAATTCCTCCCGACACATAAGAATCAGAACAACAAATGCACTAAATAAAGACAGAATTTTAAAAGCAGTAAGGAAAAAAGTTCAAGTAACATATAATGGCAGGCCTATTAGAATTACTCAAAACTTCTCACCAGAGACTATGAAAGCCAGAAGATCCTGGACAGATGTTATTATACAGAAACTAAGAGAACACAAATGCCAGCCCAGGTTACTATACCCAGCAAAACTCTCAATTACCATAGATGGAAAAACCAAAGTATTCCATGACAAAATAAAATTCACACAATATCTTCCCATGAATCCAGCCCTTCAAAGAATAATAACGGAAAAGCACCAATACAAGGACAAAAACTATGCCCTAGAAAAAGCAAAAAAGTAATCCTTCAACAAACCTAAAAGAAGACAGCCACAATAACAGAATCCCAACTCTAACAACAAAAATAACAGGAAGCAACAATTAATTTTCCATAATATGTCTTAATATTAATGGACTCAATACCCCAATAAAAAGACATAGACTAAGAGACTGGTTACACAAACAGGACCCAACATTTTCCTGCCTACAGGAAACACACCTCAGGGAAAAAGACAGACACTACCTCAGAGTGAAAGGCTGGAAAACAATTTTCCAAGCAAACACCTGAAGAAACAAGCTGGAGTAGCCATTCTAATATTGAATAAAATTGACTTTCAACCCAAAGTTATCAAAAAAGACAATGAGGGGCACTTCATACTCATCAAAGGTAAAATCTTCCAAGAGGAATTCTCAATTCTGAATATCTCTGCTCCGAATGCAAGGGCAGCCACATTCATTAAAGAAACTTTAATAAAGCTCAAAGCATACATTGCACCTCACAAAATAATAGTGGGAGACTTCAACACCCCACTCTCACAATGGACAGTTCCTGGAAACAGATACTAAACAGAGACACAGTGAAACTAACAGAAGCTATGAAAGAAATGGATTTAACAGATATCTACAGAACATTTTATCCTAAAACAAAAGGATATAGCTTCTTCTCAGCACCTCATGGCACCTTCTCCAAAATTGACCGTATAATTGGACACAAAACAGGCCTCAACAGATACAAAAATATAGAAATTATCCCATGCATCTTATCAGATCATCATGGACTGAGGCTGATCTTCAATAACAACTTAAATAACAGAACGTCAACATTCACATGGAAACTGAACAACACTCTAATCAATGATACCTTGGTCAAGGAAGAAATAAAGAAAGAAATTAAAGACTTTCTAGGGTTTAATGAAAATGAAGCCACAACATACCCAAACTTATGGGACACAATAAAAGCATTCATAAGAGAAAAACTCATAGCTCTGAGTTCCTCTAAAAAGAAATTGGAAAGAGCATACACTAGCAGCTTGACTGTACACCTAAGAGCTCTAGAACAAATGGAAGCAAATTCACCCAAGAGGAGTAGATGGCAGGAAATAATCAAACTCAGAGGTGAAATCAACCATGAGGAAACAAAAAGAACTATTCAAAGAATCATTCAAACCAGGAGCTGGTTTTTGAGAAAGTCAACAAGATAGATAAACCCTTAGCCAGACTCACTAGAGGGCACAGGGTTAGCATCCTAATTAACAAAATCAGAAATGAAAAGGAAGACATAACAACAGATCCTGAAGAAATCCAAAACACCATCAGATCCTTCTACAAAAAGCTATATTCAAAAAAACTCGAAAACCTGGATGAAATTGAAAAATTTCTAGACGGATTCCAAGTACCAAAGTTAAATCAGGATCAGATTAATGACCTAAACAGTCCTATATCTCCAAAAGAAATAGAAGCAATCATTAATAGTCTCCCAACCAAAAAAAGCCCAGGAACAGATGTGTTTAGTGCAGAGTTCTATCAGACCTTCAGAGAAGACCAAATTCCAGTTCTTCTCAAACTATTCAACAAAATAGAAAATGAAGCTACGCTACCCAATTCATTCTATGAAGCCACAATTACTCTGACACCTAAACCACATAAAGACACAACAAAGATAGATTACTTGAGACCAATTTCCCTTATGAATATCGATGCCAAAATACTCAATAAAATTCTCCCTAACGGAATCCAAGAACACATCAAAAATATCATCCATCATGACAAAGTAGGCTTCATCCCAGGGATGTAGGGTTGGTTTAATATACGGAAATCCATCCACGTAATCCACTATATAAACAAATTCAAAGATAAAAACCACATGATCATCTCTTTAGATGCTGAGAAAGCATTTGACACAAATCCAACACCCATTCATGATAAAAGTCTTGGAGAGAGCAGGAATTCAAGGCCCATTTCTAAACATAATAAAAGCAATCTACAGCAAACCAGTAGCCAACATCAAACTAAATGGAGAGAAGCTGGAAGCAATCTCACTAAAATCAGGGACTAGACAAGGCTGCCTACTTTCTCCCTACCTATTCAATATAGTACTTGAAGTCCTAGCCAGAGCAATTTGACAACAAAAGGAGGTCAAGTGGATACAAATTAGAAAGGAAGAAGTCAAAATATCTCTATTTGCAGATGATATGATAGTATATATAAGTGACACTAAAAACTCCACCAGAGAACTCCTAAACCTGATAAACAGCTTCAGTGAAGTAGCTGGATATAAAATTAACTCAAACAAATCAATGGCCTTTCTCTACACAAAGGATAAATGGGCTGAGAAAGAAATTATGGAAACAACACCCTTCAAAATCGTCACAAACAATATAAAATATCTTGGTATGATTCTAACTAAGGAGGTGAAAGATATAGATGATAAGAACTTCAAATAACTGAAAAAAGAAATTGAAGAAGATCTCAGAAGATGGAAAGATCTCCCATGATCTTGGATTGGCAGGATCAATATAGTAAAAATGGCTATATTGCCTAAAGCAATCTACAGATTCAATGCAATACCCATCAAAATTCCAACTCAATTCTTTACAGAGTTAGAAAGGGTAATTTGCAAGTTCATCTGGAATAACAAAAAACCTAGGATAGCAAAAACTATTATCAACAATAAAAGAACCTCTAGTGGAATCACCATGCCTGACCTCAAGCTGTACTACAGAGCAATTGTAATAAAAACTCCATGGTAGTGGTACAGCGACAGACAGGTAGATCAATGGAATAGGATTGAAGACCCAGAAATGAATCCACACACTTATGGTCACCTGATCTTTTTCAAGGGAGCTAAAACCATCCAGTGGAAAAAAGATAGAATTTTCAACAAATGGTGTTGGCACAACTGGTGCTTATCATGTAGAAGAATGTGAATTATCTATTCTTATCTCCTAGTACTAAGGTCAAGTCTAAATGGTTTAAGGAACTCCACATAAAACCAGAGACCCTGAACTTATAGAGGAGAAAATGAGGAAAAGCCTCGAAGATATGTGCACTGGGGAAAAATTCCTGAATATAACAGCAATGGGTTGTGCTGTAAGATCAAGAATTGACAAATGGGACCTCATAAAGTTGCAAAGCTTCTGTAAGGCAAAAGATATTGTCAATAAGACAAAAAGACCACCAACAGATTGGGAAAGGATCTTTACCAATCCTAAATCAGATAGGGCACTATTATCCAATATATACAAAGAACTCAAGAAGGTGGACACTAGAAAATCAAATAACCCCATTAAAAAATGGGGCACTGAGCAAAACAAAGAATTCTCACTGAGGAATACCAAATGGTTGAGAAGCACCTGAAAAAATGTTCAACATCCTTAATCATCAGTGAAATGCAAATCAAAACAACCCTGAGATTCCATCTCATACCAGTCAGAATGGCTAAGATCAAAAATTCAGGTGACAGCAGATGCTGGCGTGGATGTGGAGAAAGAGGAACACTACTCCATTGTTGGTGGGACTGCAAGCTTGTACAGCCCCTCTGGAAATCTGTCTGGTGGTTCCTCAGAAATTTGGACATAATACTACCAGAGGATCCTGCAATACCTCTATGGGCATATATCCAGAATATGTTCCAACTGGTAATAAGGACAAGTGCTCCACTATGTTCATAGCAGCCTTATTTATAATAGCCAGAAGCTGGAAAGAACACAGGTGTCCCTCAACAGAGGAATTGATACAGAAATTATGGTACATTTACACAATGGAGTACTAATCAGCTATTAAAAACAATGAATTCATGAAATTCCTAGTCAAATGGATGGATCTGGAGGGCATCATCCTGAGTGAGGTAACCCAATCACAAAAGAACTCACATAACATGTACTCACTGATAAGTGGATATTAGCCCAGAAACCTAGTTTACCCAAGATACAATTTGCTCAACACATGAAACTCAGTAAGAATGAAGATCAAAGTGTGGACACTTCGCCCCTTCTTAGAATTAGGGACAAAGCACATATTGAAGGATTTACAGAGATCAAGTGTGGAGGTGAAACTAAAGGAATGACCAACCAGTTACTAATTTAGCCAGGGATCCATCCCATAATCAGCCTCCTAATGCAGACACTAGTGTATATGCCAGCAAGATATTGCTGAAAGGGTCCTGATATAGCTGTCTCGTGTGAGTCTATACCAGTGCCTGGCAAACACAGAAGTGGATGTTCACAGTCAGCTATTAGATGGAACACAGGGTTCCCAACAGAGAAGCTAGAGAAACTACCCAAAGAGCTGAAGGGGTCTCCACACTTACAGGTGGAAGAAAAATATGAACTAACTAGTACCCCCAGAGATCATGTCTCTAGCTGCATATATAGCAGAAGATGGCCTAGTTGGCCATCATTGGGAATAGAGATCCATTGGTCATGCAGACTTTATATGCCCCAGTACAGGGGAACACCAGGGACAAGATGTGGGAATGAGTGTGTAGGGGAGCAGGGCTGGGGATGGAGCAGGGTTTAGGGGACTTTCAGGAGAACATTTGAAATGTAAATGAAGAAAATATCTAATAAAATTTGAAAAAAAGAGAAAGTGACTCAGTGAAATCCATGTAAGAGTTTCTTTGGAGTTGGAAGTCCATACAGTTGTATCTTCAGGGAATATGAATGAATAGCCTTTCAAATTAAAAATACATTAAAATGAATGTAAAATAACAAGTTATTAAGACAGCAGAATTATTTCATATTATTTAATGTTCTCTCCTTCTTGCCTAGACTTGTTTGTTCATTAATTTTCCCTTTGCAATCACAAAAGCAACTTAAGAAAAAAGTGGCTCATTTTTATACACACTCCCCATCATGTTATTGGTGGCCTGGTAGCACAAAGGTTTCAAAGAAGTGGTTGCTCTCCATCTATAGTTGGAAGTAGTGTCAGGAGTGAGTGCTAATTGTCTGCTCATTATTCCTTCCCATTTTTCTGATCAGTTCAGTCTACAGTTGATTAGACGTTGGTACCCACAGTAGGGTTTGTCAGTTATGACTCAATAAACCCGTAAATGTTCCCAAATATAGCCAGAATTTTCCCTTCTAGGTGACTCCAAATCCTGTCAAGCTGAAAATGGACTTTAGCTGAAACATCTTGTGACCTTTATAAACAACCCCCCTGCTCCATGTGCTCATTGGTGTTTTACAATCTCTCCACAGGCTAGCAGCTTGCTTTCATCAATACTATCTGTTCTGTCATTCCTGAAATTTTCAGTGAGATGAGAGAAAACAGAGGTATGACTGCAGAGGACATTAGTTAGTTATTGAGACCCCGAAACTGGTGATGGTCAAATATTTTTCTCCTTTGAAAGAGTTACGTTTCACTAATATCCAATTATATATATATATATGGAAGTTGGACTCCAGAATATCAAATAACCTTATTAAAAATGGAAAACAGAGTTAAACAAAGAATTCTCAACTGAGGAATACTGAAGGGCTGAGAAGCACATGAAAAAAATGTTCAACATACTTAATCATCAGGGAAATGCAAATCAATACAACCCTGAGATTCTGCCTCACACCAGTCAGAATGGCTAAGATCAAATATTCAATTGACAGCAGATGTTGGCAAGGATGTGGAAAAAGAGAGACACTCCTCCATTGTTGGTAGGATTGAAAGCTGGTACAACCACTCTGGAAATCAGTCTGGCGATTCCTCAGAAAATTAGACATAGTACTACTGGAAGATCCAGCAGTTCTTCTCCTGGGCATATATCCAGAAGATGTTCCAACTGGTAATAAGGACACATGCGCCACTATGTTCATAGCAGACTTATTTATAATACCTAGAAGCTGGAAAGAACCCAGATGTCCCTCAACAGAGGAATGGATACAGAAAATATGGTACATTTACACAATGGAGTACTACTCAGCTATTAAAAATGATGAATTCATGAAATTCTTAGGCAAATGGATGCATCTGGAGGATATCATCCTGAGTGAGGTAACCCAATCACAAAAGAACACAAATGATTTGAACTCACTGACAAGTGGATATTAGCCCAGAAACTTAGAATATCCAAGATACAATTTGCAAAACACATGAAAAATCAAGAAGAAGGAAGATCAAACTGTGGATACTTCTCTCCTTCTTAGAATGGGGAACAAAATACCCGTGGAAGGAGTTACAGAGACATAGTTCAGAGCTGAGACGGAAGGGAAGACCATCCAGAGACTGCCCCACCCGGGGATCCATCCCATATACAACCACCAACCCAGACACTATTGCATATGCCAGAAAGGTTTTGCTGACAGGACCCTGATATAGCTCTCTCTTGTGAGGCTATGCCAGTGTCTGGCGAATACAGAAGTGGATGCTCACATTCATGGAGTGTGAAGAGGAACACAGAGCCCCTAATGAAGGAGCTAGAATAAGTACTCAAGGAGCTAAAGTGGCCTGCAACCGTATAGGAGGAACAACAATATAAACTAACCAGTATCTCCCCCACCCCCTGCCGCCTTAACTGTGTCTCTAGTTGCATATGTAGCAGAGGATGGACTAGTCAGCAATCAATGGGAGGAGAGGCCCTTGGTGTTCTGAAGCTCATATGCCTCAGTACAGGGGAACACCAGGGCCAAGAAGTGCAAGTGGGTGGGTTGGGAAGCAGGGCGGGGGGAGGGTATAGGGGGCTTTGTATAGATAGCATTTGAAATGTAAATGAAGAAAATATCTAATTAAAAAAAAGAATTACATTTCAAGAATTATCTTAAATTATTTGGAATCTGTTCCATGTCTGTAATACTTGATTAAAACATTAGAGATGCTAAATTTTAGGCATAGGAAAATTCACCTTGGAAAATATATCTTGGTAGCAATATTGAGAAGTGAGCTCATCCAGTTTTAGTGTGTGTGTGTGTGTGTGTGTGTGTGTGTGTGTGTGTGTGTGTGTGTGT
>LR749491.1:131876-149611 GCA_902729485.2 Mus minutoides | reverse complement strand
GCAGTTATATGCCAGATCTCTTATCTGTAACCACTTCTAAACCTAAAAACATCAGTATTGATTATATAGATGAAAAAGGTTAAAGGAGAAAGGAGAAAAGTCTTCTTTTACTACTATTATTTGTCAATATCATCTTGTCCACATGTATTTTCATGTAGTCAAAATACATTTTAAACATTACCTGTTGTACAGAGAAAATACACATCTAGTCCCTGCCTACTGCTCTATTCTCACTCCCTCGTTTTATATTTAAACATACACTGTACTATCACATGTTCAATTCCCTGTGCTGTGCCTTCTCCATTTGGCTTTTGTACTTATAATTTTTATTTTTTTAATATTCTTTATTAGATATTTTCTTAATTTACATTTCAAATGCTATCTCAAAAGTTCCCTCCCCCCCACCCTGTTCCCCTGCCCATGCACTCCCACTTCTTGGCCCTGGCATTCCCCTGTATTGGGGTATATAAAGAGTGCAATACCAAGGGGCCTCTTCTGCTAATGATGGCCGACTAGGCTATCTTCTGCTACATGTGGAGCTAGAGACACGAGTTCTGGGGGTTCTGGTTAGTTCACACTGTTGTTCCTCTTCTAGGGTTGCAGACTCCTTCAGCTCCTGGGGTTCTATCTCTAGCTTCTCCATTGTGGGCTCTGTGTTCCATCATATAGATGACTGTGAGCATCCACTTCTGTATGAGACAGCTTTATCAGGGTCCCTTAAGTAGACACTTGCTGTCCTATGCAATAGTGTTTGAGTTTAGTGACTGATTATGGGATGGATCCCCCCTGGTGGGGTAGTCTCTATATGGTCCATCCTTTCATCTTAGCTCTAAATTTGTCTCTGTAACTCCTTTCATGGGTATTTTGTTTCGTATTCAAAGGAGGAATGAAGTATCCACACGCTGGTCTTCCTTCTTAATTTTCTTGTGTTTTGCAAATTGTATCTTGGGTATTCTAAGTTTCAGGGCGAATATCCATTTATCAGTGAGCGCATATCCAATGACTTCTTTTCTGATTGGGTTACCTCACTAAGGATTATATCCTCCAGATACATCCATTTGCCCAAGGATTTCATAAATTCATTATTTAATAGCAGAGTAGTACTCCATTGTGTAAATGTACCACATTTTATGTATCGATTCTTCTGTTGAAGGTATAATATTTATATATGATATATATTATATTTTGTGTGTATATATATATATATATATATATATATATATATATATATATATGTATGTATATAGATACAGACACACACACTATATGAAGTAGGGTCCCAGGCTATCTTAGAAGTTATTTGCTATAGCACAGGCTGGCTTCAAACTAATAGCAGTCCCCTGTCCTTAGTCTCCCAAGTACTTTGAATTATAGATGTTAGCCCATGTACATTGATAATGACATTTTTAAAAATAACCTCTGATCATTTACCCTGACTTCAGTTAATTTTGGCAATCTCATTATGCCATTTTTTCAATTCATGGAAAAATGGTAGGAATGGAAATGCCCACTATTATAGTTTCCCAACTGTTCAAACATCTAGTATTTCTCTATAAGAATATTCCCAATGGTATCAGGAGAACTGTCACCTAATATATATAATCATCTAATCTAAAACATAAGGTTTCTCTACACAAAAGATAAACAGCATGAGAAAGAAATTAGGGAAACAACACCCTTCACAATAGTCACAAAAAATATAAAATACCTTGGTGTGACTTTAACGAAGGAAGTGAAAGATTTGTATGACAAGAACTTCAAGTCTCTGAAGAAAGAAATTGAAGAAGATCTCAGAAGATGGAAAGATCTCCCATTCTCATGGATTGGCAGGATTAATATAGTCAAAATGGCTATCTTCCCGAAAGCAATCTAGAGATTCAACACAATCCCCATCAAAATTCCAACTCAATTCTTCACTGAGATAGAAAGGGCAATCTGCAAATTCATCTGGAACAACAAAAAACCTAGGATAGCAAAAACTATCCTCAACAATAAAAGAACCTCTGGTGGAATCACCATGCCTGACCTCAAGGTGTACTACAGAGTAATTGTGATTAAAAACTGTATGGTATTGGTATAACAAGAGACAGGTAGACCAATGGAATAGAATTGAAGAGCCAGAAATGAACCCAGACACCTTGGGTCACCTTATCTTTGACAAGGGAGCTAAACTATCCAGTGGAAAAAAGACAGCATTTTTAATAAATGGTGCTGGCACAACTGGCAGTCAACATGTAGAAGAATGCGAATTGATCCATTCCTTTCTCCTTGTACAAAGCTCAAGTCTAAGTGGATCAAAGACCTCCACATTAAACCAGAGACACTGAAATTCATAGGGGAGAAAGTGGGGAAAACCCTGCAAGATATGGGCACATGGGGTAAAATTCCTAAACAGAACACCAATGGCCTGTGCTGTAAGATCACAAATCGACAAATGGGACCTTAGAAAATTGCAAAGCTTCTGTAAAGGAAAAGATACTGTCAATAAAACAAAAAGGCCACCAACGGATTGGGAAAGAATTTTTACCAATCCTAAATTTGATAGGAGGCTAATATCTAATATTTACAAAGATCTCAAGAAGCTGAATGCCAGAAATTCAAATAACCCCATTAAAAAAATGGGGTATAGAGCTAAATAAAGAGTTCTCAACTGAAGAATGCCAAAGGGCTGAGAAGCACCTTAAAAAATGTTAGAAATCCTTAAT
The DNA here is from genome assembly GCA_902729485.2 of Mus minutoides. Classification (NCBI taxonomy): domain Eukaryota; kingdom Metazoa; phylum Chordata; class Mammalia; order Rodentia; family Muridae; genus Mus; species Mus minutoides. The sequence continues at coordinate 146,906 of LR749491.1, read as the reverse complement.
CATCAGAGAAATGCAAATCAAAACAACCCTGAGATTCTACCTCACACCGGTCAGAATGGCTAAGATAAAAAATTCAGGTGACAGCAGATGCTAGCGAGGATGTGGAGATAGAGGAACACTCCTTCATTGCTGGTGGGGTTGCAAGCTGGAACAACCACTCTGGAAATCAGTCTGGCGGTTTCTTAGAAAACTGGGCATAGTACTACCAAAAGATCCAGCAACACCTCTACTGAGCATATACCCAGAAGATATTCTAACTGGTAACAAGGACACATGCTCCACTATGTTCATAGCAGACTTATTTATAATACCTAGAAGCTGGAGAGAACCCAGATGTCCCTCAACAGAGGAATGGATACAGAAAATGTGGTACATTTACACAATGGAGTATGACTCAGCTATTAAAAACAATGAATTTATGAAATTCTTGAGTAAATGGATGTATCTGGAGGATATCATCCTGAGTGAGGTAACCCAATCACAAAAGAAGTCACTTAATATGCACTCACTGATAAGCGGATATTAGCCCAGAAACCTAGAATACCCAAGATACATTTTCCAAAACACAAGAAAATCAAGAAAGACCAATGCGTGGAATAGGGAATAGAATATCCATGGAAGGAGTTGCAGAGACAAAGTTTGGAGCTAAGATGAAAAGATGGACCATCCAGAGACTGCCCCACCCGGGAGGTCCATCACATAATCAGCCACCAAATGCAGACAGTAGTGCATACAGCAGGAGCACATTGCTGAAAGGACCCTGATATAGCTGTCTCCTGGGAGGCTTTGACAGTCCCTGACAAACACAGAAGTGGATGCTCACAATCATCTATAGGGCAGAACACAGGGTCCTCAGTGTAGGAGCTAGAGAGAGTAGACAAGAACTGTAGGGGTCTGCAACCCTATAGATGGAACAACAATGTGAACTAATCAGAACCCCCAGAGCTCATGTCTCTAGCTGCATATGTATTAGAAGATGGCCTAGTTGGCCATTATTGGGGAAGAAAGGCCCTTTGTCTAGCAATGTTTATATGCCCCAGTACAGGGGAATGCCAGGGCCAAGTAGTGGGAGAGGGAGGGTAGGGGTGCAGGGCAGGGGGAGGGTATAGGGGACTTTTGGGTAACACTTGAAATGTAAATGAAGAAACTCTCTAATAAAAAAATTTTAAAAAGAAAAACAAAACAAAACAAAAATCATAAATTTTGCAGTCTTTTGTGAGCTGATTCTCATGATTTACCCCCCACCTGTCTTTCTGCCACATGCGTGCCAACTACTGCACATAAATACTTTCTGTAGACTTTTTCTAGGAGTCAAGATCTCGAATTTTTATTTCATCATTCTTTTCTCAAAAGCTCACATGTAGGAGGTTGATTAAAGCTAGAAAAGTTTCTTAACAAATTCTACAAAACCCTACAGCTTTTGAGAAATGCAAAAAGAAAGTCATATCAAAGGGGATGTTTTTCAAATTTTAGATTATATACTTACGAAATAAGATGAATTGCCTATGGAGTTTGGTTTGTTTTTCAATTTATTCAATCCAGATACTTATCATAGTGTATGTGCATATTTGAATAATAAAGTGGACACAAGCTGGACGGTGGTTGCAAGGTGAAGTCTCATTCACAAAGTCAAGAGGAGGAAGTGGCATTAGGATGAGCAGCAGAACACACTCTTTCTCAGAGATGGATTAATTACCCACTGCTAAGCAACATTATGATTTGATTACCACCTCATGAATGGTTTGATTTAGATCATGTTACTATAATGGCTTAAGAGTCAACGACCTTGTCATGTTCTTAGCAGCCAGCATGGCTGATCAGTGATGAAGTGTGTGTTTTATTGAGTAGAGTCCTGCAGGACAACAGTGTGTGCTCAGTGGATATGTAGGAGACGGGACAGGACACAGTAGTCTTTGGAATCTCTATGTTCTCCCCAGATGTGTCAGGTTATATAAATGATGGAGGGCATATTAACTCAATATCATAAGGTCATTATTATAAAATCATATGTATTTCTGCACTGCATTTTTTTCAGGCATACAGGGAAACTATTTTTCTGGAAATTCTGGTCAGAATGTTTATGAAAAGAAATAGAATCTGAAACTAAATTTTTAAAAGTACAATGTTATCAAATTCTTTTCCATAGAAAAATATCAAGCAATTTGTTTCCAGTATTACTTATGTCAGGATAAAAAGAATAACATTGTATTTGCAAATCCAGAGTGCATTACCTACAGCCACTCAGGACCTATCAGTGGCTGTTTCATGCACCACATTGCAATCATTTTAAATAACGAATTTTACACTCTTCCTGGGAAAGATCATGGGCAGTTTGATAAGACAGAACATTAAAGATGCATGCTGGCACTTGTTTCTGTTAAACCTTTATTATAAGAACGACACACACTTGTTTCTGTGGCTTGTCTCCTAGTCTCACGTCTTTTCTTGAGGGAGTAATCTATATAGGTTGTATCTGCAGAACATAATGGGTTCATAAATTCTAGTTCACAGTCAATTTCACAGAGAACCATTTCTGGGTTTAATCAACCTCCTGGATGCGCTTGACAGGCTTCAGTTATTCTGTTATTTCTATTGTTTGGCAACACACTGCTATTTCGGGATTAAGTGAAAATTGAATATATGCACTCACTGTAGAATCACAAGTTCATCTGCCTCGGAACCAGTCCTAGTGCTAAAAACATTTAAAAAATAATTATAGGCTCAAATTTATTGTTTTATTTATTATACACATAACAAGAATTTTATCCTCAGTAACATTTGATTGTATGATTTCCCCCTGAAATATAAATCCCTTGAAATGGACCTGATGACCCTTATCGATGCTGTTTTCATTGAAGAGTAGGCCCAACTTCTTAAACTCTCTGATTAGTGGAAAGGGCAAATGCATTCCAATGACTCAAGTGTTGAAAATTGGTGTCAGCTATAGGGTAATTGAAACCTGTCCAGATAACCTGCATAGCTGAACAAAAGAATGGATGATGGTGTTTGTGCATTCAGGCTTTGTATGCAAGAATGCAGGTCCTTGAGTGCTGTATACAAGAATGCAGGTCCTTGAGTGTTGTATGCAAGAATGCAGCTCCTTGAATGCTGTATGCAAGAATGCAGGTCCCTGAGAGCCATATCTTAGTCTGCAAGTGTCATTCAGAACATAAGAATCAGTCATGGCCTTTACACCATGGTAGGCTCAGCATACAAGTCCAACATGGACCAAGTGAATACTGAAGCAAATCGATGGCACACAACAGCACAACCGTGGTCTTATTAAGATGGCAGGTAAACTTTTGTAGATAATTAAACCACTTAATAGAAAAGAATGTTCATTTAATTTGAGCAACATCATGCTCTGTGCTCAGATACTAAATAGACTTTTAAACCTTAAATGTAAATTTACAAAGTGGCAGCTCCCAGGGTATATATTTAACAATTATACTACTTAAAAACCAAGAATAATGGAAAACTCTTTTGAGAAAACCAGGAAAGAATGTGATATTGTGCATGTATAGATAAATCAATTGTCTGGATTTAGGCCCCTTATATTGGATACACTGTGCTTATTTTCAAGCAAAGTTATGTGTTTAATTTATATTGGTTTTTATAGCTATAATTGCTATCCTACATGGCTTCTAAAGACCATGAGGCTGCACTGTTGATATAAATAAATATGCTGAAACGACTTCACCCCAAAGTGGCTACTTTAAATGCCAGATATTAACAGGCAAAAAGAAAATTTCAGTCCAAAATGCTGAATATTCCATTTTTTTTTCAATTTTTATTAGATATTTTCTTCATTTACATTTACATTTCAAGTGTTATCCAGTAAGTTCCCTATACCCTCCCCCATCCCCGCCCTGCTCCCCTACCTACCCGCTCCCACATCTTGGCCCTGGCGTTCCCCTGGACTGGGGCATATAAAGTTTGCATGATCAAGGGGCCTCTCTTCCCAATGATGGCCAACTAGGCCATCTTCTGCTAGAATATTCCATTGTTTTAAGAAATAACAAAAACTACCAAGGTCATTCAAACTTTGGCTACCAGGAAGCTCACATTACTGTGACTGCTCCCTCTGGTTGGAACATTAGTGATATCCTTATATTGTAGTTCCACTATTAATTAATTATTCTATTATCAAACCTCAAAGCCTAACACTCTGAAGCCTAATTAAAAACAAACAAACAAACAAACAAACAAACAAACTGTGACATAAGCATCAGCAACCACACTTCTACATACGACGGTTATACAATATCAATGTTTCTTGACAAAGTTATAATGAATGGAATTATATGACAAGTTAATTATGGTGAAGTTTTAGGTTTACAGCAGTACTTTAAACAATAGATAATCATGAAGTGAAACTGCTTTTTTTTTTTTTAAGGTTGACTATTTGGACTAATATCTTCACTTGATTTGGGATAAGTTTTCCTAAGTGAAGTGTAGTCATTAGAATAAATGATTGTTTAGATCTGGTGTTAATAAGCTATCATCTGTGGGCCAGTTCGTATGACTTGTTGCAGAAAATAAAACTCCTTATGAATATTCCTAACATTTTTAATAGCAAACACATATACACAATTATTGTATATAATGATATAATATGCAGTAATACTACAATGCACACTAAATCATATTAAACACAGCAATCATCTCATAGAGGTACTTTTTAAAATTTATTTTGTAAAACAGGAGGGAAGTTGAAGCTTATCAAAAGGAATTTTTTTAATAGGTGTATAGATGTAATGGAAGTGCTCAGTGAGACCTTAGACATACCTAAGTAAAGATGTGGATTTTATTAAAAGCTTTCTTCTTCCATCATGTGCTGCAGTTCCTAGAACATATGAAGAATATAATGTGATATTTTTATTTATAGTCCACAATAGACATGAGGTCTCTCTCTTATGTCTGAGATAGTTGCATCTTTGTCCTTAATACTGTGTGACTTCCTGCATCACTTTTGATAATACCTGTTCTTATACAGTTGATCTCTTTCCCTTCCATTTTACATATGAGATTATACATCATTTCTCTCTGTGCTTGTATTATCTCATTAATGATAATGATTTCTAAGATAATCTGCACTACTAAAATACTTCAGGACCTATTTTTATTTTTTGTGTGCCAGGCATGCTTGTGGCTTTCTATGAAGCCCCTTTGGCCAGCAATGCAATCAGATATAACCTATTCCCAGAACTGAAATGTTCCCTTTGATGATGTGAGATGTCCAGTTGGGGCTCCATCTCTCCCATTATTTGGTGATTTCATTTATATTGATTTCATTTATGTATATACTTTAGGGAGCCTCTACTCTATTTGGTTCTACTCTACCCCCCCCCAGCACACACACACTGGCCAGTTGTTTTAGCTATCACTGCTTCTGTTCTGTTCCCTCCCTGCCCTCTCTGTCTCATCCATCCTCCTGTTCCAGCCCCTCTTCTTGTCCGTTCATCATTATCTAATCTATTTTCCCTTTCTATTGTATATTAAGAGTAGGGATTGCTTGGCCAAGTGACAGTTCCATCATCTATTTCATTGTAAATATCAGAAGAGTTTTCCTGAGTATGGTGGTCCCAACTTACATATCCACTATAACTGTGCACTGCATCCTTTTATCATGCATCAGTTTTATCTCTATTTTTTTTCCACAGTGGTCATTTTTGTTTGAATATAACTTGCCTTGCCAGCTTATTGCCAACTTACTGTTATGATGTTTTCTATGTGGTGACATAGTGGAATAATTCAGGAGACCACATAGTCCCAAAACCTACAATATGCACCATTTGGTCTTTTGTAGAAAATCATTGTAGATTGTATGGCTTCATTCCTCATCTAACATTCACAAACATGTTACATCAGACAAAGCCATGCTAGCCTGGCTCAAAAATATTTGGATATATATCATGATGCATTATTATAGTCTTCATACTTAATTTTTCATCACTATCAGAGAGGAAATGGATAGGGCATCTTACTCTGTTAAAATATTATGACCAGTCATATAGTAAGGTTGTATGTTTGTAGTACACATGTTCCCAGAAACAGCAACAGTTGCCCATGGTGTACCATTGCATCAAATTTATGATTTGGTGAGGCTAAAACATTAGGAAAATGCTCATCTATAGTATTGTTCTTTATAAATTCTCCAGTTCAGCTGTGATGCCTGACTGCAGAGTTGAACAGGTTTTAGAATAAAGAAATCCCATTCAAACTTTCACTCATTAGATTTATTCTGAGCTTGAAAAGATTGCCTTAGGCCTCCAACTCAGAACTTACCTGTTAGGGTCAGTGGAGAGGCCAAGCTATTTTTGGTTCCTTTTTAGAGTTACAATCCTAAGTATTTACTTAGTGATGTAAGGGCAAAGGACTGCTTCACCAGGCCACGGACACTGGACCTCCCTCAATGAACTATCTGACTTTATAATTACATTTCAGATGGGATGATTACACCATAATTTTCTCAAAGACTGTTAAATTCACACTGTTAACTGATTTCTCTCTCTATTCATTAATTTGATTTCTCTCTATTCATTAACTTTAATAAAGTTATATATCTTCTGAATAATTTGAAATTTAAACATAATAACCTCACATTGGAATATGTATTTAACTAGAAAATGCACATGCTATTTATGCTACTTTTTTCTCTCAGTTTTAGAAGACGTTAGGCATCGAGACTTTTTCTTCAGGTTATAGTCATGATTAACAACTGAGTTCTTAGACATTACTAATTTTCATATGACTTAAATGCATGTACGATCATGTGACCGGTGACCATAGTGTTATCAGAATTGTATATAAAGCATGCTGCATGGTATTGCCTTGCATTAATTCTATTGGACAAACTTGAATAGTATTTTAAATCTTTTTTTTTTTTATTTTAAACTTTGGAGTAGCTGATAGATTTAAGAGCTGAAACCTTTTAACCTCATTAACTCACCCTTTTGTATGGCTCTTTCAGTTCTATAATCACACTTTTGTATTCTGGCCATATTGGCATACTCATTTTGCTCTTGTGTTATATTTATTTTTCATGGCTTTAGTTTTACTCTACGTAGAACTTACCCTCTGTACATGATGGATGTTGTCAGAAAATTTCCAATGTGTGAGCAGTCTCCCATGAAATCATGACATTTACCTAGAATATAGTCCAATGTATCTTCCATAAATCTTTAATCAAGTACATACCTTGTTGTGTGGTTTTTAATAAACCAGTAAGCATAGAAAATGTAAAGCCATTATTTCCTGCTGTTTTAATCCATAAAACATAGAAAAGTGGTTGTTATTTTATCCCTCTCCAGCAAGGCTTAGAATAAATACATTGAATATGATACCCATTTTTCAGCTGGGCCTGGCATTCAACTTCATGAATAAAAAAGATATCATTTATCATGTGGTAATAGTCATACACACCATATTTATCATGTCTGTTAAGGAGTACGTTATTGGCTGAAACTCTGTTATTTTACTATGTGGAAATTATAGTGTGAAGCAATTATAATCATTATGCATATATACAGAATATACTTATTTCAAGATCATTTTTAATTTTTTAGAAACATGGATAATACATGGTTTTAAAGTGTTGAAATATTTGTTCTGTCAAAACTGTTTTCATCTGGAAGAAGTTATTGCTGTCACAGTGTTAAATATATGTATTATAGATATATTTAAAACCTGTAAAACTTAAATTTATCAAGTTGAAAGAAACATTGAATTAATCCCATAATGGTTTACTTGGTCGCTGTTCTAGTCTTCAAAAAGATATGTTATTTGCACATTTTTCCATTAAATGTAATACTATGCCTAGCTTAGGTGTCTATGCAAACAGGCTCATACTCAGGACCTAGAGCAAGAGACCTTGACATTGAGGATAGCCTAGTGACTACAGAGCTGGGACCTGTCTTTTTAAAGAAAAGGAATAAGAGACAACGAAAGACAGAAAAAGGAAGTGTGTGTGTGTGTGTGTGTGTGTGTGTGTGTGTGTGTGTCTGTATGCGTGTGTGTGTGTGTGTGTGTTGTGTGTGTGTGTGTGTGTATGTTTGTGTATTAGGCATATATGAGTGGAAGAGAAGGGGAATGGCAAAGATCATGTTTTGAGTTTTTAGGCTAATAAGCTAAATGGCATCTAGTTCCTAAACATCTCTTTTTAATAAGTATGAAATGCCTTTAACACATAGCTTCAATAGAAAGACTATGCAGTGGATATTAGGACTGGTTCTTATGCCAACATGGAAGTAGACTGAAGAGTTCAGTCATAGCAATGCCCCAAGTAACACACATTTCATCAACCTGTAGTTTTTCATAGCAGAGCATGTCTTCAGACATGCACAAAGAAATACATATTCACCCTGAGGGTGACACTAGCTAACACTTCTAGCAATGGGGGATATGGAATGTGACAAGGCTATCTCCTGTAACCAGTTAGATTAGGAATGGACAAAGTCCCTGCTGAAATGTGCAGGATTAGGTACCAAGCATAATTGTCATCTGAGAGTCCTCACCAAGCAAACAATGGAAACAGATACAGAGAACCAGACTCAGACATTATCCAGATCTCAGGGAATCCTGTGCTAGAGGGGAAGGAAGGATTGAAGGACTCAGGGATGTCAAGGACACCACAAGAACCCAGGGAATCAGCTAAGCAGGACCCAAAGTGGCTCGCAGAGTCTGAATCACCTACTAGAGAGTATGCATGGCATGGACATAGCCCTCTGCACATATATAACATTTGTACAACAGGGGTCTTCATGTGGGACCTGTAACAGCAGGATGAGGGGATGTTTCTGACTCTGTTGCCTGCATTTGGATCCCTTCCCTCTAACTGGGCTGCCGTGTTTATCTTCAATAGGTGAAGGTGCACCTAGTCCTACTGTAACTTGATATACCAAAGCACATTGATATTGATGGGAGGTCTCTCCTTCTCTGAAGAGGGGAGAAGATAGATGACAAGGTAGGCGAGAGTGACAGACTAGGAGAAGAGGAAGGAGGGAAAGGAAATAAAAGAAAGAAATACAGAAAATAAGGAGCTGAGCAAGGACTCATGTAAACCCCTGATTTTCTCTGCCCTAGGAAAAGAGACCAGAAGTAATGGTTAGTGATGAGCCAATTAAATGCTGGGAACTTACTGGTTGGAAATAATATTCACAGAGGCATTAACAAATGAATAAAAGTTTTGAAACCTACAAAAATTGGGTCATAAGACAGTTTCATTTTAGTGTTAGCAATTTGCTGGTGTCAATTAAGCGACCCCCTAGCTTGGCTAGACCTTGGCTTCTGGCAGACAGTAAATATAAAATGTCTGCATAATTGAATAAATCAAGAAATGATCTCATAGATGAGTTGATGATGGACTTTACAGAAACCATACTCAGAATGCTACTGAATATTGAAATATGTGGAAACTAAAATTGTGACTCGTGAAAGACAAAGATAGCTTTAATTATACCAGAAAGCCTTTAATAAGAAGACAATGTTTCCTGTTTTGGAAGTACTTTCTTCTAAAATTGTTTCAGCCCTTAAATTAATACAACATTTTCTACCATGGTATATTTGTGCCAGGTAAATAGATACAAAACTTTCAAATTTAAGCTATTTACCCCTATTTTAAAAAGTACCTCCAGGACATGTGTCACTATTCTCAAATGTATAAGTTGGACCTGGTTCTGCCTCCTCTCAGCCCCATGCTCCCCAAAATAAGACTCAAATATATATTTACAGATACATGGGCCATATAGCTATGCTCTTCCCTGTCTAGATCATAACTTAAAATATTCCACTTATTTACATCTGCATTCTTCCATGTGGTGGTTCCTCCTTCTCTGATAGCATGTGTCTGTCTTGTTACATCTTACACAGGGAAATCTACCATTTGACTACTCCAAAATGTTTTCTCCTCCTGAATATCCCAACTCTCATTTCCTGCCTGAGACATAAGACAAAGCCTTTTAAATTGATCAGTGATGCATCCATACACAGTATCTACACGAGATATTCTCTCTACACTCAAATACTTTAATTAAGCATGAATCCCTTAGCTCCGGAATCTGAAATTGTTTCATGCAAAGGAGACTCTTGAACACCAGGCCTCTAATCTAAACTGTATCAAGTAAAATGTTTCTGTGTAGAAGTTGGAGTAAGTATTTTCTAAAAATCCGCAGTTTACCTCACCTTATTTTGAATGAGATCATAATTTTCTCTCATTCTCTATATTTAGCAGTGCAAAAAGCTCTGTTCTTTGGCTGATTACTCAAAGAACATGGATTGCCAATTAAAGACACTCTAAGGAATGCAGTGAATGTGTTCACAGAGAATCACCCCCGGTATAGCTTATTGGTTTAGAAATGGAGAAAATGGACTCTGAGAAACTGTGACTTCCCAAGGAATCTCATGATGGAGAGGGAAGAGGATGGGTCATGGTGTCAAGGAGAGTGGCAGTTTGTCTTCCAGGAATATATTTCAAGAAATTATGACTTAACAGACCACAATGGATGACAGTCTAAAAAAAACACAATTATAGACTAGACCCCATCTTGACCCAGACTGCTTTGCTATGTATACCTCTTGCCAGTAATAAAACCCAAGCTTTATCTCAAGACCCTAAATCTAGACTTGGCTTTAGAGATAGATTTGAGTGTCACTGGAGGGCACTATTTTCTCCTCTTCTCAATGCAGCCATTTTGAATAAATCCTCTTTGCTTCTCACTGTTCCTTCTCTCCCTTAATTGACCTCTCAGCTGTAGATGGTGGAACCTTGCTTGCTGTTTATGCTAGGTTGTGCATCTCTGCTTAACAAAGCCATGGTTCTAAAGCAGATATTAGAAAGTGTTCTTCTTGAATGATCATGCATTAACTAACACTTTACTTCTGTAAACTTCATGTAAAAAAAATAGAAGATGGGAGAATTTTCTTAGACTTTGTAAGGAGTAGAAAACCTCAACTTGTGTAGAAGATGAAAGCTTTCCAGGAACCAGTTCAAATTTGCAAGAGTTCTGTAAAGAAATGTAAGTTCATTAGATGGTTGCTATGAATGGGAGGGCAATAATGAACACTTTTCCACTATAAAAGTCAAATTTATACAGCAAAGAGAAGTACAATTGTAAAGAAAACAATAAAAGAAAAAGTGTTTGTAATAGACTAGTCTTATATACTATGTTATTGTAATTAAACCAGTTCCTTTACAAATTACATGATTGATGTGTACATATAATTATTTATGAGTCCAGTATCAGTACTAATATTAAGCATAGAAAAGGCTTTTAAATTATTCAATATCTCTATATAATATTAAAACTACATAGTAAAAGTAACCAAGAAAATCCTTCTAGCCCTTGTCTTTGCACTATTGGTGGGTTTAGAAGGAGGGAAGCTGATTGGCAGTCAAATATGTATATACGTGTGTGTGTGTGTGTGTGTGTGTGTGTGTGTGTGTGTGTGTGTGTGTGATGTAGCTGGTATAGTGCCCAAAAGCATGTGATGAGGAACATTTAGAACAGTTTACAAATTGAGGACAATTTGTAAATAGAACAAATTTCCACTAAAGAACAGAGAATTCCAAAAGGAAGGTATCTTCATGAGGATATAGTATAGGCTTGGATCGTAGACTAAAAGATTTGTGAACACATACCTCTTCATTGATAGCAATTATTGATTGAAAGTAACACTGGTTTGCATGGTGGATGAAAATCATGTCACTGAGAACTGGGTTTACGTAGAAAGTTTGGACTTTTACAATGTCTTCCAGGGAGTTATAAATTGCTTGGGCTTACTGCGCAGGATTCAGGTTCCAATTGACATTTATTATGTGGTGCTTGAAGCCAATGGGATAAACAAGGTCACTTACAGAATTTAAGAAGGTCACACTCAGTCTCATGAGGATACTGGTATTTAGAGTTCAAGTCTTTACAGAGCAGTCAACTAAGATAAGAACAGAAAAATGTCCATCAATTTTAGCAAGTTTGAAGTCATTCTTAACCTTTGCCAGAGCGTTTTAAACACATACGGTGAAAAGGGCAGACACAAAGGGGGAGGCAATCAATGAGTGGAGGTAGTGTGGTTTGGTGTGCCCTGCATGCTCTCAGGGCTCAAAAGGGCACTTGGTCTGCAAGTAACAAATGCCCTTTGTTTGTAAATGACAAATGCAAATCTCAGCATTACAGAACATACAAACAACAGAATAATGCTTGTAAGTTTCCTTAGGCTGCAATGGCTGAGCATGAAGACCTAATATGTCTCACAGGAATCTATGGGCCACTTTATTTGTTGCTATTGTCCCCTGAGAAAGTCACAATACAAAATGCAATATAAAAATGTGCTATATGTGTGTCTGTTGAGTTGATGGTCAGCTTGCAATATTGAAAACTGTAGTCAGCATTTAAGGATGACACTATCATGTTTGCTTTAAAAGATATGTTTGCAGTTCACCATGAATATTTTCATTATAATGAAGCCAGTCTTGATTCACACGTATGTCTTTCCATTTGGGTGGACTTAAAAAAGAATACATTAGAGTAAAGGGTAATGGCAGAAGCTTCCATTATTTCAGCCTGGATGTTGTCTCACAAAATGATATTTTACCTAATTGCCAATCAATACTGTTTTGTTCTGAATTTTCAGAGGTGTATTTTTATCAGTCACTCAGAGTGAAACAAAAACACACGTGTACTATGTCATTCTGCCTTCCTTCTCCTTTAGTGAAAGAACCATTTTATTTATAGTTAAAAAAAAAATGTTGTCAAGTTCTTCTTTAGAGCTTAGGGCTTCTGTTTTATCTTTTACTGTTTGATGTTGTGCCCTCTCTAAGCCTCAGCATAACTATGTCTGTAGAAGAATAGTAATGGTGCCATAAACAACAAACACTATATACTAATGCTGACTTCAAGAGTGGCCAGCCTGGGGTGAGCTGTGCCATTAGTATAGAATGTCATGAATGAAATAAAGTCATGCTAACCTTGGTCTCATTTAGTGAAGCCCTTTTTAAAAAAAAAAAATGATGCCTTAATTATCAAACTTGTTCTTTTTACAGGCAAAACTAATGTCTAAGTGTATTCAGACAGCAGATAACAGAAATTTGTCATGTAGAGTTTCCATGATTTTTGTTTGTTTGTTTGTTTGTTTGTTTGTTTGTAAAATCGTGGCGGAAAGATGATTCAGTGGTTGAAATCACTGACTGCCGCCCTTCAGGGTAGCTCAAGTTCAATTCACAGGACCCATATGATGACTTAAAACTATCTGTAAATCCAGATCCAAGAGTTCTTATTTCCTCTTCTGTCTTCCTTGGTCACCTGTACACACACAATGCACATACATTTGCTGAGGTATGTACATATACTCATAAAATAATTCTTAAATATTCAGGATAAGGATAATTTTAATTCTGGAAAAAGACTCCTATGATGAATGACTGCAAAAGCATGACATCTGACATCTAGTTTATTTCTACTATAAGGAATATGTCAGTGAAAGACTAATAATTTGATAATTACTTAATAAATATTTAATACTATATATTCTCTTTCATGAAAATGTTTTCTCATGATTTTAATGTCATTTTTACAATGCTAATGTCATTGAATAATTCAGATTTTGAATTTTATTGTTTCTGCTTCTTCTGTTTAAAAAGATTGAAGTAGCCGAGAATTTAGAGTATGACCTAAATGTATGAGTGTAATGTACATGATTACTTGCTTGTAAAATTACTACTATAGAATTATGAATATATTAAAAGAGCTGTCCTATAGAAAGCTCTTGGGACAAAAGTTAGGGTGTGGTAAAACTAATTAAAAGTCAGGAAGCACTTACATTATTGATATCCTGTCTTTCATAACTGAGGATTTCTGTAGTTAGTTTAGTAATGATATTTATTTATAGATGACTTTTGAAGTCTATTCATTTATCCTACTGTATTTCATACTCTTTAGGATTAATATTGTTCTCATCATACCTCTGAGGAAGGAAAAATAAAGTGTGGGGTGGTTTAATTATGAGCTTATTTATGTAGAAAATTCTCATATTTGCAAGCCTTTTGTAAAACATGGTATCGTCTCTTCTTGGTCTCTTCTTATAGTACATGCACAGTTGAACAGAAAGACTTAAATTAATAACTCATTTTTTTTCCTTAATTCTTAGGGAGTTTGCCACTTTCTTGGTTACTGGCTGTCAGTATCAGCTGTGTGAACTGAGATAACATTAATGGTTAGGATTTGTAATGTCCTATGTCAGGTAGCTGTCCATAACTGATAACTCACACCTCACACATTTATAAAGACTCTAGCAAGCATAACACCTGACCTACAAATGTATGAGCAGACACAGTGGATTTCTGCTTCTAAAAGCATTTAAAACAATGCTTCATAGTGATAGCTTCCTTTTGTTACAGCCAACGAGAGATCATTTGACATGACTCTCTGCGTATAGAAAAATAAATAGATGAAGCAACACTTATTTGTCCCTGTGTTAGAAAATACAGGTCTAAATATAGACATCAAAATCAGTTTTTTTTCAAACAAATTTTGCAAATTAAATTCAGTACTTTTCCCCTCACGATGTATGTATGCACATATGTATGTGTATTGTATGTAGGTATATGCATTTCAATTTCACTACATCTATTTCTAGTCCTCTCTTAATTTTAGGTCTAGCCTAGCTTCATGTATGTCATGTTTAGATATGCTGTGAAGGATGTGTTCCATCAGTTCTCAGGAGCTAGTATGACCCCCATCAGCCTCACACTCAGGCCTCACTGTACAGCCCAGATCAGCCTTACTCTCAGGATTTTGCCTCTTTTGCCTTCTAAGTTCGTGACTACAGGCACACACACACTTCACTCCTAGCTAATTTTCAAATTTTTTTGTTCAAAATTAATTTATTTTTAATTCAATAAAGTTCATGCAATATATTTTCATCATGTTTCGTCTCTCCCAACTGCTCCTAGATGCTTCTTACTTCCCAACCCACACAATTCTCTCTCTCTCTCTCTCTCTCTCTCTCTCTCTCTCTCTCTCTCTCTCTCTCTCTCTC
>LR749491.1:115478-131776 GCA_902729485.2 Mus minutoides | reverse complement strand
GCAGCTCTGAGGTATCAGATTCCCCATTGTTCTGATAATACTTGTATTTTACTATGCTGTTAAAGCATAGAGACCATTAAACTCTTCAATAGACATAGTTCCCACTTACCTAACCTATTTCAGTGAGATTAAAATGTTGTCACACAGAAACATATTAATCAAAAATAGTACTGGTATTCTGGGAGAATTCTCATTAGGCAAAATTACTATCTGTGTAAACCTTACATCAAGGGGTTTGATTCCCAAAACTCACATGAAAATGCAGGTGCAGAAGCATGTATGGATTTTCCAGAATTCCTATGGTAAGGATGGGAGGTGAGACATGAGGATCTCCCAGCAACTTAAAGGCCAGATCGCCTGGAATATGCATCAGAGCAGCAGAAATTGTGAGATATTACCCCAATAGAAGGTGGCAAGGTAGAGCAGTCTCTAAAAGGGTTTTCTCTGATCTAAACATGTGCTATGACATGCTTACCATCCAACACACACACATACAAATATACATTTTCACAACACACTCATATTTATATGCACATGTACACATATACAAACAGGTTAAGAAAAAAATTTAAATGCAGCATAATTGGTTCTTTATTAAGTTTTCATCCCTTGCAATTATGTAACTGTTCTCATTTCTAGAATGAATCATCGTAGGAGATGTGAAGTTGGTTTTATCACTTTTCACTAAGTTCTAGCCTTCACTTGTATGCTTCTCTTGGGAGCTCAATGAACAGATTTGCCAGCATATAAATCCCCGTGGAGATGCCCTATTTATTCACTGTTCCCTGCATCTTTGGTGCCCAAAGGTTTTCTTCTGATGCTCTTCCTCATTGTGATATTTTTAATGTTTTTGGTACAAATAACTCAAGCCACAGAATTGCTTAATGCAATCATTTGCCCCATTAAAGCAGTGTTTACATGACTCTCCATTAACTGAGGAAATAACTCAGGTTTTAGGATTACATAAATGTTCTTTCCATCTTGTGAAAGAAGCTTTGCAGGTGCAAATGCCAGCTTGAGGAGCCATGGCTTAGTTTAGCTACAGACCTTCCACATTTGTAAACAAGATTTCTGAGGTAAGATTCAAAATGAATAGTTTGTCCTGGATACTCTTGATTTTCCTTCCCCTTTTGTCTATTTATACACTTTAACTAATATTTGGTAGGTGTAAGCTCCATTACCAAAAAGGAAAAAAAAATCTGTGTGTGTGTGTATGTGTGTGTGTGTGTGTGTGTGTGTGTGTGTGCTTATGTGCGTAAATACGGATGCACACATTCTATTACATGAATATAGGTATAGAGGATAATTTAACAGTTGTCACTCACCTGCAATCTTGCTTTGAGACATGGTCTTCTGTTACTCATAACTTTCTTCACTGTGCTAGTTGGACTTTCAGCTTCTGGTGATTCTTCCTTTTCTACCCTCCATCTCACTTTAGTAATGCTGGAATAACATATTTTCTGATCCTCACTCTTTTTAAAAAATCACTTTATTTCATTTATACTTCAAATGATATCCTCCATCCCACTCACCCCTCCACAATCTCCCCATCTCATTCCCTCTTTTCCCGCTTCCCTTTACCTCTATGAGGATGCTCCTCCACCCACCCACCCACTCCTCTAGCATCCCCCTGATGCTGAGGCATTGAGCGTTCCTACCCTCCCAGTTTGGTCAGATAAGCCACCCTTTGCTACATATATATCTGGAGCCATGGATCCCTCCATGTGTTCTCTGGTGAGTGGTTTAGTTCCTGGGGTACTCTGGGTCATGGGTCTCTGGTGGGTCTCAGTTAGCTGATATTGTTCTTAGTATAGGGTTGCAATCCCCTTCAGCTCCTTCAGTCTTTCCCCTAGATTTTCCAGTGGAGTCCCCAGGCTCAGACCTATGGTTGGTTGTGAGTATCTGCATCTGTGTTGGTCAGGAACTGGTAGAACTTCTCACAGCCATATCAAGCTCACATCTTCACTCTTAAGGCACATAAGTATATCCACTGAGCAGTCCCTTAGACTAACTAAGCTCTCTTCTTAAATAGTAATGAAGTAGGTTTTCCTAATGCATCAACACTTTTAAAAACTCCAAATACAAAGAACAAACTTTACAAAGGAATGCACCGAAGATACTTGAGACCCAACCATATAACTCTGTTATATAAAATCCTGAGTCAGAAATGCACAACTGCTTGTTTTCTTCACCTTCCCTTTCTTTTATCTAGCAAATTTTCCCTTTATATCAATATATCTGAAGTTCCAGATGATTGACTACTTCAAATTTTCTAAAGAAAGATGTTAGGTCTGAAGTGACTAACTTTCAAAATTGTAACACACATCTTGGTTGGTTGTTAATACCTCTTTAATTTCAACAGCTTTGTTAAAGTAGAATTGCTCTTGTCTGTTGCTGTAATTTGATGTTTTTACAAGAACATTCCTCTCTAAATATTAGTATAAACACGATAATGAGCAGATTCTCTACCTTCAACTTTTTCTTCTCAGAAGATTGTTTTTTAATCTTTAACTCCTATGCCTCTTTAGCTGATACAGTCTCCAGGGAAATTATCATCGTGTTTTTGTAATTATGTATGATTTTGCATGACATCACATTTTGCATAAACAAAATTCTGCGGTTTGAGGGTAGCCTTTCAATTCAGTGCATGTAATTATTTGGAGATGCCTCAGACCACTAGCCTATTAAAAGCAGGCTCCTTTCTATTGTGAGCCTCATCCTTTAGGGAGCCTGTAGTATTTTCTTATTGATTAAATGGTGAACCATTTATTTTTCTAGGTGCTGTTAATCGACATAAAAATTCTGTAACAATCAAAGGAGTGAACATTTTTGTTAAGGCAAAGAAACTCTGTTAGATAAAATGATGCACTTCAATTTGAATGTGTGAATCATCCCTTAAGATACCTCCAAGCTTGTAAAGACTAGTTGTGCCATTTAGCCTATCTATAAGTAATGAAGGTAAATGTCTCTCTCTCATCATGGATCCTTCATATGGTCCTTATTTTTCAACTTGCACCTTTCCAATAGCAAAGCTTCAATAGTACACCATGGTTTCAGCATACTGTTCTTTGATTAGTACTGGTAAATGACAGTCAGCAGAGCATATTGTCATGTGCCTGGACACTGTCTGCAGATCTTTATGGTGAGCATCTAGGGCATATGTTTCCTTTCTTACCACTAGGTCTTGAACTCTCTCTCTGTTTCTGGATACAACTCCACAGCTAGATATGTGCTTTGAAGGTTTACCCCATTGCATGCCTTTTTTTTTCTTCTGAAGAATAGACATTTAAATTTTGAAAAGATCTTTTTTATGAATATTTCAGTGGTTCCTGTTATGGATTGTGCTTATGGTCTCATACAGAAGACATTTTATCATCAAAGTAAAAAAAGAATTTTTTTGTATTGTTTAAGTTCATGGCTTAGGCTTTATATGAACTATATGATCTATATTAATTTTGATATATGAAGTGAGCTTTAAAATGAGATTTTTTTTATTTTTCGTTTTGTTTTGTATTAGATATTTTCTTTATTTACATTTAAAATGTTATCCCCTTTCCTAGCTTTCTCTCTAAAAATCCCCTATCCTCTCCCCCTTACCCCCCCTGCTCCCCAACCCACCTACTCCTTCTTCCTGGCCTTGGCATTCCCCTATACTGGGGCATAGAACCCTGATATTTCCTTTCCTTCATTTCTTCTCTCCTTTCTGTCATATACATATATAGATAAGATATTTACTAATCATTTTGGGAAAAAAAAACTAAAAGCTGTTCTTTCTCTTATTAAACAGACTGAACTTTTCAGAAGTAGCATTGTAAGCGTGTATGTAAGTTGGAATCATGTGTGGACACATTCACCTCTGCTTCCTTTTTTCCACCGCATGGTTTTGGCTTCTTTGTCAAAGATCAATTGAATGTAGGTGTGTAGGGTTTTATCTGGGTCTTGGATTCTATCCCATTGATTAATCTGTCTTATAAACCAATCAGAAGGTGAGAGAGGGAGTGCTTACAAAACACTGAGTCAGGTGATGCTTAACAATGCCACAGTGCAGCCTGCAATCAGCTCTTCGTTGGTTCAAAAACCAATGTTTGTGAATTACAGAGACAATCTTTACACAGTGCATAACATCATCTCTCCAACATTACCCGGTTGGAATTGAGGGGCCTTTTAGTACTTCTTCATTTGATCAGTATACAGTAAATCTTAAACCAAGTGAAGTTACCTTTTCTGCATAACAAAATATTTCAAAATAAAAGACTTCGATTCTGAGGAGCTATAGGAATAATCTGTCCCAGATGGGGATTAGAAGTTTTGTTGTTCATATATTTTATTTCTTCTGTATTGCTTAGGCACTGATAATGAACCGCTCTTTCTCTCTCTCTCCCTCCCGCTCTCTGTCTCTCTCTGTCTGTCTCTCTTTCTCTGTCTCTCTGTCTCTCCCTCTCCCCTCCCCTCCTCTCTCTCATCCCCCTCTCTCTTCCTTTATGTAACTCTTTGCAGTGATGATAGAAATTCATTTAGATAATTTGATTTTGTCCTGTGCTTTTCCCTGACCAATCTGGATGAAAGTTTGTTAAGTTTTTGGAAAGGCCCTTTATTTCAATGATTCTTTTCTTGTGTTGCTTTGTAGGCCATGTCACTTGTTTGCATTGTGACATTTCTTCTGCACTTAGTCAAGATTTTATGTGTTCTCTCTTTTTTTTGTTTGTGGAGTGGGGACCTGGGATCACTACCTAAGGCTTTTTTTGTAAATATACAGAGCTGTTCCTTACCCTACATATTTTTTTTGTTTTCTTTCTGTAGTTTTCTTGTGTGTTTCCTTCACCTTAGTATACATTTTTATTTACTTCTTCCTTATGTATTGACCGATAAGTTATTTTAAAATGTAGTGCTCTCTTTCCAAATATTTGGGAATAATCACAATATTTTTCTTTTACTGATACTCCAATTACTTCATTTATGATTATAAAATGCATATTTAATGAGTTGTATAATTTTAAATTGATGATACCTACTCTATAACCGATTGTAGTTTTGTACATGTGTTAGATATATACAGTAGAGCTGCATATACACTATTGCTAGAAATTATAGAAAAACTGTTGATATTCTCAATATATGATATACCTAATTCTGTTCAAGCCTTCACATAATTTGATAACTTCAAAAGTAGTATTTTAAAATAACTATTATCTTTTAAAGTGAATTATATGATGAAAATCCAAAACATATTCCCAAGTGAATAGCATATCTAGTGTTCTTTGAATCTTTATGTAGAACATTTCATTTTCTTCTGGTATCATTTTTCATTACATGAATGTTATTCTTTACATCTCCTGCCATAAAATCTGATGAATATATTCAGCTTTTATATGTGAAATAACTCTACATTTCATCTAAATTTTAAGATTTTTTTTCATTTTGCCATGCGATGTATTCTTGGTTGATAGTTTTATTTTGTATGATGCTTTAGGTTTGGATTCATCTTTGAACTTGCCTTGTTTCTGATGGGAAATATGAAGTTCATACTTTCCTTCAAAGTGTGTTTATTCTCTGGAACCATAGACATTTTAATCTTTGTTGCCCACACAAATGACTGGAGTGTGCTGCACTGTATACCTTTCTCTGAGTCTCTTCTTGTTTTTAGAGCTTGCTGAGTGCTATGAGATGCATCTTTGTGTATGTGATTTAAAAGAATTTAAAATATTCACAGCTCTGCCATCTTGTTTTGTACAGTATTCTAGCCATTTTATATAGAAATTATTCAGGTTTTGAAAAATGCCTTTAATTGTAGGAACTTTTGTAATTTTGAAGTTTATAAATTAATTCTATCATCTATAAAAATTTCAGGACAGAAGTATATGATTAAAATGTATGCCATAATCAGTAGTAACTCTGAGGGCCTCGTATTTCCTTTTGTATGTAGTGTTTTATTCCTCAATGTGCTAATATAAATTTAACTTTACCTACTCTCCCTAGACTCTTCCTTTGACCCTTATAATCAGGGAGAGCATTCCTTTCTCTCTGGAACCAGTTACATAACTGTGCAGAAACCACACATCAAGCAGTAAACAGGATACTTAAGTTTCCCGTCACATGTTTCATGTCTTTTAGGGAAGTGTACTTCATTGTCTCATAAACATTAAGTTGGATTGTTGATTTTTCTTCATATATATTTTAATTTTTATTTCTTGATTCACAGTTTATTTTTATCTTGTCTGATAGTCAAAGATCCATTCATCTTCACATGATTTTTCTTACTAGTTTTTTTCATTTTTAGCATTGTTTGATTCAATCATATTTAAGCCATCAGAAATGTATATCTGCTCATATGATTTTTTTATACTTTATAATATCGAATGATGTGCTTTCCTTAATACTAACTACATAGATATTTGAGCATTAATCATTAAGGAGTATTGTAAAAGACTTTGAAATCTCTACATGAGATTTCAATTGAGGATTCTACTTTAGAGTTACATACTTAAGAGCCTTGGGGATGAAAGCAGATGATGAACATTGGTAGGTGGATACTTATTTATAGAGTACAGGGTAGAGAGATAGTAAATAATAAATATTGGGTCACCAACATATTTTTACTAATACAAGTTATTTACATATATGAACTGAGATTAATGATTAAAGACAGATGGATTTCAGTTTTCATTCAAGAGTTTATACATCTTGTCCTTCATGATAGTGTTTGCATAAGAAACCAAGGCTTCCAGATGTATAGATAATGGAATATAACTTCTGTGAACATTGATTTATAGTATTAAATAAACTACCCACATATAACTGTGAAAGTCTTGCTGTGAACATTTTAGAGGTTAATCTCTCTGATGATGCTTCCTGGGAGTTTCTTCTAAACATTAGAGCTAAGACAGAGGAAGAACTATAGTTGTCCATCCTTATCCACTTGATTGCTTGCCACAGAACAGGCCTAGTCAGCCCCTCTCAATACGTGGGAATATGGGGTTCCAGCAGATGGGCATAGAGTCGGCTGTAATTGACACACAGACACAGACATGAGAGAGTGTACTGGATCGAAATGTAATGTGTCAAATCAGCATCAAACTTTTTATACAGAAGAAAACAGGGAAGTTAGGTGACAATGAGGTTACTGGATTCTTACATAAAACAGAGGAATGTAAACATGGAAGGACTGGCAGAAACCAACTGGGATAAAATTCAATGTTAACAACTGGGATCAAAAACAGCTCCACCTAAGTGCGATGCGCCTCACTGGACCGGCAAGAAAGACATGCCACCACCGGGATCTTCTCAAACAGCCTTTACTCAGGAGCACTTTGATTGCAGTTGCCCAGGACCCTCCCCCCCCCCCCAGCAGTGGGAGAGCTGCTGCTTATATACCCTCCCAGGGAAGGGGGAGGGTGTCATAGTGGTTGCAGATTGGTGCCACAAGCTGCACCTCATTAGCATATTGCCCATTCGGGAGGGGCTATTGTGTGAGGAGAACGCCGATGACACATGCGTACTAGGCTTTTTGCCTGACAGCCGGCCGGTCCTCCTCCATCTTGTAATGGCGGAGAGCCAAGGCTTCAAGGAGCTGAGGCTTCACAGAGCCGAGGCTTCACAGAGCACCCACGGCTGCCTGCACGTGCCATTTTGCAATGGCAGAGAGCCGCGGCTACAGGGAGCCGTGGCTGCCTACACCTAAGGTCCACTTAATCTTAGAAGCCAGAGGAAAGAGCTTCATGCCCTTGCCATAGTTACTACTCTAGTCTATTGTATAGTCCACCTTCCCCATAGGCCATTGTAAATACTTGTATATGGGTGTAACTCAGCTATCTATCTACTCTGGTTTCTCCTTAGATCACAAACTTCCTTCTTCCTAGATAATGGTAAATGGTGTGAAGGGCAGTGACTTAGCTATCCATGCCCAAGGTCTGATCAAGGACTGCCTAGACTCTAACTTAGCTATATGTCAAAAAATCAAGCCTTAGGAGTGCTTGTAATAAAGCAATATTAAGGGAAATCACATAGATCCATTTACCAACTAAAGCAAGGACATTGAAGCATTCTTTATACAGGATGCCACGAATCCAGGAGACTAAGTTTCTGTGAACTTTTCTCCTCGGGACAGCACCCAGGTTTTGGGGGCCTGTCTTGCTTGTCATGACTGGAGTGGATGTAGCAGTTGCTAAACTGTATATAACAAGTTTCTTTTCTTCAATGGAAATGAAGAGGCTGTGTTGTCTACTCACAACCTACTGATGCCTTCTACACAGGGCCTATAGAGTCATAGGCAACCCATTTGCAATCATGGGTTGTGCTTTTAAATAGTTGTACAAGTGTCCTTTATGGAGAAGAGAAAAGATACATTATTAAATTCTACAAATATGAAATGAACCCTTTATATAAGCAAATTTCCATTATCTTAACATTCTGTATTAGTATCACTGAGATAATAACTATGGATATGTTATAATTTGGTATTTGAAAGTTATAGCCTGTAAGGTGTTCCACTAACTAGCAAAATGCACTGTGCTGTGATCAGGTGTATGTTGAACCTTTACTCTTTATTTAGGTCTATAATTCTAGGACAGTTCCCATGGTGTTTCTCTCCAGACAGAACTCTCTGTAAATAGGATCCTATGCGGTCAGGGGTGTGGCAGTCCTATGTCCTCCAGTCCCCTGAAGGACAGTTTACCACCCCTGCCCTTGTGACAGAGCAGCAGTGTTCACCATGAGTTCTAAGGCTGGTTCTTATTTTCCTAGTTTTATATCCCCTCAGGTTATGGAGACCATACTCTACCTGTGGTAAATGGAATTTTTCTTGCCATCTTAACCTTGATGAATGGAACTTAAAATGCTTGCTGGTTCAAATTTCTTTATAATGCTGCAAAAGCACATGCTCTTGAATATATCTCAACAGTATAAGGGAGTTTCAATTAAAGCTTGCAACATAGAATGATGAATCCTTTGGAAAAGTTCATTTAACTGCAGGAAACATTGGTAATGTGTGTGTTGCTTTAGAAAAATTCTGTTTCTTTTATAATGAGACTTTTGGATGATGAAACACCTCCATTTTCTCTGGAACATTACCATGTTCACTTTTCTTTGGAGCATCATGCATGGTTGGTGCTCAATAAGTACTGAATAGACATTTTTCTATAGCCACTGGGGTTTCTGGCAGATATGGCCTTGATCCATTATTCCACTTATTCACCAGAAGGGAATTAGCTTTGCCACTAAATTATGTGCCAATGTATGCTCTTACACTGCCAAGCACACAGCTGTTGATTAATACATACTGGCTGATAATGGATGTAAATTTCTATTTCCTTTTTAAAGTACATAAACAATGGCTATTTTTGGAACTAACTATGCTAGAGGCAGTTAAGACTAGCAACTGTGAATAGAAATATATTCCTCTAATGAATATTGTTAACCCTCTCAAAGTTTAGTCCCTTGAAAATGAAAGCATTTACCTACTTAAGTAATCCTTTCAATATCATACCAATTCCCAAATTATTTAAAAGATGAGATTTTATTCTTATTTTCTTATTGTAGAATTATTACTTCTATTCTCGACATCTTGACTATTATCTCTCTTTCCAAATTGGACCTTTTTTATTTGAAAAATTTCTTCTCCCATTGCCTGGGGACTTTCCAACTACATGTATTTCCAAACACAGTGCAGACTTCATAGTTTCTCAACCATTATAATTTACTTGACTTCAAAATCCTTGTGTATGTATCTCATTACAGGTTTTCTCTTTTTTTCTTTTTTTTTTTCACTTTTTATTACATATTTTCTTCATTTACATTTCAAATGTTATCCAAAAGTCCCTAAACCCTTCCACATCCCCCACCCTGCTCCCCTACCCAACCACTCCCACATCTTGGCCCTGGCAGGTTTTCTTATATCTAAAATGTTCCATGCATTATTTAACCTAGGTAAATCCACTATGGAACAATAGTGTTAGGACAACAAAATTACCAAAATATTAAAGTAAAACAATCAGACAAACATATTGTTAGAATGGTTCTGTATGTAAAATTCAATGGAAAATTAAATTATCTAGCCCTTAAATTAATTACTTACTCTAATTTTTGGTATTTTTTATTAATTTTAATTATGTTGCATCTTATTGCTTTAGGTTTAATTTCCAGGGAACTTTTTTTTTTTTTTTTTGGTTTTTCGAGACAGGGTTTCTCTGTGTAGCCCTGGCTGTCCTGAACTCACTTTGTAGCCTCGAACTCAGAAATCCGCCTGCATCTACCTCCTGAGTGCTGGGATTAAAGGCATGCGCCACCACGCCTGGCATCCAGGGAACTTTTTATTTACTATATTCAATTAGGATGCCATCATTTCTGGTTTAGATACATGGAGTACAATTATTAGTATAGATGCTGTATGTCTTGGTTGCTTCCATTCACCATCTAGTTGTCAAGTTTCTCTCCAGCTTCTTACCCAAGTTGATGGCACTGATTTTGAATTAAGTGTAAAACATCTGGATTTTTATGGTGTTTTTCATATTCTTTAACTCATGTTGCTCCTTTAACACCAACCTTCCTTTGCAGTCTCCTCTGAGGAGGATGTTTTTCTAGTACCTTACCCATCTATTTACCTTTTCAGGTTGACATTCAACTTTCTTCCCTGTGGATTTCATTGCCCCATTCTGCACATTCTTTCAATTTATCCCTTGAATTCCATGGTTTGCTTTATTTGCTTACTTAGTTTATTTACTTATTTAGTTATTCTTCTATGCACATTCTCAGTTGCCTGCATACAGTTCTTCATTTTATCTGGCTAACAGTTAACCTAGCATACCTCAACACCTTTGTGGGATTCTCAAATAACTAATTTGTGATGTCTTATGTGCTTTTATTGGTATCTAAAATATAGCTTATGCCAATTTTACTATCCTTTTTAATTTAATTTATTTCTATTTTATTTGTATTGGTATTTACCTGCATGCCTGTATGATATATGATGTCTGTATGTAAGTATCAGATCCTATGGAACTGTAGTTACAGACAGTTTTGAGCTGCCATGTGGGTGCTGAAAATCGAGCCAGGGTCCTCTGGAAGAACAATCATCAGTGTTCTTAACCTCTAAGCAATCTCTCCACATAGGCTAATTTTAAAGCTAGGAGATACTGAAGAGTTCTCAGAAAATTTAGTACTATTTATACTTTAATTTCTAAGAACTTCACTGTTATGTGTAACATGTTTAAATGCCAACTGAAAATATTTAACTTTTTTGTTGTAGTGATTTTATAGTCACATGGTATGAATTTTTACTATACGCCACGACATTTATTCTTGCAGGAAAAAGAAATGTTTGCAATTGAATTTGTCAAGGAATTTATGTTTCAGTAGTGAGTGAAATGCAATCTATCTGCCAAAAGGAGTCATTTCTCAGCTATAGTGAATTTGAAGATGAGAAATCATAATGATGAAATGCTTCACCAAGACTGTTTACTGAGCATGTGCATTTTATACAATAATGCAACATGACTAATTCATGTCGTTTTTATATTTGTTATAAACTCAGAATTATTATGTCAGTTTTAGAGAAACTTTTAACTAATTCAATCAATACTAATACATTTTTTGCCACATAGCCCTCTTTTATGTTTCAAGAGACTTTAACTCAGAGCACCTCTTCAGATTTCCCTTGCTTTCTATTGTTCCTTTGAGGAAATGCTGATCTCCCTGGGGGGCTGCCTATATCCAGCATGTCCAAAGCAGTGTTGTCATGTTTTCTCTGTACTGATTCTTTCCTTTTTTATGTCACATAGGAACAGGGAACCTTTTGTTCCTATCTTTGATAGAGCTGTATAGCCCTAAACTGCAGTATCATTGAATAATCTTTAAAAAATAATATCTTTCATTTTTTATACGCTACATCCTGTTGAGAAGCAAAGACAGAACAATGAATTGAGTAGATGTAGACACTAAACCCTCATTTTCTCATGCTTTCCCCCATCATACTTCCCATCAGCAAAGCATTATGCTAATATATACCAAGTAAGGACATTAAACATTCAGAGTCTTAGTTACCCAGTGACACTTAAGATACCACTCAGTGGAACAGCATAACCGCACAGAAATCAGGATACATTTGGTTTGTGTTTTCTCGACATGTAAGAATGAGAAATGCATCCCATTTGTCATGGCATTTATTCCATGGCTAATTTAATACTTGGGCATTCTCTTTGTTGTATCTATTCCTACTTTCCCAGTATAACAAAGAAATTTGATGGTAGGAAGCTATCAAAAGCTTGAAAATGCAGGGATCTGAATAATGAATTGATGCTGTTAAATCTGTACTTTTCCACATTTTGTTGATTGCGAATAATATCAATTCAGCTTACATTAGAATTAATAGATGTTATCTCAGGGACCTCACATATTTCAAGAAAATCTTTATTCATTTTCAGAAGAAATAGATGATAAATTAAGGCCACAAGAATGTTGGTGAAGTTGACTTAAATATCAAGAAGCACTTCACCTCTAGTATCCACTACCTTCTAATCAGTTCCATTTTCTCCCACTGTAAATTAGTTTTCTGTGATGAAAATATGCTGTTCTTAGTTGTGAAATTCATATTAAAACATCAATCAGAGTATAGGTTTTTAGGTTTCATTGCTTAAGTCTACATTTAAACAATTCAAAAGTGTGCTGGAGCGATGGCAGTTAAAGAGCTTGCTATATGAGCAAGAGACACAACGTTCAGATTCCTTGAACTCAGGCAGTGTGTGTGTAAGTCTGTCTTCAATTTCACCTCTAGATGGTATCAGCTACCTGAGGGGTGGCTGAATAGATGATTTGTGGAATTGATTGAAACACCTATCTTCGAAGTGAATAAAAGCACTGTAGAGTAGAAAGAGTATATAATGTGCTTGCCATTCACATGAAGAGACCTGAATTCAGATTCTTAGAACCTATGCAAAGAAAAGAGGGGGTATGTGGTGGCTAGACTATTATTCCTGTACTTAAAGAGCAGAGGCAAAGGATCTCTTGGACAAGCTGGCCAGACAGATCAACCTGAAATGGCAAGCTCTAAGGTAAGCAAGAGATCTAGGCCTCAGTAAACTAGGCCTCAGAAAGAAACAAAGGAAGATACCAGATACTATATTCTGGCCTAAGTATATGTGTATTTGTACCATCTCAAAACATACATATAATAATGCATACAAAACACCATACATGTACATGAAAGTTCAAGCAGAAATAAAGGTGGACAGTGATCCAGGTAGATTCCCAAAATCAGCATCAGATCTCTAAATGTAAACATGCAAACATACACACAAACATGCACACACACAACTGATACACCTAAAATAAATATGTCACAAGTGAGAGTCTTGAATGACATGAATTGGATCACATGTTCACCTTGCAAAATTCTTCACAGGATGGAAGTTCTTCCCTTAGAATTATATATCTATTGGCAAACAAGATCCATTTGCCTTTCTCAAAAGTCAAGAAAGTACAAATAAGTCTGTGCTCTCCCTGCATCATGAGGTAATGGTGGGGGGCTGTATATTTGCCACAATTCTCTACAGAAATGGAACTTACAGAATAAATCTCTCCATTATTTTCACTATTTTCTTTTCTACTTCCTCTCTCCATGTGTGTATGTGTGTTCAAGTGCGCACGCCTGTGTGTGTGTGTGTGGGGGGTGGGAGTGTGTAGATGTAGCTATCCTGGAAGTTATTTTGTAGCCGAGGTTGGCCTTGAATTCAGAGATTAACCTGCTTTGCCTCCACAGCACTGAAACTAAAAGCATGTGCCATGACCTCACATCTCAACGTTCTTCATAGTGCTTTATATTCTCATATTTCTTTATTTATTTATTATTAGATAATTTCTTCATTTACATTTCAAGTGTTATCCCATAAGTCCCCTATACCCTCTCCCTGCCCTGCTCCCCTACTTGGCCCTGGCATTCCCCTGTACTGGGGCATATAAACATTGTTAGACCAAGGGCCTTTCTTCCCCAATAATGGCCAACTAGGCCATCTTCTAATACATATGCATCTAGAGACATGAGCTCTGGGGGTTCTGATTAGTTCACATTGTTGTTCCATCTATAGGGTTGCAGACCTCTATAGTCTTGGGTACTCTCTCTAGCTCCTACATTGGGGACCCTGTGTTCTGCCCTATAGATGATTGTGAGCATCCACTTCTGTATCTGTCATGGACTATCAAAGCCTCACAAGAGACAGCTATATCAGGGTCCTTTCAGCAATATCCTGCTGGCGTATGCAGTAGTGTCTGCATTTGGTGGCTGATTATGTGATGGACCACCCGGGTGGGGCACTCTCTGGATGGTCCATCCTTTCATTTTAGCTCGAAACATTGTCTCTGCACCTCCTTCCATGTATATTTTAATCCCTATTATAGGGAGGAATGAAGTATCCATTCGTTGGTCTTTCTTGATTTTCTTGTGTTTTGGAAATTGTATCTTGGGAATTCTAGGTTTCTGGGCTAATATCTGCTTATCAGTGAGTGCATATTAAGTGACTTCTTTTGTGATTGGTTTACCTCACTCAGGATGATATCCTCCAGATATCAAGAATTTCATAAATTCATTGTTTTTAATAGCTGAGTAGTACTCCTGGGTTGGCATTTGTGTCCTCTTTGGGTCTATATAGCATCTGTTTAGGATCTTCTGACTTTCATAGTTTCAGGTGAGAAGTCTGGTATAATTCTACTAGGCTTGCCTTTATATGTTACTTGACCTTTTTCTATTACTGCTTTTAATATTCTGTCTCTATTTTGTGCATTCACTGTTCTGATTATTATGCATTGGGAGGAATTTTTTTCTGGTCCAGTCTATTTGGGGTTCTGTAGGCTTCTTGTACGTTCATGGTCACTTTTCTCTTTAGATTAGGGAAGTTTTCTTCTATAATTTTGTTGAAGATATTTACTTGCCCTTTAAGTTGAAAATCTTCATTCTCATCTATACCTATTATCCTTAAGTTTGGTCTTCTCATTGTGTCCTGGATTTCCTGGATGTTTTGAGTTAGAATCTTTTTGCATTTTGCATTTTCTTTGATTGTTGTGTCTATGTTTTCTATGGAGTCTTCTGCACCTGAGATTCTCTCTTCCATCTCTTGTATTCTGTTGCTGATGCTCCCATTCATGGTTTCTGATCTCTTTCCTCAGATTTTTATCTCCAGTGTTGTCTCCCTTTGGGTTTTCTTATTGTTTCTACTTCCATTTTTAGATCTTAGATGGTTTAGTTCAATATCATCACCTGTTTGGTTGTGTTTTCCTGTAATACTTTAAGGGATATTTTGTTTCCTGTTTAAGGTCTTCTACCTGTTTAGCAGTGTTTTCCTGTAATTCTTTGTGGAATTTTTGTGCTTCATCTTTAAGAACTTCCAAATGTTTAGCAGTGTTCTCATGGTTTTTTTTTTTTGTTTGTTTGTTTTGGTTTTGTTTTTTTTTTTTTTTTGAGACATGGTTTCTCTGTGTAGCCCTGGCTGTCCTGGAACTCACTTTGTAGACCAGGCTGGCCTCGAACTCAGAAATCCGCCTGCCTCTGCCTCCCGAGTGCTGGGATTAAAGGTATGTGCCACCATGCCCAGTTCTCATGTATTTCTCTAAGTGATTTATTAATGCCCTTCTTAATATCCTCTGCCACCATCGTGAGCTATGATTTTAAATGCAAATCTTGCTTTTCAGGTGTGTTAGATTATCCAGGTCTCGCTGTGGTGAGTGTACTTGGTTCTGATGATGCTGAATGGTCTTGGTTTCTGTTAGTAAGATACTTTCATTTGCCTTTTGCCATCTTGTAATCTCTTGTGTTAGATATTCTAGCTGTCTCTGGCTGGAGCTTGTTCCTCTTGTGATTTTGTAAGCCTTTATCAACACTTCTGGAAGTCCAACTCTCTCCTGAGTCCCAGTGGTCAGAGCAGTGTCTGCAGGCAAGCTCTTCTCTTGCAGGGAAGATGCACAGAGGTCTGGGCTCAGATCTACCTCTTGGCTGAAGATGAAGGCCTGAAGGGACCCTTTCTAATAAGCTCTGTTGCTTCTGCTGCCTGCAGTCTCTCCTGTGGGGACTGGTCTCTGAGAGACCTGGCATACAAGATGGCACTCTCACCTGAGTCCAGGGGTCAGAGCCCTCCCTGGAGGCTGACTCTCCTCTGGTGCTGAAGGTGCCCAGAGGCTTGGTTCTCAGCCGTACCTCCTGGCTGAAGATGAAGGTCTGAAAGGACCCTTTCCAAGATTTCTGTTACTTCTGCAGCCCACATGTTGTCCTGCATGGACTGGTCTCTGAGAAACCTGGGATACATGATGGTGTTCTCACCTGA
>LR749491.1:82978-112978 GCA_902729485.2 Mus minutoides | reverse complement strand
GAAGAAATTGCTTAAAAATATACTTGGCTTCCTCTGAAACAGCAAGTCTCCTCACAATGACACATAAAAGTGTTCCCTTTTAGTACTAAATGCAAAAAAATATATATTGATTTTTCTCTAAAGCATGTCATTTGCCATTTTGCATTAAAGCACTTTAAAACCTTTTAACAATAAGGAAGTTGAAACTAAAGTACTTTAAATGTACTTTCTGTGGTATAATTTCTTAAGAATATCTGATCTTAGGTGTAGAATAATGATTGCATTTTATACACACTTTCATGAATTAAGTTTTTCCTTCGATGCCTGTCATGGCTTCTATAGCATAATTACAAAGTAGTCTTTTCCTTCATTCTTCAAATACAGTGTAAGATAAATTAAAATGCTTTTCTTTTAGACTTAAAATATTTAACAGTTTCATATGCACTTTGGAAGAAATGACTATCTTTATCCACTTAGAAGAGATAAAAAACCACTATTCATATGAATTATAAATGTTATAATTAAAACAATACTGCCTTGCATATTTAATAGTAATTCCCTAATAAAGCTGTTTACTTCTGATGTTTTTTAAGATCATTGATAAAATAAAAGAAATGATACACATAGTTTCCATTCATAATGCCATCATTATTCAGATGTGATAATAGTCATGTTCTAAGGTACAAATTGTAAATTTTTTTCTGTCATGTAAAATTTACATTTTGTCCATTTGTACTCAATAAATGCTAGCATAGTCAGAGTCAAGTCAAATCTGATTTTGTAAGTAAGGTGTCATGTAAATGTTTTTATTAAGTAACATTTATTGAGTCATTGCTGAACATACAAATTCCATACAGTAATGTTGCATGCTCATCCACAAATGAGCACTTAAATGATATTTGTCTCCTTAAAGAAACTGCTTATAATGATAGCACTCTCAGTAGCTCCCATTTAATTCTTTTGTTTGTTTGTTTGTTTTTTGTTTTTGTTTGTTTGTTTGTTTGTTTTTTCGAGACAGGGTTTTTCTGTACAGCCCTGGCTGTCCTGGAACTCACTTTGTAGACCAGGCTGGCCTCGAACTCAGAAATCCGCCTGCCTCTGCAGCCTGAATGCTGGGATTAAAGGCGTGCACCACCATACCTGGCTCTCCCATTTAATTCTTAATTAATCATTTTATTCATTTGTATTTCAAGTAATATCTCCCTCCTGGTTACCCCTCTGCAAATCTCCCATCCTGTACCCACATCCACCATCCCCTTGGCTTCTATGAGTGTGCTTCTCTACCAACTCACCCACTCCCACCTCACTGCTTTAGCATCCTCCTATGCTGGGGCATCAAGCCTCCACAGGACCAAGGGCCTCCCCTCCAATTGATGTCAGATAGGGCCATCCTTTGCTACATATGTATCTGGAGTTGTTGATTCCTCCATGTATACTACAAGTGTTGGTGGTTTAGTCCCTGGGAGCTCTGGGTGGTCAGGTTAGTTGGTATTATTTTTCTTCCTATGGGGTTTCAATCCCCTTCATCTCCTTCAGTCCTTCCTCTAACTTTTCCTTCCATTGGGGTACCCTGGCTCAGTGAGATAGATGCTTGGCTGTGAGTATCAGCATCTGTATTGGTTAGGGAACAGGCACCTGTCAGCAAGAACTTGGAATCTGTAATAGTGCTGGAGTTTGGTATCTGCAGATAGGATGAATTCCTAGGTGAGGTGGTCTCTCTTATTTCATAACCTTCTCTTCAGAGGTGGCACTATGCCTATTGTTACCTCATAGTTCTGATGTATTCTGTTTGTCCCACCCTCATATCATCCAATGAAATGACACTTCTCTTATTGAAATCATTAGTTCAACTCCTTGTTTCCTTTTGAATATAGATAGCTTCTGGTTCATAGATAACCTGTTTACATATATGAACATTATTCATTAGGGCAGAATGAGATTGAAGCTAACAAATTAAGCCTTCGTTCCTGTTCAATATTATTGCAATTAAGCAACAAAAGGTGCTTTGAATATTGTTCTCCAAGGGCCATCATCGAGCAAATGCCAGCTGGACTTATCCCAGATAGTGAGAATGCCATGCTACTGGGAAGATGCTGTATCTGGAAGTTGCCTTTTGAGGCTGAGGGATGGTGAAGTTCTATAATAGGATTACTCAAGAAGAGCAGAAGGTTGATGATTCAAAGCCTGGGCATTTACCTTGTTCAAAAGATCAGGAGTTGTGTGTACTGGTGCCCTAGACAGGAATGTATATGAGCCTAGGTAGCCAGGTGCTGCATCCTGACTGAATGCACTATCTTACTGAAAACTGTTCCAATCCTGGTGAGGGAACAGTAGTTTTCCCCTGTAATTCCTGACAGGGATATTATCATAGTTTCCTGTCATTAAATCTCTGTGGTGGTTGATAGGATTTTGACCTCAAATCCCCTCCTCTTCAGACTATTGCTTTTCTTCAAATAAGCTTCTTAGAACCTCAAAATATTTGTTACTGTGATGACTTGTATAACTAAGTTCTAATTGTAAGGAGCTTTTGTTTGCTAAAGCTTTATTGTTCATTTGTTAATTTGAAATCATGGAGTCTCTACTCTCTTCTGTTCACCTTAGTGTCTACATGAAGCCTCATAAATGCAGTTTTGAATGAATATAAAGCTATGTCCTTGTTATATATTTTTAATGTGCCTGATATTTTCTCAATGATGTCAAATCACTTCATTATATGACTTAAAACTGATGTTGGATCGAAACCTAGCCAAAATGGTTTCTCAGTGAACACATACATACACAACACAGGATTGTATTGTGAATTTCAGAATAATTTGACTAACTGATGTATCAAAACCTAAAAGCCTACTCTCAGGCTGCTTCTTGCATGCAAATGCTACAACCTCACCATTCTGAGTATTGACTACAAAATTAAAAGAAAACAAATGAAGTATTGTCCTGTTCATGTGTGTTCACTACTTCAAGCCTCAGGTACTAGTGAAGTCTGCATTCCCATTCCCATGTAAATTTAATTAATAATGACTATCTACTATAACTATGAACATAACATTTAATCCAGGATATTGATATCCAAGTATGTCATATTTTATTCAGGCTTCTCTAAAACAAAATGTCATTTGTAAACCACAATGAATTTATTTTTCATATATCTAGTATAGTAGGAGACAGAAAGAAAGGTATATAGAGTTTGCTGGACAGCTAACCCAATCAATTTGGTTAGCTCCAGATTCAATGAGAGACCTTATCTCAAACTAATAGTCAAGGATAGCTGAAGAAGATACCAAATACCTACCCATGCCTCCATGCCCATGCATGCAAACCTGTACGCATCCCTGCCTACATACATGGGGTCTGATCTTGTTTATGTCTTTCTGTTTGTGTTATGTAGTTTAAGGCATCCCTCTATTTAGGAACTGGGCTTATAGTACTAAACATATTTCATCTCTTAACATCTCTCAATGTGCATAGCTGCTAGGACTCTTAGACTTCTCTGTTTGCAGTGCCACCAAATTTGCAAATATTTAAATATGTCATCAACTGCTTGTTCCATATCCAATTATGTTGCCAGTAGAAATTTATCTTTTCATGTCTGCTGTGAATATATTTTGTTATGTTTTATATTGTTGAACGAGGATATATAATTTGCTACAGCCTAGCATTACCGGATCATTCCAAGCTTGTAACTTTCCATACCTTATGGTCAAAGCCTTCACATCTCCTTTGTTTTATTTTTTGTCAGTTCTCTTCTTGTGCTGTCTTTCATGCACTGGCCACTCTTCTGTTCACAAATGTCTTACTGCTCATTAACTTACATTAAAGGATTTCTGTTGAGCTCTAACATTTCTTAGGGCCTCAAATTCTAGATCATATCATCCAAAGTTTTCCTATTTAGAATTTACTAGAAGTGCTTGCTGATATGCCTATCTCCTGAGAGGCTCTGCTAGAGCCTGACAAATACAGAGGCAGATGCTCACTGCCAACCATTGGACTGATTGTGGAGTTCCTGATGGAGTAGTTGGATAAGGCTCTGAAAGAGTTGAGAGGGATTGCAGCCCCATGGAGGGAGCAACAGTGTCAACAGGCCAGACCCCCTGGAGCTCTTGGGGACTGGATCTCCAACCAAAGAATACACATGGAGGGACTTCACTGCACTGACTGCATATGTAGTAGAGGATGACTTTGTGGGACATCAGTGGGAGAAGCTGCCCTTGAGTCTGAGGGTGTTTGATGCCCCAATGTAGGTGGATGCCAGGGCAGGAAGATGGGAGTGAATGAGTGAGTGGGGGAGCACCCTCAATGAGGCAGGGGAAGGGAGTATCAGACAGGGAGGTTCCATAGGGGAGACCTGGAAAGGGAAAACATTTGAAATGTACAAAAAGAAAATATCCAGTAAACATTGACAGCTTTAAAAAAAGAAAGAAAGAAAGAAAGAAAGAAAGAAAGAAAGAAAGAAAGAAAGAAAGAAAGAAAGAAAAAATATTTGCTTATGTTGTTCCCTTTTCCGTGCCCAGTAAGAAAACAAAAGGGGGGGAAGGAAGAACAGATCTCATAACTTTTCCCTAGTCAAAACAATTCTTTCTGTGATTTCCATGGCCTCAATCTTAACTTTGTTTCATAGCATTTACCACATTTTGTGTAATTATATAATATTTTATATATGAGACCCATTTACTCTCAATGACGTGGTAAGTTCATTCATAAGTAAGACATTTTTAAAAATGGAAGCTCCATTTTTATTCTACATTTCTGAAATTGAAGATGATAAATAATTGTTTCAGGTTCTACTTTTGATTTTATAGAAATATATTTACTGAGTAGAATGTATTTTATGGCAGCATGGTGGTTTTGGCACTCCCATACCTCTGTTATCATTCAGCGAAATGAAAATAAACGTTACTGTCTCTTCACCAGCACATGTATACAGTAAAATGAGCCAGCACTCCAACAGGGACCATTTAGTGTCCATGCCTAACATAGCTTATATGTGTATGGTTTAACTCCTAAGTGTTTTAACCTCCTCTCAGCTCAAGGCACAAGATGGTGCTTGGGGCCACCTTACTCCATTCAAGCATGGTCCCTTAGTTATGAGATCTCCAGGTTGGCTGGGATTTAAGACCTTGGGAAAACAAATTGTTAAAATACTTCATCCTATTTGAAAAACCATAGTTTCTGTACGTGGTACTTTTACCCAGTTAGAAGAGCAGATCCTGTAAGATATCATCTAAGGCAGTTAGACTAAACCACAGCAAGAGGCTGCTCTAGTTACTTCTGCCAGACCTGATTTCCAGGTTCTCTAAGGAAACTGCATGGGGACGCAAAGAAGAAAGAATCCCATGCCCAGAAAAGGAATAGGGTGTTAAACTTTAATTTGAGCACTAGTGGTGAAATAGATAAATCTGTGCAATAAGAATGGCTGTGTATCATTTTGTTTCTAGGATTTTTCTGGTATGAAGTTTCACTTTTTCAAAGAAATGTTAGACCTAGTTCATAAATTAACCTAAAGCCTTGCAATTAGAATTTAATTATACCTACAGTTGGAATTAATTTAAATTTAGGAATATATATGTATATATGTGTGTATATATATATTTCCATATTCATTAATTTGATTAATTTTAATCATATTTCAATTTATCTAGTGCTATCTATTAAGTAGATAATCGATTATTTAGTTAATATCTCTAGTATTATATTTTATGTATTATACAATGGCTTTGAATTTATATAGTTATATTTATTTCTAAAATATTTTAGTCTATTATAAACATGATCTCCCTCAAAAGATGTATTGTCAAATTATGTTTTGGCAATATAAAAAAGATAGATTTTATATTACTGTAGGAAAACTGTGCTAAGATTTATTAGACACCATTGATGGTTTATGTATATAAAACCTTTGTCTTTCTTATGTTTCTAAATTTAACACATTCTACAGCCTACATCTTTGACATTAAATAAAATATAAAACGTATATTTCAGGAATGGAGAGGCATCTCGGTATTATCTTGCTTTGCTTTTCCAGAGGACTCAAGTTGTGTTCTTAGCACCCACTTCAGGGGGCTAATACACACCTGAAATTCCTGCTCCAACTGATTTGGTGCCCTTTTATGGCTTCTATTGTAGCTAAGCACAGAGGAGACACACATATGTCTCTCTCTCTCTGTCTCTCTCTGTCTCTCTCTCTCACACACACACATACACACACAGA
Source organism: Mus minutoides (assembly GCA_902729485.2). Classification (NCBI taxonomy): domain Eukaryota; kingdom Metazoa; phylum Chordata; class Mammalia; order Rodentia; family Muridae; genus Mus; species Mus minutoides. The sequence goes on along the minus strand of LR749491.1, from coordinate 106,791 downwards.
GAAAGAGAGAGAGAGAGAGAGAGAGAGAGAGAGAGAGAGAGAGAGAGAGAAAGAATGAATTTTAGAAGGATACACATACTAAAGTGCATCTAATGTTTTAACATTGTCTAAGATCAGGTATATTTATTGCTTTCAAGAACCTTTTTATTACTTGAGACACCTTAGTATTTTTTTGCCAGTTGATATGAGTTTTATTTGATTATTGATTAAATAATATTTTCACTATATAATTGATCTTGGGTCTCTTTTAGGAAGTAGTATTCCCATAAGACATTTTTGGATTAGAAGTCTGTAGTGATTTCCATTGTTTTTGTGTGCACATGTGCAAATGTGTAAATATGTATTGTGGTACATCTGATAACACAATGATAAAGTTTAAAAGCTTGTAATCATTACTTATACTTGATACAAAGTACACTTTTCTCTTCCTTAAATCAGACATGCTGTTGACCTTTTTTTCAGTTCAATTTTGTGGGGAAACTGCTTGGACCAAGAGGAAACTCCTTGAAGAGGCTACAAGAAGAAACAGGTGCTAAAATGTCTATCCTGGGCAAAGGATCGATGCGCGATAAGACAAAGGTATGAGCTTTGAAGTTGCGTCTCTTGTCGAGCAGGCTCCAGCTCTGCTGGGAGCCCTGTTTACAATGTGCTGGGATGGCTTTCCCTGTCTTCTATGAGGCTTGCTTTCTGGTACCACACTGCTGCCCAGTCCGATGCCACTATCTTCTACCATCATCCCCCTGCCTCCTCCTCGGGACATACTTCCTGTGTTGCCTTTTGTAGTTCTCTTTGTAGGTCACTGTCATATTGCTACACTTTTTAAATCCTCGGTGGGACGGTTCTCCATTTTGATGCTTGTTTGTTTGTTTTTAATTTTAACGTTTCTAATATTTCCTTTTTTTAATTGGATAATTTCTTTATTTACATTTCAAATTTAGCCTCTTTCCCAGTTTCCTGCCCTGAAAGCCCCTATTTCGTACCCCCTTCTCCTGTTTCAATGAGGGTGTTCCCCCACTCACCCAGCCAATCTTCCACCCACCCACTCACCCACTCACCCACTCACCCACTCCTGCCTTCTCGCCCTGGCATTCCCCTATACGGGGGCATCAAGCCTTCACAGGATCAAGGGCCTCTCCTCCCATTGATGCTCAACAAGGCCATCCTCTGCTACATATGTGGTTGGAGCCATGGGTCCCTCCATGTGGACGCTTTGGTTGGTGGTTTCGTCCCTGGGAGCTCAAGGGAGTCTGGTTGGTTCATATTGTTCCTCTTATGGGGCGACAAACCCCTTTAGCTCTTTCAGTACTTTCTCTAACTCTTCCATTGGGGATCCCGTGTCAGTCCAGTGGTTGGCAGCGAGATTTTGCCTCTGTATTGGTCAGGCTCTGGTAGTGCCTCTCAGGTGACAGCCATATCAGGCACATGTCAGCAAGCACTTCTTGGCACCCTCAGTAGTGTCTGGGTTTGGTGAATGTAAATGGGATGGATCCTCAGGTGGGGCAATGGTTGGGTTTTTAAATTCCTTAGCTGGATACTTTTCCTTCTACTACCACATAATGCCATCCATTCTCCTTGGATCCGCTTCAGTATTTCAGTTGGATCCCGTTTGCCCAGGTTATGCCATATATTTATCAGAAAACGGGAGAATCTTGGTTATGCCTTGAAGGGTTTCAGTGGTATTATTACACGCTTCATCTGAAACGAAGGCAACAACACGCTAAGGGACATCAAGTTTAATGTTTGTAATAATTTATTTCACATCTGAACCACTTCGCTGCCTATTTTCTAAAGTGGTAGAAATTGTTCAGTTATAATTCAGGGTTTGTGGAGATGTATTCACGAGGAATCCTGAGAAATAATTTGGTAAGCAGTGGAATGTGTGCAGCTGTATCATTCGGCCAAACTCTACAGTTTACCCTTTCATATATTACACTGTTCTGGGAAATGAAAAGCTCAGGTGTCAAACTTAGACTATGAGAGTGCTTAGAAAATCAGGTATGGCTTTTATCTTTGAACGATTAAGGAGAGATCTTAAATGAATGAATGAATTTCAAATGAAAAATATCACTAATCTGGTCAATATTTTCATAATTTTTGTAATAGTAGTTTCAGAAATGAGTAAATTGTGGCCAGGCACCTCCATTCTAGTTACTCTAGTACTATTTAAAAGAAACAATGTAAATATTTAAGAGCTTGTTGCTAAAGGTAATTCCTTGCCAGCTATCACATACAACCCAGTTAATATATTCTTCCTAAACAATATGAAATTTATACATTTTAGTTATATTTTCAAAGATTCTTTAAGTTAATATTTAATTATTTAATATAAAACCTTATATCTGAATTTCTTATTTTCTCCAGCTGTGTTATATTCTTATAAACTGTGTGCTTTTCCCAGGATTAAGGATTAGATTAGGCATTATATCTCTTGGAAAGTTTAGTGAACTCTTCAGTATCTTAAACATCCTCCTTGTACTTAAGACATAGCTGATTGATTTATCTGCATATCTCATTGAAGTCTTCACTCTCCCAGGATGGAATTGGCCTGATTAGCATTGCACATTAGGGAACTCCATGCCATCTCTTCCTGACTTTTAAAATGGATAGTGCATATTTTTCACCTCTATATATTTAAACATTATGCTGTTCATAAAGTACCAGATTGAATGCATTTCCGTATAAGCATGTTAGGTACCAGGAAAAATTCTGTAAAAATCCAATAGGAAATATATTTGCTTCCATTAAATTGCTATTGAGTTTAATTTACCAAAGTTCCTTATTACTTAAAATTCTGTTTCTAATTAATTTATGTGACCCTCCCAACATTGCTGGTTCTGCTTGGAGTGGTTTGGGTTTGTGCTACAAAATTAAATATTAAAAAATATAGTAAAGCAAAATTAAGTGATTAATAATAATGTTGCTTCATACTGTGGGAAAGATTCTTCTCACATTAGGCCATGACTTTCAATTGTAATAGAAAAACTACTGAAACATAATCATACACATAAAATTAAAGGGTCTTTTTAGTATACATTTGACTAAAATAAGTTCTTGATGACTCTGTTGTTACTTTGCCTCTTAGTAACATGACCTGGTTTGATATTTTAAAATATGTAAGTAAATATATAAGTAAAATATATAAGTAAAATCCATGTAACTCTTCAATGACTATATATATATATATGTATATATACGTAATACATGTGAATGCATGCTTGTGAATGGATACATATACATATACACACACATACACATATACACACATATACATAATATAATGTATATAATATATGTGACATATAATATAATGTATATAATATATGATATAATGTATATAATATATATGATTATATAATTATATAATATATTATATAATCATATAATATATATGATTATATAATTATATAATATTATATATGAATATATATATATAGTGAGTCATTATAGCCTTGAATACATGTAGTAATTTCAATAGTATTCATTAAACATTACTAGGACCAGTTAATAAATAATGTTTTTCCTCTTAGAACTTATATTCTGACGAAGAGGCAGAAAATATGTAAGTGAGTGCATTTTGAACTTTGATATAATTATTAGAATTTAGAAAACAGGAAAAGAGAAGAAATTAGTAGTAGTGGAAGCAATGATTTGTCACAGGGATCAAGATAATTGCCAGGTATCAAGATCCAAACATGAAACACACAGAATTGAGAGAAAGGAAGCAGAGAGTGATGGTTTTAGGATGAACATGAACCTTTCCCTTTAACCTTCTAGTAACCATAGCAACAAACATCACAGTTTAGTGAATCTCTTATGTTAGATATATTCATATTGTTAGCCCATAGTGGGATAAAGTTTACTGCAAACTGCTTTGCACTTGACTCTCACGTATTCCTCTTGATATCACTCCCCAGTCTCTGAAGATATGTTCTGCTCCTCATTAGATAATTTCCAAGGCCTTTCCTTTGATTTTACATTCATCGCATACACTATGATATACATGCTTCTGAACCAAAGCTTTATTGTTGACTGCTGGTTGTCAGTTATTTTTGTCATGGAGTTTAGAGATTTGTTATTCACCAATCTAAAATGCTGATATTAGAAGTATAATGGGAAGTAGTGTGTGTGTGTGTGTGTGTGTGTGTGTGTGTGTGTGTGTGTGTGTGTGTTGAGTGTGTTGAGGGGGGGACATTGTGCATGCATGTGAATGAATAAACAACGACTAACCGAACTTTGGTCAACTTCCTTCAGTGTTTTTGCTCAGTTGCTCTTATTTATGCATGTATCAGAATCAGTGCTAGTTTGTTGCCATACTCATTAAGGAGAATGACACTTCACCCATTGTTTTAGATTGTTTTTCATGAATCTGATAGCATGTCCCATAAACACCATAACCAAAAGCAACTTGGACAAGAAATGGTTTAGTTTGCTTATGCTTCCAAGTCATGTTCACCATTGAACAAAGTCAGAACAGGGACTCAAATTGGGCAGAAATCTGGAGGCAGGAACTGATACAGAGTCTGTGGGAAAATGCTGCTCTCTGGCTTGTTCTCTCTATCTTGCTCAACCTGATTTCTAATAGAACTCAGCCCTGGAAACTGGATGTAGGAAATGAAGCAGAAGGCATGAAGAAATGCAGTTTGTTTCCTCCACATAGCGTTCTCAGCTTGCTTTTTTATAGGAACCATGACCCCCAAGTTTTGCCAGGATTAGTAGTACCACCCATAGTGAGCTGGACCCTCCCACCACACATCAGTCACTAATCAAGAAAATGTTTTCCAGAGCAGTCTGTGGAAGTGCCCTCTAATCCCATGATTAGCTTGTATCAAGTTGACAAAACCCTAACCAATACACAATTTTGTATTAATTAAGGAAAAACTGAAGAATAATAGTGTATCCTTTATGTACTCACAGATAGAGCTATTTGTTCTGCTCAGTATCCCTCCCATGATTTCCCCATATCATGATTCCACATTATATTATTCAAGTAAGCCACCTACTTGACTTTTGTTCAGAAATTACCATATAGACTGTATTTATGCATTAGATATGCTTCTGATAAAATGCATAATGTATGTCGTAACTTGAATGTCATCTCATGATAAAATGAGATATCTGATTAATTATCCAAATCAAGGAAGAAGTGAATAAGTCACAAATATTTATTCTATTCTAAATATGTTCTCAAAGGCAAATTCAATATTTTGTTTTATAAAATATTAAGCACCTTTCCAGTTTTTTACAAAACCTGTAATTGAATTATACTGAGTGACCCATTTGATATAGTCCCTATAAACAATTAAGACAAGACTGATTGCATAGAAAAGCATATTGACTTGGACTTGCCTGCAGAGACTATTCGGGACCTTTAACCCTTTTGTTTAAAACAGTAGGTTTTGGAGTTTACTCCAGAATCACTAGAAAGTTAATTGTGTAATATATCAAAGAGTTCTGGAACTATGTCCGAAGACTTAACCAATTGAATATTTTCATATTATTTTGTTGTCATGGCAATGGGGGAAATGGTATTTTTTTTAACTTAGCTAAATTTAACCAGTACCCTTTAAATAAGTAAGTAAGTAAGTAAGTAAGTAAGTAAGTAAGTAAAAACAAAAAGGGAAAAGTAAAAGGTGAAGATTCAGGCTAACAACAATAGCTCGAACTTGCTTGCTAGTAATGGTTTATTTCCCAAGGTCATATCACAGAATCTCTGAATCCAGAAGGCATTCGAGAACAAACAATCATCGAATTTCACCAACCTATACAGATTTGTCTGCGGGACTTGGGATCTGGGATCCTGGAAAATTGGGGCTATAGACTACCTTATTTCAGTTTCAGTGGACTTTTGTACAGTAATGTAACAAAGCAAGCAATGATCCAAGCAAAGCTGAGTTCAGAAAAACATGTAAATAAATGCCTGATGCACATACAAAATATTGGCAGGGAATTCTTTCCCCAGAACTTTCTCAGGAGAGACCAATTTAAACACAACTGCATTGCATGGACTATGGATTATATCTAGGAAATCACACAAGTAAAATCACACATACAAAATATTGGCAGGGAATTCTTTCCTCAGAACTTTCTCAGGACAGACCAATTTAAACACAACTTCATTGCATGGACTCTGGATTATATCTAGGAAATCACACAAGTTAGGCAGAAGGTCATATCCAGATTCAGGGTACCCTGACCAGATTGAGTTCTATAGGTATGTTCTGACATTCAACAGGAAACAACATCTCTTATAAATTGAGTGTAAATGTGGGGCAATGGGCTATGCACAGACAGCCTGGTTTCCAGTCGAGGTCAGATCTTGAACCCCAGGACCTGGTAGTGATAATTCACTTGCAGGTGATGGAAGGAGTTCTCTCATGTCTCCTGGACCCAGGCTCCTGTCGGAGTTACCGCCCCCACAACCCCCACAGGAGAGGCATGGCTATCAGCCACTTAGGAATAGCATCAAGCCTTCCCACATGCAAATAAAGTTTCCCCCAAACTCTCAGTCCAATCCAATGAGAAGTGCCTGTTGTCAAACCCTAAATCACCCCTGAATTGTATATAAAGCCATGCAGGGAATTAAAGGTATGTGAGAACTAGTCCTTTGTCTGAGCCTTTTGTTCCAAGAGCTGTATGTATAGCTCTTCCCAAGATATACTTGGGAATAGATCTTCTCTCCTGAAGAGCTACCTGAGGTCCCGCTCCACTTATCACTGGATTGCTGGCTTTTCACAGGCCCAGCCTTACCCAGCTCAGTTCAGAGAGGCTTGGAGTTATTGAGCAACCTGGAAGGCTTGGCAGAGACTTCCTCTGCCTGCCTGCACTCACTTCCCCTCGCTGCAGCCTTCCCACCCGGCGTGGACAGAGAGCTCCATGGAAAACCTCTGGTACCCAGGCCCACATGTAAATATTTGTCTTAGGATGCATGAAAACAAGTCCAAGAACAATCCAGAGGACAAAATGCCCCTAAGGTAGAAGACACTATGTCTTTCTACCTCGAGCCTCTCTCCCTGTTCTCCAAGACATTGTTTACCATGGAACATTCCTTTGAGAGTGTTACAAAAATAATATATTATAAACTACTGGGATTCTGTATTTTTGGAAAAATTCAAAAGACAAACAAGCAAGCAAACAAAAAAACAGTATGTTTACTTTATATTTAAAAACACCTCGAGAGAAGTAGCTGACAGTTTAGAAATTTCTTAAAAGTCAAATTCCTTCATTAAACCATATGGCTAGGCTATGTTGAGTAGCCAAGAAGCTGCAGGCTTGACTGACAGTTGCTTGCATACAGTCTTTGGGGTAACTCACTGCAGCTCCAGATGGAAGGCTGCTATTTTTAGTGGAACAGATATTGAAGTCAGTGAGGGGGAACTGAAGGCAGTGATTATACAAGCTCATCTTTAGACAGTGTGTGTAAAAGGTATATTAATCCCATGAAACCTCATCAGAGCGGTTAGAGAAAACCATCATAGCTAAACATACATACAGAAGACTGCGGAATCAGGAGCACACACTAAAGTGGACTATCTGTTATCCTTAAATGGAACTTACAAATGGCCATTGCGAACAAATGACATTGTAATGAAAGTCATTTTTCCTTAAGGTTGGTAGAAATTTTGAAATATACTCTTGCAACTTGCTAGGGCATATGTTGAAAGGAAAGGGCTTTGGGATGAGTATTATATGAAAATATAATAATTATTGAGGCAAAGAATTATTATAACATTAATTCTTTGATGTGCTAATAACATGAGAGTCTTCTTTTCCATAATAGATCTTCTGTGTTCAGAAATGTCTCCTTTAGTAAATCCTTTCTGATTTCACTGCAAAATTGATTTTCATCAACAATAAAATCAACTAAAATCCTTCAAAGAGAAGTTGTTTCCTGGTGGGCATTGCTAGTGTAAAACCCACAATTCTGGACTCTGCTTGACATCAAAGGGGTTCATAGTTTCTCAGATCCTGAAGGAGCAAAGCCATACTCACTGATTGTCAATCATGTGTGGTTGGCTACATAGACATGTGTTGAGTCCTTTAATATAACTAACAAAATGTAACCCTACAGGATCAAGAACTCAGACACAGCAGTTTCCACCTTAGCTGTGGCCAGAAACAATGGGCAGAATCTCAACAGTATTTCTTCTTAACTTTCCTTCAGTAGAAAAGCATTCCTTGTTTACCACTACTTCCAGCAGAGATGTGAAAATTTCATCTTTATTGTATTACATATCACCAGGCTTTATGAAAGGGTATGAGTATTATGAATTACAGATGTTTTATCCTTTTTTTTTTCACTGCATTCTTCTGTCTTGCTTATCTCAGCTCTAAAGGGTTAAAATGACAGCATGGCAGGTCTCATCTGAGCAGGAGAACATAATGAATAGTTCAGGGCATTGAATTATGAGCAAATATTTTATGAGGACAAAATGAAATATGTCTTTCAATGTTGAACCAATATATTATTTCAAAATATAATATATTTAGCCTCTAGTGATCAAGTAATTACAGGGATTAGGTTTTAGTTGAAGCTAAAATATATCATCATATTTGAGAAATATGATTTTTATATTAGTGTCTTTTCATTTTATGTATGAGCAATTTGTCATTCACTGTAGTCTACCATGACCTTAAAATGAAAAAGGAAAAATATATAAATCTATCCGGGTTTAGTTTTCTTTATAATCTTCTGACAGAACATGAGTTAGCACTTCTGTGAGTCAAAAACATTTTACCTTAAATTACTAAATTCCTCTATTCTGATTTTATGAACAGCTGGAACAATTCTGTTTAATTATTATAAACATGATTGTGTTGTCTAATATTTTTGGGGCAGTATAAGCAAATATTTACTCACTTTAGACATGATACCCAAGACAAATTCAAGAAAGGATTCCACACAAGCCTCAAATAGTGAACCAGGGAAGATTTGGGAGCCATGAACAAGACTACAACTGACTCAAAGCACAGAGATCTTGAAAAGCTCACCCCAGCATTGGAGGGAGGTAACTCTCTCAACAGCATCCTTACAACTGCCTGCCTGACGGCCAGGTGACCTTGGAAAGTCAAAACCTCATTTCTCCCATAATGTTTACTGCTTGCATAATCCCAAGGAGGAACTGAGACTTGTCAGTTTCAGTTTTCTGAGACTTAGAATTTTTATCTTGTGAGTCTTCACTTTCCTCATCATCTGAAGAAGGAACATTTCTGTGTGGAGAATATCACTACACAACAAAGGGCCTCAAGAGCACTTTTCAGGGGTTTAATATCTGTCAGTAAACTCTTTGCCACTCACTGTTTGAACTTTACTCTTATGTCCCAGTAAGAGAGAAATAAGAGGTTCCCACAATCAAAAGTCTCTTTCATATCATTGCAGTATGCTTTTATTTAGGAAACTATCTGGAAATATAACCATGAAGAGAGAAATTCAGCAGTTCATAAAACAGAACAATAATAGCATGTTTTTTTTTTTATGCCACTGATGAAAGCTTTTTGTCTATTAATCATGTGATTTGTTTTACTAAGAAAACAAAGGAAAACAAAAAGGCAAATTAAGCTACAATAGGACCAATTGTACCTTGGGACATCTTGAAAATCACCGTTAAACCAAAAACTCTCAAAGGTTCAATTGCACATTATTTGAGCCAATTTGAAGCAAGATTTAATTAAATACTGGGCCAGATAATGGATTCTGGCCAGGACCATTCTGGGGTTCCCAGGAAATGGCAATAAGTCACATTTTGCAGAAGCTTTAAAAGGCAAGCCCATAAGGTCACCATATTACTCAATAGGTCCAATAAGTGACAAGTATATATCCTGACATATTTTCAACCATAAATCCCACATACATCCAGTCCTGTGAAAGTTTACATACTGTGTTATTTCCATCCCATGGACATGCCACCTACATGTGATCAAGTACATCCGGTGCAATTGAGTCAAACAAATTTATTTTGGAGAGCAAAAATATGTGGTTTGTTATTTCCCACAAAGCACCTCTTCCAGCACTGTAGTAAAGTATTTGTCCTCAGGCAAGTGGGGCTTACAGATCCACTTTGGCCCTCACAAAACATTATGGGCACTTTTGGAATTGGCTGAACTTCTTTGCTATTTCTTCTGGAGAAAACACATAAACATCTAAAAGTCAATTAATGTTAGTGAATATTTAAGTTGATTTTTAAATTAATTGCTATTTTAGTTACATGAATCTGTAGTGTAACATGTGGTAGCTCAAAAATCTATGTGTAACCAGCAGTTATGGAACTGAGACAGTTAATGGGGATGTGTCAAGTTGCTATTAAACGGTTAAGATGCACATGTCTTTACTGCTCTCTCTTTCAGTACATGATATATGATATAGTATGTTTAATAACCTTTATTATTTGGCAAAAGTAGCATGATGAAGAAACCTAGAACATATGTAACTTCTCGAGTTCTATGTTACATACTTTTACCAAGCTCCATGGATTTCTTGGTGTGATATCGGCAGCTGTGTTTTTGCTTGAACCCACATATGATAAAGCAGTATACAAAAATGAAGACATTGTTCCTTAGGAATTGTTTATCAAAAGAAAAAATTTCTCAAATAGCCACAATATTTTTAGCTAAGTATAATATCTTTTTTTAATTCCATTCATGATTTTAATATTGAACTAAATGGGGAGAGTTATGTAAAACTTTCATAATGGGGCTGGTGAGACAAGTCAGTCAGTAAGTTGAAAACATGAGGGATCCCAGTTTGAAAAAACAAACAATAGTACTTGTAGCACCTACCCTTTACCCTCAAGCCTGGAAGAGGTAGATCCTATGGCTCACTGGCCAGCTAGCAGACACTACTTGGCTAGTTGCAAGCCACTGAGAAATGTCCCAAAGACAAAGGGGAATATGTGTGAGGAATGCCAATCGAGTTTGTCCTTTGGAACTCACATATGCACATATGCACATATGCACATACAGACAAAAATATGTACATACACATTGCTTAATATTAGTGTATATTTGAAGTTTTTAAAATTAATCACTATTATAAGTTATATGTTTTTGTAATGTAATATTTGATATCTCAATATCTCTGTGCAATCATCAGTTATAAAACTGAGGTAGGTAACTATCCTATCTTCTTAATTTAATTTTTCGTTAAATTTGAAATATTTAAACAGATTGATGTAGCAGTCACAGGGTGATATCTGAAGCATTTCTGTTTCTTTTCACTGATGCTGACCTCTCTGTGTTGCCTTCTTTATGTACACCACAGCTCTTTTCTTCCAGCTCTTCATAAAACATCCTGTCGAATGCAGTCCCCACACTGAGCTGACAAACACCAGCACTCAGGCTTACATTTGGATAAGTGCTGTTCCCCTCCTTTTCTACCCTTCCTGACCACCCCTTTCACATTTCTAGTTATCAGTCCTTTAGTATATCTTGGGATTGAAAGTTCATTGTTATTTGTAGGCTTTCAGGAAGATACCATCAAATGCTTTTTCAGAGGTGAAACTTGACCCTAACTTAAACCAAGCTCCTTGGAGAGAAATTTGGGAAACTGGTCTGAATCAATGTGAGACATGTAGAAGTTCAGTTAAGAGGATAATAAGTTCAGTGTAGAAAAGCCAAAGAGCAAAATCTTGTGTTCAACATAAGAGTTTATCTGCCCAGATTCATCCCTCTGTGTTTCTTTAGTTGTGGTGATGCATATTTGACTCACTATTCTGATACCATCTTATTATTTTTCTTCACAAGTTATTCACTGGTCGAAACATACTAATTCCATCAGCCACAAATATTTGAAAATTAGACTCCTTAGCTGAGTATATTTATCGTGAAGAATTGAACAATGACTGGGTACTCGATAACCTTGGCTAAAAAAAGATTAAAGAACTCTGCAACTTGCTTTAAGGATGCCCCAGAGAGACCAGGTGGCGTCAGAGCAATAATCAGGTTTTTAATTGAATGAATCGGTAGCATCACTAAATTCTTGTATAATAATTTACTCTAGGTCTAGGATCAAAGGAAAGAAACCATAAAGACCAAAGAAAATGAAGTAAAGAACATATGTGGATATTTATGTATTTTGCTGCAAACATAGTGGACTTGCACTTGCCTTTTACAGCCTGGCTGTGTCTTGTGAACTGGCAGGACATTTGTTCACAAGGTCCTCCGTGTATGGCCTGTCAGGTAGTTGCAAGGATAAGCACCTTGAATGCCAATAGAAGATACATACTTGCTGTTGTTGTTCCTATTAGGATTTCTTATAACCTTATCTACTTCAAAAACATCATTCACTTTTTGTGCCCTGCCTTGTACAAACATTATAAAACCTATAGCAAAGATTCATTTTTATGCTTCAACAATTAGTTCCCTAGAGCTTAATATTAGATCCTTTATCTGGGTGAAGCAACAGGCTGAATACTGGAAGAGTAGTTCAAAGTTCAATTTTATTGTATAAAAGTTTAACAAAAAAATGAATAAATAAATAAACTATCACTAAGTTTACTCTCAAAAACTAAAGAAATTTAAAAGCAGTGTTTTTAAAATTGAAACAAAATGCTAAGCTTGCATAAGACACAGACTTAGTAATGTCCTCTGTGGAAACAATAGAAAACAAGGAACTTAACAATGGAAAGTTAACTTTACTATACTATAAATACATATACTTCACAGATATGTATAAAACACAAAGGTTATGCTTCCTATACTATAAACATATATGCTTTGCATATTCAAATAAGACATAAAGGTTACATTTTTTATATTATAAACACACGTACTACACATATACACACAAACCGTAAAGGATACCTTTTGAATTCTATAAAAGCATGTACCTCATATACACAAAAAACATAAAGGTTACATTTCCTGTAGTATAAAAGCATGTACCTCAAATATACACTGAAAACATAAAGGTGTTTTTCGGTTTCAGAAACTGATAAAAGAAGAAATAATAATTAATAATAATAATAATAACAGTAATAATAATAATAATAATAACTGATAATAAAAATCCTTATTCCTCAAATGACTGAGAGATGCCCTTTTCTTTGGTGACATTGCCTATGTCATGATTACTTCAGTCAGGTTCATCAAAGTCTATAGTCACTCCCACCAGTGAGGGAGAGAAAATAATTTCAAACCATATAATTGGCTATACACAAAGGAGGTATGTACTCCCTGAGACAATGTAATAGCTCTATGATTTTATCCAATTTTTATGATGATTATATGTAATAATCAAAAATAAAATTCAGGGAAACTTTTTCTTGTACCTGTTATTACTTACCTTAAGGAAGATTCCCTAATGTGACTAAGACATACCTGCCTCTCACTAGGACCTGCTTCTAGTTTAAACATGCCCTGGGTCATGAAAATTAAATTTGGTCAACCAGTTCTTACTTCACAACACCAGTGCTGGTAGGTAGTTTGCAATTAACTACTCTGTCAGTGCTTTATCATACATACGCTACATTCTATTTTCAGTCTTAAGTTCAGAAAACATGAAGATAGAATTCAATCTGTATATGTAGGTGTTCTATGTAATTGCCCAAGACAACTGTATAACCGAAGAACTTTTTAATTACAGGGGCTTCTAAAACATCAAGATCTGTTTTCTAATATTAGCTTATTTTATCTACTAGATTTACATAAAGAATCAAAATTATAGGAGAAATGAGCTGATTTTTTTCTCTTAACAGTTCATAAAATATGAAATCTAAAATATATAACTAAAAAATAATGCAAATTCATTGGTATGTAGTTTGTATCTAAGTTATTTAAAGAAATAATTTCTAGTTCCCGGATAACAGGAAATCAAATAGACTATTAATCCCTGTCATGATCTGGGTGCTATGAACTTAATGTTTAGATGTGATTTATTTCTGAGAATAGCACAGTACATCCTTTCTTCTGTTAATCACAATGTGTACCTTGGAAAAGGGGAGCTGTACACTTAGTTCTTGGGCTGCTGGAGCCTGTAAACAGAGTTTGCCACCTTCTGCACCTGATCCTTCACTTGCAAAAAAAGCTGGACATGCATTTCCTGTTCACCCAAGTTCTGTCAGCAGCTAGTCTCTGCAGAAAACCCTCCTCTGGCTAGAGAACGAGTTGTCTCTTTAGGAGAAGATTTCTTTCTTGCGTCATCAGTATAGAATTCTATAAATTAAAAAATTGATGAAAATATTGTAGAGTATACAGTGAGGAATCATTACACATTGCTATAAATATTATTCAAATTTCTAAATGAAGCTGGTAACCTTTTATATATCTCTCTTTCCATCTTTCATATATTTTGAGACAGGATCTCTCACTGCACCTAGATCTTGTTTTGGCTAGACCAAGTCGCTCTGGGGATGGATCCACTAGTTGGCTCACCCAATGCTGGGATATTGGATGTGTGCTATGGATCTCAGTTCTAGGTCTTAGGGACCTAGACTCAGGTCCTCATGTTTTTGCTATAAGCATTTTACCTACTGAGCCCTAACACAAGCCTCAAACGTTTACTTTTCATGGTTTACTTTACTTTGTCACCAGATGATTGCACCCACTCTGTCACTATGGGCAATTTATCTTCGAGGCATTAAGATTGACTGTCTGTCTTTGGCTTTCATAGTGTATGGTAAGAAGTCTGGAGCTCGTGACTCTAGCTGCATATGTAGCAGAAGATGGCCTAGTTGGCCATCATTGGGGAGAGAGCCCCCTTGGTATTGCAAACTTTATATGCCCCAATACAGGGGAACACCAGGGACAAGAAGTGAGAGTGGGTAGGTAGGGGAGTATGGCTGGGGGAGGGTATAGGAAACTTTCGAGATAGCATGTGAAATGTAAATTAAGAAAATATCTAATAAAAATATAAAAAAAGAGAGATTGACTGTCTGAAGAATTACAATGCCTGTAATGTTATTTTTTTGTATACTTTCTCTTTCCCCCCACTGAAGGCCCCAGTAAGTACTTGTTTTCTATCATTGTTCTCTATGTTTCTTTTAGGATCTCCTAATTTAATTTCACTAGTGCACACAATAGATTTATTTCTGTTTCTCCATTGTGTTTCCGGTGATCTACTGAGCAAGAGCAAGAGCTCTTGTGGATGACGGCGCAAACTCCACTCTGTAGCTACATCACTACTTCCCTACATATTCTTTTTTAGATAGCAATTTACTTTCTATATTGGGCTACTTAAATAAGACAGCTGCCCAGATTTATGCAATTCTAGTGTGAGAATACATTTTCACAGTATTTAAGAATTACTTACCCAAATTTAGGATATAAGGGCATACATCCCATATTCATATTTTTTTTTTCCTGAGTATAATTTCTGATAATATAGAAAGCTCTCCTGAGGTATTAGTTATACATTTGAAATCTGATTAGGGCACAATTAACTAGAATGTATTGTTTCTATAAAAATTATCAGTTCATATTTTATCTGTGAATAATCATGTTGAAATAAGGGCTTGAGATGATACGTTCTCAGCAATTTCCTGAGTAAAGAGCCCCACAGCCTAGGATACAATCATGGCTAGAAAGACTAGATTTGTCAGATAAATGAAGCTGCTTCATTAATTGAAATAGAATAGTAAATCAGCTGATTCCTGATATTTTCCTGTAGTTAGAGGTAACATTTTTAAAATCTATTATGAAGAAGAGAATGTAACCTTTTCTACAAAAAAAAATCACACTGTAGAGTTGATAGTATGGAAAATTACATTATTCTAGGGAGTGTTTACCTAAGAATTCTGTCAGACTGAACAGATGCAGCAAGGCCCTTACCTTCTTACTAGGGAGGTGGAGAAAGGATAGTGGAAATCTTAATATCCTCTCTTGCATCCTAAGATGAATTAAGTTTCCTATACCTCAGCTCTGACAGTTTAGTGGTGGGATGATCATGTGTGGCTGTTCTAACAATGTTCTTTTTTTTTTTTTTTTCTCTTCTGTACTACTTAGAAATTGAGCTGTTTTCTTCTCTTCTGCTATGTAAACATGGTTGGCATTCTAATTTTAGTTTTTGTTACTAGGGGAAGTTATAGGGCTTGCTGGAGATAAGAATATCCTTTCCCTCTCATTCAACCTCATCTTTTTCACAAGATTACAATATTTGCACAGGAATATTCACATAAATACAGAAAATACAAAGTATCCATATATTAATAAAATTTTGTCCATGTTGATATCATACATAAGGTTTACATTTCATGTGGAAATATTGTAGAAGGGTTTAAAATGGAACCCCAAAGTCTGTTAATATGCTGAATTCACTTTTGCTTTATCTTGGCTGATTAGGCATCTGATCTTCCACTGTGTGGTGAGTTCCCCAGACCACGTGCTAATGATCTTCCACTGTGTGCAGAGCTCCCCAGACCACGTGCTAATGATCTTCCACTGTGTGCAGAGCTCCCAAGACCACGTGCTAATGATCTTCCACTGTGTGCAGAGCTCCCCAGACCACGTGCTAATGATCTTCCACTGTGTGCAGAGCTCCCCAGACCACGTGCTAATGATCTTCCACTGTGTGCAGAGCTTCCCAGCCCACGTGCTAATGGGCCACTTGGTTATTCATGGATGTTCAGATAACTAATATAGAGAACATTGGTCTCTATGACTTTTTGGATGGGAATTAAACATTAACTTCTAAACCTGCCCATGTTTCTTAGAAAAGCATTCACACAAAAGTATTTCAGACTTTTGTAACTTACAATAGGTTTAATTTATACAGCGAGAAAATATTTGAAACAATTACATCAAAGGATGCTAGATGTGTAGAGAATATCTTTAAATTATTTGGAAAATTACTGAAAAGCAGTAACTGTGCCTGGTTAATGCTTTTGTTCACAAATCATTCTCTGGGCATAGCCATAGTATTTTATTGGAGTGACTACTTAAATGTTAGTTAGATTCTTTTGCTAATTTAATATTATAAAGCCTGGTATCAGAATTATGATTGCATACTTCATATGCAAAAGCTATAAATCATAATTATTTCTATACTTAAGAAGATTATGAAATAATTTGTAATCAGCTAATTCTTCAAATCTTATGTAAGTGAGTGAGGTAAAGATGTGATTTTTCAGAAAATATGGTAATAAAGTATAGAGCAGAGACTGACAGAAAGGCCATCCAGAAACTGTCCCACCTGGGGATTCATTCCATATACAGTTATCAAACCCAGGCACTATTGTGGATGCCAAGAAGTGCATGCTGAAAGAAGCTTGATATGGCTGTCTCCTGAGAGGTCCTGCCAGAGCCTTACAAATACAGAGGCAAATGCTCAGAGCCAACCATTGTACTGAACATGGTTGCCCAATAGAGGAGTTAGAGAAAGCACTAAAGAAATTGAAGGGGTTTGCAACTCCATAGGAAGAACAATTATATCAAACAACCAGACCCCCCAAAGCTCTCAGGGACTAAGCCATCAACCAAGGAGTACACATGGCTCCAGCTGCTTATGTAGCAGAGGATGGCCTTGTCAGGCATCAATGGAAGGAGAGGTCCTTGATCCTATGATGGCTCGATAGATGCCCTAGTGTAGGGTAATCAAAGGCAGGGATGTAGGAGTCAGTGGAGGAACACCCTCATAGAAGCAGGGGGGAATGGGATAGAGGGTTTCCCGGATGGGAGGGGACTAGGAAAGGGGATAATATTTGAAATGTAAATAAAGAAAATATCCAAAAAATATGATTTTTCAGATCCAGTTCCTTAAATAATTAAACAACTGTGTATTAAAGAAAAACAATTAAGATTTAGGAAAAATATTTAAACTCACATTGTTATTTTTCCATTTTTCTTTTTTCAAGATGTTCTACTTATGCCTTAAGAATAAGATCTTATTAATTACCTAAGATACTAACAAATTTCCACACTCCAACAAGTAGATTAATTGAAAGTTTAGCATTAATTTATTTAGCAGGTAATTTATATAATTTTCTAGTATACTGTTAGAAATTTGTGGTACTGTAAATGCATCTACACAACCAGATATACTCCCACACAATAAAAAGATAAATATTAATTAATTAACTAATTAATTAATTAAAACAAAATTTCATAAATGGATATAAAATACAAGAAGATACCACCCACCACATAAGAATTATAAAAAGTATAAACACAAAATAAGGAAAAACAATGGACTTTCTAATGGAAAAAAAATTATCCTGGACCAAAACCCTAGCTCCAACACTCTGCATGAATAGCACATCGTGTGGGGTCTGCAACCCTATAGGTGAAACAACAATATGAACTCACCAGTACCCCCAGAGCTCGTGTCTCTAGCTGCATATGTAGCAGAAGATAACCTAGTTGGCCATCATTAGGAAGAGAGGTCCCTTGGTCTTGCAAACTTTATATGCCCTAGTACAGGGGAATGCCAGGGCCAAGAAGTGGGAGTGGGTAGGTAGGGGAGCTGGGTTGGGGGAGGGTATAGGGAATTTTCAGGATAGCATTTGAAATGTAAATAAAGAAAATATCATAAATAAATAAATAAATAAATAAATAAATAAATAAATAAATATTATCAAAGTTGTAGACACATCCTCATATTTAAAAAAAAAAATTACACTTCAGAAAATCATTAGTGCAGAGAAGTAAGGGACCCAAGACCACTTGCAGAAAGGCATATGTTTTTAGACCATGCTATCTCATCAATGACCTTGACAGAAATTGAAGACTGGCAAGTTGCTTATGTTCACGTGAGCCAGGAGCATTTTATTTATCTTACATAACTCATGTGTATGAAAGCCTTTATGCAGTTGGTAACACTGTAGGAAAGACTGTTCTTTTGAATCATGTCTAAGTAATTTACAACAAAGACAAAATGTCATGGTGTGATTGAGTCATCTCCATGATATGTTAGTTAAGTGAGAAAAGTGTCAGTTGTTAAAGACAAGAGAACTAAATGACCTTTTGAGCTTGAAACATGTCATAATAGAAGTCAAGAAATCTACCTGTTTCAGAGTGATGGCCCTTCAGGATCCAATTTGAAATAATTCCTTCCATTAAAAGACTAGGCAGTTTAATCATCCATAAGGGCAATAGCTGAAGGTCAAATATTTTAAACTCCAAAATAGAAGTATGAAATATAGCCAGAGAAAAATACCTGAAATTTTTAAATCTTATTTTTGTTAAGATTTTAGGTTCTAAATATTTCTAGTGAAACAGAGCATGGAAGAGCAAGATACACAGTGTAGCAACGATCAATAAGTTAAAATGGATTACTACATAAAAACAGGCCAAGTGCATAGGTATAAAGTAAGAAAAAAAATGGAATAGTAATTGCCTGAGAGCCCCGCAAATATAATAGAAGATACTCAGATGTGGCAAGATAACTCAGCAGGTAAAAATGCTAACTGCCAAGGCTGATAACCTGAGTTCACTCCTTCGGACTTCCGTGGTAGAAGGCTCGAGATCCAACTTCCACAAATTTTTCTCTGACTTTCACATGTATGCTGTAGCACACATGGAGTCAACTCCCCAAAATTAAATAATGTATGGTAAAAGGGGAGAGAAAGTTACTTAGGAAATGTGAACTAATGGCTAATCCTGAAGCTACTCTTGATCTTGTTTCTAAGAAAAAGTATGAACAAGTAACTATAGAATCTGACATTAATAATATCTGTTGCCATTTCGATACTAGTGATTCCATTTATAGTCATAGAGAAAGCCCAGCAGAAGCCATGCTTGGCCATCAGGAAGACAAATCTGTTTGTTACCTGGAACCTACATGGTGAAAAGGGTGAACTGACTTTTACAAGTTGTCCTGTGACCTCTTTGTATGCATCTTGGCCTATTAAATACTAAATTGTGCCAACCCCAGCATAAATAAACAAACAAACAAACAAACAAACAAATAAATAAATAAATAAATAATAGGTAGATGGATAGATAGATAGATAGATAGATAGATAGATAGATAGATAGATAGAGCAGCTAAAACAATTAAAGTGATTCTGTCATACATAGAAAATTATCAATATCCTTAAAGTTGTTTTCATGGACTCACATGCCATAAGAATATGAATTTGAGAATCAAATCAAAATATTACTTAAAAAATAATGATTGGGAGTGGCATGCAAAATTGAACATTGGTTTGCTAAGACAATATATTGTAAATCATCAATAGCCAGAGCTTTTTCTAAAGAACTGTTGTTTTTTGCTGAATGTCTAGCTGGAATGAAACTAGAATAAGCATCTATCAAACTTAAATTTGTTTCATTAGATATGTACTGCTAATAGGGTAAATATTTGAAACAAATTCCATTAAACTTAATTACTACCACTTTTTAGATATAAATATAAGTGGCTAATTTGAGGACTTTACTTTTAGAAAAAAAGTTTTCATTTTAATGGCTGTTGTTCTGGTTGTTTTACATAGACAAATGGTGAAATATTTTTCTGAATTATTTCTTCCAATTATGTATCCCACATTTCCATTTGCTGTGTTACTGGTACTCATGAGGCTCATGATAAATACTTTTAATATGCTTTAATGGGCTTACTGTTTCAGGAAACTTTGCGCTGCCACAACACAGGGAGTATTTACATTACATTAAATTAAGTTACAGGATTACAATTAAATAGAAGGAGGAAATAATAAAGGCTCAAAGCACCAATTCTTTGGAGCCCAGAGAAATTAGATTCTTTGATTAACAGCTCAGGAAGATGATAAACAAAATTGAGATCACTAAACAAAGTAATTTTCTTTATAATATCACCATCCAAGATTAATGTTCTCTCATTTAGAAAGAGTGATGAATGTGCAAATTATTTTACCTTGATAAATAGATGTTATAATACATGTCATCATCATTTTTCTATGGCAAGTGATTTTAATTTTAAAGTTATGACATTGAATAGGTTCAGATAGGGGAGGTTTTGGTAATTTATGTTTTTCTGAAATATATGTACTGGCTGAGAATCATGGCACAAGGGAGATCAGGAGTCCAAGCACATCTTCCTCTGTAAGCTCTATACACATGTATGGTGTAGTCTATTTGAGATACTTTACTTGACAATGGAAATAGAATTGGAAGTAGTCTAAAGGAATCTTTCCCCCCAATCCTGAAATGCATATTTCCCAGTAAAGATTGCTATGGTTTGTGAAAATAAATTAATACACAATATTCATTTCTTGTTTAATCTCATCTCCACATTATGGTTTTGTATGTTATTGCCACAGATCATTAACTCATTTATTCCAGTAATGTTCAGTTAACTGTACAGATGCTAAGAGTCACAGAGATGATTAATTGGTGGAAAGGAAAGAAAATATTAATAATTCTGTTAATTATTTTAACTTACTTTATATTTGAGGTAAGAACATAATGATATTACTTCTCTCTTCCCTTTCCTTCCTCCCAGTCCTCCCACATACATGACCCCCACATGCATGTCTCCCACAAACTTCTTCTTGATCTCCATCAAGTGCATGGCCTCTACTTTTCATTCACACACACACACACACACACACACACACACACACACACACACATATATATATATATATATATATATATATATATATATATATATATATATATATATATATATTCTGGACTGACATTTGGTTATTAAATAATCAGTGTGCTTATCCCTGAGTAATCTCCTGCTCTCTAAAAAAGTCAATCCAGCACCTAAGAGTCAGGGAACATTGTGGAAGAGGAGGTGTGAAGATTTTAAGAATTTAAGGGTGCAGGAATTTATTTTGACACATTGTCTCTTAATAATGTCAGATAAGTCTCACCAGCATGGCTACCTTAACATGAACTGAACAAGGACTATACTTGTAGACATACTAGTGTGGATGAGAGAAGCCCATTGGTAATAGATTTTAATATTTGCCAAAGTAATATATTAATTGTTATCATGAACATAAATGATGTGTTGTTCTATTTACATTATGAAAGTATTCAAAGTATTGTTTTGATTTGTATATAAGTCAAATACCCAATCATCTATGGCATCTAAAACACTAATGACTATAAACTAGAATTATATTTTTATAATAATTTTTAAAATGAGAATTATATCATATATTCTAAAATCTTTTTTAAATTCAGTAACTTGCATTGGGAATGAAGTTTTTATATCATAAATGTAAGCAACTCAATGTATTAAAATAGCTATGGCCTTGCCCTGTATAATATTACAGTTCAAATGCAGTGCTCTTTTGAACATGCTCACACTTGGAAAGTGTGGTTACGTCAATACTTATTTACCTTTTAGAAGCAAAGATATTACAGTGTAAATTGTTATCTAAATTTAGTATTTTAAATTAGCTTGATGCAGTTCAGCTCAAAATTTATCAACACTGCAGCACTTGAGGCAAACTCCACAGTCGACTTTGTTATTTTCCCATTTATTTAAATCGAGTTTAAAAGTATCAAATCATTTTATTTTAGAAACTGGCTCACTCAGTTATTTGACAAAGACACCTCTTGATCAGAATGCAGTATTTTATCACATTCATTTTCAGAGGTGTTGAAAAGACAAGGCAATTATTGGGTAGTATAATTTTCTCATCTGACAGTCAATTAATTTAAAAATTCATAGTTGCTTTAAAGGCAGAGTTTAAAGTTTGTCTTCAGTTCACACTTGAATGATAAACTTGTTTCTATTTCCCATGCTGTATTAATGTTTTCTTTGGAGCATTTTGTCTTGGTTTAGTGAAAATTCTGATTAGTTAGTGTTAGAATGCCATCCTGGCCTGCTCAAAGCAGTTTTGAGTGACCTGCAATGAGTCCAGGGGACTGATGGACATCACCACGCCAAGGTCCTCTCAGCAGAGCATCAGGGAAACCGACAGAGTGAGAACAACTCTTGTTCACTTTTGCTTTTATTGTTATGTTTCCAATGATGAGAAAGTAAAACTGAGACAAAAAAAGGAATTTACATCATATAAAAATGAAAGGCACATAAATTTGTTTCAGTTGTTTGCTCTGCTGTGATTTATTGAATATTTCCTTTTAAGACTTAATTCTTCAAAGATAAAATTTGAACAAGCAAAGCACATGCTTGTCACAGTTTAGAATTGCAGAGATCACCTTAGACATGGTGGCCTTCTCTCATGGCTGCCATCTACTAAGATATACACCAATGATTGTGGCATGAGCTCACTATCATTTTGGTTTGCACAAAGGGTTTTTGGAACCTTTGACCCGTGAACATATTGATTCACTACTAATGATTCTTGAATACTTTAAATCTCATTATCTTCCTTCCATTCCCTATTACATTTTTTCATAGATAAGTATCAACAAGTTCCATGTATGTGAGATAATATATTCCATTTACATATGTGTATGTAGTTAAATAAATATAAATATGTATTTAAATATTAGTTATATGTGTACATAATGTTCTATATTATAAATGTATTTGTAGTATATCAGTATATGTTTACATAAATACACATAAATGTACAAATATCTACAGTATATATACACTATAGATTATATATATATACTGGCTGGTTTTGTGGGTCAATTTGACCCAGGCTGGAGTTATCACAGAGAAAGGAGCTTCAGTTGGGGAAATGCCTCCATGAGATCCAGCTGTAAGGCATTTTCTCAATTAGTGATCAAGAGAGGAGGTCCCCTTGTGGGTGGTGCCATCTCTGGGCTGGCAGTCTTGGGTTCTATAAGAGAGCAAGCTGAGCAAGCCAGGAGAGGCAAGCCAGTAAAGAACATCCCTCCATGACTTCTGCATCAGTTCCTGCGTTCTGACCTGCTTGTGTTCCAGTCCTGACTTCCTTTGGTAATGAGCAGCTGTATGGAAATGTAAGCTGAATAAACCCTTTCCTCCCCAACTGCTTCTTGGTCATGATGTTTGT
>LR749491.1:0-78850 GCA_902729485.2 Mus minutoides | reverse complement strand
ATAAAAACCACATGATCATCTCCTTAGATGCTGAGAAAGCATTTGACAAAATCCAACACCCATTCATGATAAAGGTCTTGGAAAGATCAGGAATTCAAGGCCCTTACCTAAACATGATAAAAGCAATCTACAGCAAACCAGTGGCCAACATCAAACTAAATGGAGAGAAGCTGGAAGCAATCCCACTAAAATCAGGGAAAAATGAATCTTAATTGAGGGATTGCTTCTATCAGACACATTTGTGGGGCATTTTCTTGATTAACATACATGTGGGAGAAGCTAGCCTGTGTGATGCCTTTAGCGTTGGTTCTGGGATGTGAGAAAGAGAGAAAGGAAGGAAGGAAGGAAGGAAGGAAGGAAGGAAGGAAGGAAGGAAGGAAGGAAGGAAGGAAGGGAGGGGGGGAGAAAGAACTCACTCTAGGGTCTCTGCTTCCATGCCTACATCTAGATTCCTACTTTAGTTCTTGCTTCCTTGATGGTGGACAAACAAGCTGAAAGATGTTATTAATCCATTGATCTCCAAGTTAATATTGGTCAATGTTTTATGAACCAAACTCAGAGTGTGGGCATGCTCCTGTTCTTTCATCCACTTGAAGGAGTGCGCTGTACTGAGACATCCTTGAATCCTGGAAATAAATGCCACTAACTCATGGTTAATATTTCAGTGTGTTATTGGATTGGGCTTTCTATTATTTGGTTGAAAGCTTTTGCACCTGTGTTCAAGGATATGATCTACTGCTCTCCTTCTTAGTGTGTCATAATGTGACTTTCTAAGCACATCATGCTGGCCTTGGGAGAATGTGTTTGGAAATTTTTCTCCTTACAAATTCTTTGAAATAGCTTAAGAATTCTGGTTAATAGTGAAGTTGTTTATAAGAACTCAGCTGTGAAGAATTCTGCCCATCAGTTTTCCTTTGACTAGAGACTTCTTGTTACTGCTTCAGGCTCACTCATTATTCTGTATCTGTTCACTCAGTCTAATCCTAAACTGCTTTAATTGTTATAATTTCTCATCACAAACATTTTTTGTCTTCCTTTGAATTTGCTTTTTGTCTTGGACTCAAAATGTAATAATAACTGAAAGTTGGTAAATGACATTAGATTTTACGATTATATCTGTAAAATACCTTCCTAAATAAAATTGTATACATGCTATCTTTATTATAGTGTGATTTATGCAATGTACTGAGAATATGGTACTTTTTAGGAAATCTAAAAATAAATATACCTGAATAACTTTTTTTAAGTTTGGGACTAAAGAGAAGTAAAACAGATTCTTTTCAGTTTAGAAAATGAATGATTTTAAAACTGAAATTAAATGTGTAACATAAGCTTGAGAAATTATTCAAATATTGTCTATGATAGTGAGTAGTTTTAATTCTGTATTGCTCAAAGCATAACAAAAATGTTTCACTTACAGTTTATTTCATTAGTTTGCTTTTATTCTGTGTTATTCACACTCAAACCAATAATGGTAAATATTGTTCAAGAAGAGTCAGATGGAACTGATTCTTTGTTTTAACTTCTAAGTGACAGCTCCCACTAACTGATTCACAGAACTATTTGTTATTTTTATTTTGGATGAATATATGTCTCCTTTGACAAAACTACAACTTCAATTAGAGTATCAGATTGAAAAAATTAATAAACTCAATGTTCATTTATCATTAGGAGTACATAAACCATAATGATCAATTATACTGATCCAGTTTCTATCAGAAACTATAAGAATAAAGACTTATATCACTGGTTCTTACCAAACTTAAATACTATGCAGCAAAGATTGGCAAATACATACAGCAACTCTTTTAGTACAGTGTACTGACTGATTTTGTGTGTCAATTTGACGCAAGCTTGACACATCACAGAGAAAGGAGCCTCACTTTAGCAAATGCCTCCATGAGATCCAGCTGTGGGAATTTTTCTCAATTAGTGAAGAATGAGGGAGGCTCTAGCCTCTTGTGGGTGGTAAGATTCCTGGGCTGGTGATCCTGGGTTCTATCAGAAAGCAATATGAGCAAGCCATGGGGAGCTAGCCCACCCTTCCATGGTTGCTGCATCAGCTCTTGCCTCTAGGATCCTGAGATGCTTGAATTCCTGTCCTGACTTCCTCCAATAATGGACTATGATCTGGAAGTGTAAGCCAAATAAACCCTTTCCTCCCCAGCTTACTTTTTGGTCATGGTGTTTCATTGCAGCAATAGAACCCTAACACAAGTAAACACCCCACCTAAGAATTAGATAGTTAAGTTGTTTAGATTGACATGTACACCCCACATTTCATCCCATCTTTAAAAATCTCTCTCTCTCTCTCTCTCTCTCTCTCTCTCTCTCTCTCTCTCTCTTTTTAAATGAGTGGTGACCATTAGCTCAGTTCATGTTACAGAAACACATAACAACCTTGTAACCCAGGAAGTGAACAGCTACAGAACTGTAGAGTAGGAAATGGTTGTCCTTCATGAATACCTATTTAATATCCACCTAGTCACAAAACCATTCTCTGATACTAAGTGGCCTTTGGAGAAGCATATATATATATATATATATATATATATATATATATATATATATATATAAATTATTTTTCTTCATAGATACTGTATTAACAGTATGTCATCCAGCATGGTTCTTGCATGGTGTTACACAGTGTGCTCCCAGGAAATAATACCAAGACCCTGATGTTCTAACTCCTTGCTGAAAGTAAGTTGACATGAGTTTGTAGAAGAGTGTGTGGCCCGTGTTCAGCCCATAACAAATGTGTGTTACTGCTATTGGTACAGTTAAAATCTGGAAAAGTTTTGGCACTAGAAGTCAGATGAAAGGTTCTTGGCTAGAAGTTTAAATCAGCAGAAGGAATAGTTAAGAAACAGGGCACACCTGAATGTCTTAAGTTTGATTCATTTCATTTTGTTTTTGATGAAGAAGGGGAAGAATGCTTTCATTGGAAGACTGTAAAGATGGAAGTGTAAGCCATGGGAGTTTGGGTAGAGGGAAGATTGCTTTAAATAGACTGAGCAAGTACAGAAGAGGCATCAGCAGAGCCTAGACACATTGCAGAGCCTTTCTACTGATGTGGCTGCCCATTGCTAACTGCTGTGCCGGTCAGGTTTCCTCTGGATACAGCACATTGCCCTGTGTATATGTAGCTCTGGGTGTGTCACGTCACTTTGCTCATGACAGTGCGTGGGGGGGTATAATGGGATTTAGGTCACAGGCTGTGGAAGATCATCTAGCAAAACTCTGTGAGAAGGATCCAAGTCTAATTGGCAACTTCCCCAAAATACCCTTGCCCAAAGACCTGCTTATTTACCTGAGACCTCACATGAATCTCTCACACAGGAAGCTGGTGGGACTCTGATAAGGACATGATGACATTTGCCATCTATTTATCAGTCTGTTCTATTATGACTAAAGTTAAAATATACATAATACAGATAATGTTAAACCAAAATTCATGTTTAATTCCATTACAAATCAAGTGATCAATTAGGTGAATATATTAATAATATTTGTGGTTCACTTATGTATGTTTTCTTAAGATATAGGCATGTGTTTCCTGGCAGTCAGGCAACTCCTCATATAACCCATAATGACTGAAGACTTAGAATCTTCCTGTTGCAGTGAAATAGTTAAACTTCTTTGGCTCCCAACAGGTGGTGCAAATGCTTCACCAGCCCAAGAGCTCTCTGGATTTGTGAATGAAAGACACACAGGCCAGCTAATTTTGATGTGCCTTAACTAGCTCAATGGCTGGGTATTTAATCTTCCCTGAAGTTAGCATACATTTCCATCTGGTAGTCCCAGCTCAATGCCTTCTAAATCTATTTTGTATTTTTTGCTGCCCTGTTACCTTTTGGGCAGCTCCCTGCCCACCATAGGGCCACATCCCTTTCTCCTACATTGCTGGTTGGTTTCTCTATTGCAGCTCTTGAAACTGGTAGTTCTCTTTCTGAATCTTGGTGATTCTCCCCCCTCCTTTCTTCTCTCCAGGTCTCTTGCCCTCTAAATCTAAAGGTCCCACCCTATCTCCTTGCCCAGCCATTGGCTGTATGGAAATTCTTTATTATCAATTGAAGGCAGATGGGGGCAGAAACTCTCCAGTCTAGAAATGTGGGTTTTGGGAGCTGAAGCAGGCCAAAGCATTAGAACCAATTCCCAGCATCTTCCTACCGAAGTTATACCAAAAGTTCAGGAATTAGAATTCTGTGTCACCTTGTCTTGGTGTTTTCTGTTGTGGTAATTAAACTGAAGATTAATAGTCTCCCAAAACACTGAGTTTTGTGCCTGAGTGCACGTGTGTGTGTGTGTGTGTGTGTGTGTGTGTGTGTGTGCACATGCATGTGTTTAAAGTCATTTCTTAGCTTGGTATGGTTGCTCAAGCTTCTCACTCCAACATTCAAGAGGCAGTAGCAGACAGAGACCAAGTTCAAGACCAGCCACAGTGAGATATTTCCTCACAAGCTAAGGACTGGAGATTTAGCTCTAGTAGTGTAGTTTCCCAGCATGTGTATGGACTTGGATGCATTCCTCAGAAACACAGAAACACACACACATAGACACATGGGGGGGGCGGGGGCATGAGCACATACCTGTATGCATATAAAGTTCTTTCCACTTCTGAATGTTTGGATCATGTATTCAAGATAAAGCTCAAAGATGATAGGTAATAACCATAAAAACAGGTTCTCTTAACTGAGGATTAAGAAATTGTGGGATATTCCAGTGAATGCTGGCTCCAAAGTATAGTAAGTGGTTACCAGGTTGATAGGCATCAGCCACTCCAGCCTTCTGGGAGAACAGGTATCTTTTCCTTCCTTAGGGGGAAAAAACAAACAAACAAACAAACAAACAAAAAAAACTGGCTGTTTAACAGTCCTGGTTTCTAGTACTTTCTGTAAGCTCTGCACTCTACAGACAATAGTACATTCCCTCTGTCTGAAGGGATCCCACTGCTCCCTGGCTCGCTTTGCATGCTGGGAGATGCTTGAGTTTATTGTATGAAATTCAGAACAGATGGCAGAATTCTTTAACAATTTTTTCTAATAATTTCATCCACAGCGGCCTAATTATACTGTTTCAGGGGCATGTGTAAGTTATCAAAATATTATTGTCATTTTTTGCCTGTCATTATTTAATAATGAGCTCATTGTTAGAAATCACAAAGAGACATATGTGGAGAATTTAAAGAGCACACCACAGCATAGAATGCAGAACAAGAAACAGAGCTGTGTTCTCATTTGGAGTCTGAGGTAGAAGGTCTCTGTCTAATTTTTTTTTTCTTTTTCTTTCTTTTTTTCTTTTCTAAAAGATGAATTTGCAAAGTTCTACTATTTCAGAAATGTGCTATGTAGTAGCAGTTAAATAAATACCCAGATGTTAATACATAGAAAACAAGTGAAATTATTAGTCATACCTCTCTAAAAATCATACAATCAAATCTGGAACATACATTTTTTTCCATTTTCTAGAACATTGACAATTTTGTCATAATTCTTCAGATCATCTGTATTAGAAATACTGCTTCAACTCAAGAAAGGCTCATATTGCTTTGTATATAAGGTCTAGAGATTTATATATTTCACTTACATTTAACTATACAGAAGTTTAACATGTCTGTAGATTCTTATTCTATTAGTCTATACTTTGTATAACTATATTCATTGATAGTGATTAGGCTTCAAGACTCATGCTCCTTTTCTACCCCATTTATTGTCTGTATTGTCATAGAGCTCTACAGTTCTCAATGTTTCATAATCTTTGTTCAAAATTCAATCTACTCTAAAAATCATTATCCTTTTTTTTTTTTTTCTTGATAGGCTCTGACACTTAAGAGTGGATTTCCCATGTTAACCCACTTACCTTGGCGGTCAATGCTTTGAATGATTTTTAAAAGTAAAGTGAGGAGTGTGTAGAAGACAAAGGTGATCCTTTAAGCTGTGTTCTGGAGCAATGAATCTGAAACAAAGCTGTATTTAATGATGTCATGGGATCAGTAGCCGTTAGACCACGATGCTGTTACCTTCCATTTTTCTGGTTTTCAGTGTTGATGATAATATAACATAGATATCTTAAGGAATTTCCTACCATTTTCAATGCTTACTATGATCCAGAAACTACTCCCATGTGGCCATGTTTGTGGCCCTTCATGGTAATGCTGATGGTCAGAGTCCTTACTAGGAAAGTAGTCATGTCTTTTAAAACTGTTAAAGATCTTATTCAATGATACTCTGTGCCTCTTGGGAGACCTGGAGCTTCTGTGTTCAGATGATTGTTATGCACAGCTTTTCTGCTGTTACTCACTATACTGAGGTCCAAAGAGTCCTCTCTCCTGGTTCAAACAGCCAAAGGCATTGCTACCTCCCCTACCAATATTTACTTTAAATTGGTGAATTTAAATACTCAAGTGTTCTTTGATAAATTTGTCATTTGGGGCCCTTGTGCTTTATTCAATATCACTTGGTTTTTAGCTGTTGTTTTTGAAGCTGGTGCTTGAAACTGTGACCTTATACTTGTTGGGTAAAGACTACCACAGCAGTGTCCTTTCCCCCTCATAATATAGCCTCACAAAGCTCCTTGGATGTCCTTGAACTTACTGTGTTTTCCAGGAAGGTCATGAAGTTTCAGTGAGTCTCATAATATGGGGCTGGGATCACAGGCCCGTGTATGTTTTATTGCATTGATTAAGGATAAAAATTGATACAGTCATAATAAAGCTAATTATAATTGTCATAATTAATAGTGGTGATTTAAATGTCATCCATCTCTCCCTGTTCTTTACAAAATTGTAAGAGGGCTGTTATTACCAACTCTCACTATCCATGAGGAAATCAGTAAAAGATATCTAAGTGACCCTTTAAAATGTCATTCTGTGAGTTGTATCATCGATATTACAAACCTTTTTCCTAATATCCTCTTATCTGTGAGTACATCATTGTGTTCTTTTGTGACTTGAGTTACCTCAGTCAGGATGATATTTTCTAATTGCATACATTTGCCTTCAGATTTCATGAAGTCATTATTTTTAGTAGCTTAGTACTGCATTGTGTACCACATTTTCTGGACTTAGGGGAAGGACAGAAGGCGCTGAAGGGGTTTGCAACCCCAAAGGAAGATCAATAATATTAACCAATCAGACCTCCACCCCCCAAGCTCCCAATGACTAAACCACCAACAAAAAAGTACACATGTAGAGACCCATCACTCCAGCTGCATGTATATGTACCAGAAGTTATTCTTATCAGGCATCAGTGGGAGGGAAGGCCCTTGGTCCTGTGAAAACTTGATGCCCAGTGTAAGAAAATGCTAGGGCAGTGAGACAGGAGTAGATGGGTAGGTGAGGGAGCACCCTCATAGAAGCAGGGGAAATAAGGATGATATAGGGGGAAACCAGGAAGGGGTATAACATTTGAAATGTAAATTATAAATAAATATAAATTATAAATAAATATAAATTATAAATAAATTAAATAAAAAATAAATAAATAAAATGTCATTCTGAGCAAGACAACATTTTATGATATTTTTGATCAGGAA
This sequence comes from Mus minutoides, assembly GCA_902729485.2. Lineage (NCBI taxonomy): Eukaryota > Metazoa > Chordata > Mammalia > Rodentia > Muridae > Mus > Mus minutoides. Next base: position 71,317 of record LR749491.1, on the reverse strand, counting down.
ATATAAAATTTCATAGAGGTGAAAATACCTCTGGTCATGGCTACACATCTCACTGGGACAGTGTGTTTTATTTGCTTTAAATGATTGGGAATAAGTTGTTATTTAGAACATTGATGATGAAAGAGGCATTAAATCTATGTCAAGTTGCAACCAGAATGTGCTGCTTTTGCCTGCTGTCACAGGTAAGGAGTTCCATGTCTGACTCTGACCCACACTGGGCATTTTTTTTTTTTTTTATATAAATGATAGGTATTCATTGTAACTCTTACGTTTCTTAACTCTTTCATTAACCCTTAGTGTTTGAGTATGTCATCAGATAGTAAAGACTTCTTATATTTATGTTAATTTTATTGTCCTCCCAGTATCCAGTGTGCTTTTAAACATATGATATAGTTATGTAGATAAAGAAGCAAACTAATTTTTGTTACTTTATAGCTTAAACTAGGGAAGGTTTGAGTTAACTATTTTCCAGTCAACTGACTGGTGGTATGTAGTTGGTATTCCCAAGAGAGTGGAGGCATGGTGTCCCCTTGATTATCATTAATAAAGCCACATGTTTTAATGGTTTAATTTAAGATGCTAATTATACCTTAAGTTTCAAATTTTATTTTTAAGAGCCAATAATTCATTCAGTAAATTACAGTTTTTCTGGGAAACTCATAAAAATTGTGGCATGAATTGATACATCAATGGGTTAAGGTGAGAGTTAAATTCACACATAGTTACAAAAATATATTCACTCATTGATGAATATAGTAAAATAAACATCCCGATCGAGGAAAAGTGCTCACTCTACCCTTTACTTACATGAGGACACTGAATTCTAGTTTAGTTAATACTGTGTACCATTCATTTTTTTATGACATTCAATTTTAATCAATTTTGACATTCAATATTAATCTGTTTTTATAGTCCATGTGATAAATAAGGTAAAGGTGGACTTAAAGAATAAATTCTACACATACTTCCATTTAGAGAGAGAGAGAGAGAGAGAGAGAGAGAGAGAGAGAGAGAGAGTGTGTGTGTGTTCATGTATAAAGGTGCAATTGTTGGGGCAGGCAGTAGTGGGCTTCAGGCTTCTTTGTCGAATGCTCTCCATATTTTTAGAGGTAGACTATTTTTTCACTGGACCTGAAGCTCACTGATACAACTTGTTTGACTGGTCAGTAAACTCCAGGGATCTCCTAGAAGCCAAGTTCAGAGGTTACAGATGCTTTATACTATACCAGTTTTTGTATATTGGTTTTAGGTCATCGTATTGCACATGCTGTAAGAAGAGAGAAGTTTGTCTGATGAGGGTTGACAGATGCTCTGATCTATGAGTATAATAATAATAATTCACTGAGAATCTTTATAATGTTCTGTCCATTAAATAGAACAATAACGTTAGGTTCTCCCCTTGGACCTATGAGCCATTTAGCCATGGTTTTGTAATTGGTTTTGTCATCACTGGTCAGCTACATGCCTGACATCTAAAAGAGATTCATCATTTATATGTTATTTATTCTCATTTTCAACTATATATTAGAGAGTCTCATTCATTCAAATGTTTTCCCTTCTTCATTCTAGTTTCTTTTGGAGGCTCCAGTGTGCTAGAGAATCTTAGTTGGCACTCCATTTCTCTAAGTTCTGATTTCAAAAATTTCATGTTCTTTGATACTGTACTGAACTTTGGATAATTTCCTCACTGTATATGTATCTATTAGAGTGTTTAATATCTATAGATTAATCCAACATCAAATCCAAGCTTACTTTCACCAGTTTTAGGTTTTTTTATTTTTAAGTTCTAAAATTCCTAACCCTGCTTTGCTTTTGTTAACATTTCTTGCTATATTTCATATCTGCTACCTTCCTTTTCTTTATCTTGATTTATATATTTTTTTTATTTTATGTGCATTAGTGTTTTATCTGCATGTAGATCTGTATGAGGGTATCAAGATCCTCTGGAACTGGAGTTTTAGACAGTTGTAAATTATTATGTGTTCTGGGAATTGAACCAAGATCCCTATGCTCTTATTCTCTGAACCATCTCTCCAGTCCCTTTAACCTAATTTTTCACTTAAAACTTTATAAGACATGTTTATTACATATTTTTACTGATAATTTCAAGACCTAAATACTGATATGTATGTGTCAATTTTTTAAAACACATTTGCGACAGCTTATTTGAAAGATGTTAATACTTAATTTTATTTGATCTTTCTGTCCCCAGATATTTTATTTTGCTTGTTATGTTCCTTAATTTTATTAAAAATTCTGTATGCTTTTTTCTATGTTTTAGGAGATAAATTTTCTAATCATTCATAAGTAGTGAAGCACATTTGGATAATTTATTTTAATTTTTGTATTTCAAATGACAATATTTCCTTCTAACCAATTAAGCAGTATTATAGAGAGTTTATATAATAATGTTACTAGTACTCATTATCAAAATAATTTAAGAATAATAATCACATGATGTCTTTGTCAGGGTTTCTATTCCTGGACAAAACATCATGACCAAGGAGCAAGTTGGAAGGAAAGGGTTTATTCAGCTTACACTTCCATACTTCTGTTCATCACCAAAGGAAGTCAGGACTGGAACTCAAGCAGGTCAGGAAGCAGGAGTTGATGCAGAGGCCATGGAGGGATGCTCTTTACTGGCTTGCTTCCCCTGGCTTGCTCCCAATGGCTTGCTCTTATAGAACCCAAGACTGCCAGACCAGAGATGGCACCACCAACAAGGGGCCTTTCCCCCTTGATCACTAAATGAGAAAATGCCTTACAGTTGGATCTCATGGAGGTATTTCTCCATCTGAAGTTCCTTTCTGTGTGATAACTCCAGCCTGTGTCAGGTTGATACAAAACTAGCCAGTACACATGATAATCATGTTTGCATGCATAACTGTTTCTCTTCTTTGGAGTATCCTTTTTACAAACACTACTTTATAGATTAGGAATAGGAACACTAAAAGCTACTTGCTGAGTAACACCTATTGATGTCAGATTTCATATGTCAAGAACATGACGGGATTATAATGAAATCTGCAAATACATTAACTTGACATCAGAATGACTGGGTTTGCCTTTTTTTCAAGTTACATAAAGTGCTATAATTATCAATAATGAAAAAAAAGGATTTTCTATTCTCAGGTCATTTATGTTTGTCTAACATATATTGAATTTTAATGAATATACCATTTTCTCTTTTGTATTACATAGTATCCATCCACATGGCATAAATTTTATTGAGTTGTCAATAGCTGTACTTTGAATCTCATTCTAGCTTTTATTATTGTTATTATTATTCTCTCAGAGAATACAGCCTCCTTCCCCCTTCCTCAAAGCCTTCCTTTTGTCTCCTCCAGATCTACTGCTCCTCCATTTCCCTTCAGAAAAGATCAGGGACTTGTTTTTAAATTTTATTTCACTTAAAAAAATTTAATATTTTTAAATTTTTTTTTAAGAATTCCATATAAACATTTATTAACTGTTAACTCCTCCTAGATTCAACCCACCTTCCTACCCATCCTATGTAATCTCTCTCTCTCTCTGTCTCTCTCTGTCTCTCTCTCTGTCTCTCTCTCTGTCTCTCTCTCTCTCTCTCTCCCCTGCCCCCTGTCTTCTCATCTTCTCTAATCTATCTAGTTAAGTTGTTTTAGCTAGCTCTTCTTTAGCCAGCTCTTGGGTTTGGGGCTTGACCAGAATGTAGTCAGGATCCCAGTGATCACACCATCCAAGATAACTGGCTTGCCTTCTCCCAGCATCTATCAAATGCTCCTTAACAAAAGGTGGGATAAAATGCTTAATATGCCCCATGCTGGGATTCTGTCCTTCTTGAGTTCATTCATATGTTCACCTGTCTGTTCTATTGTGTCCAGAAAATAGTTTCTTTAAAGTTACTCCCACTCCTACTTGTGGCTCTTGAAAAAATTCTACTTCCTTTTCCAAAAAGATCTCTGAGAGCTTGGAGCATCAAGGTGAGATTTAGGAGTCCTACTTCTGTCTGAGCAATCTCTAGTCTTTTCTTGACTAGTTGGGGACGGGGCAGGGGGTGTCTCTGTGTTACTTGCCATCTACTGCCAGGAGAAGAATGCCTGGATGAGAGATGTCAGACTCCTTTATGGATGTCTTAGTTAATTTTCTATTGTTGTGAAGAGACACTGTGGCCAAGGTAACTTACAAAAGAAAGCATTCAATTGGGGACTTTATTACAGTTTCATAGGCTAAGTCCATACCAACCATGCAGCCAGCAAGGTAGCAAGCAGCCCTAGGCATGGTGCTGAAGCATTATTGGAGAACTTACATATTAAGTTGGGAAAGAGAGAGAGAGAGCTAACTGAGAATGAGAATGCTGTGAGCCTTTAAAACCCAACCAACTGGTATACCTCCTCCAACAAGACTATGATTCTTTAACTTTACTAAATAGTTCTACCAACTGGGGTCCAGGCATTCAAACACATGAGCCTATGGAGACCATTCTCATTATTTTTTTTATTAATCATTTTATTTGTTTATATTACAAATGATATTTCCCTTCCTGGTATCTCCTACACAACCTCCAACCCCCATATCCCATCCACCCTCCCTTTTGCTTCTATCAGGGTGCTCATTCACCACTCACCCAACCCTCACCTCACTTCTCTAGCATCCCCCTACACTGGGGCATCAAGCCTCTACAGAACTAAGGACCTCCCATTGATGCCAAACAAGGCCATCCTCTACTGCATATGTACCTGGAGACATGGGTCTCTCTGTGTATACTCTTTGGGTAGTGGTTTAGTCCCTTGGAGCTCTGGGAAGTCTGCTTAGTTGATGTCATTCTTCCTATGGGGTTGCAATCTCCTTCAGCTACTTCAGACCTTCCCCTAACTCTTCTATTGTGGTTCCCAGGCTCAGTCTGATGATTGATTGTGAATATCTGCATCTGTATTAGTCAGGTGCTGGAAGAACTTCTCAGGGCTGAGGGTCCATGGACCATGAGAAGAAGCCTGGTAAGGTCAAGCTAAAGGCTTGAAGCCCCAGAGACCCTGAAGGGATGGTAGGAGCTTTGCCTGCTCCCAGCTGCAGCCCCCCACAGAGATCTGTGGACATCAGTCACTTAAGGTCAATGCCCCAAGCCCTTCCACATATAAATAAGGCATCCCTAACATCTCAGACCAAGACAATAGGAAAAGAGACATGACCATAGTAAAGCTGGCTCAAAACAGAGTTCTTCATGCTAATAAGGTACCTAGAGGTCCAGAATGTGTAGCCAAAAAGCTTTTCCAGATATTTCTCCCTGCAAAAGAAATTTAATCTCAAACCCATCCTGAGAAGACAGGGAATGGTTTTAAGCATCCATTTTCCACCATGACGATAATAAACTGTTTGGAACCATGGACTGCCTCTTTTCATTGAAATCTGCTGTAGGGAGCCATTGAGAAGGCTCTCGCCTACAGAGCCTCAGTCTAGTCTCCCATAGAAGGCCTCTCCACACTCCCAGCCACAACAACCATTAAGCCTACCACCAACAAGTCAATAACAATCATGTCTAGGACTATCCAGAGCTTCTCTCCCCCCACAGCCCCCAGTTCTGGTCCAGACACTGTCCCCAGCCCACTGGTCTCTACTCTATTCTCTGCTCTTCTACAATTCCCAGCAGAGCCTGAGAATACCATGTCCCCAGCATCTGGATGGTATTTCCTTCAGTCTCTGCTCCATTTTTTGTCCCTACCTTTCCTTTAGACAGGAATAATTCTGGGGTAAAAAACTTGAGTTCAGTGGGAGGTCCCATCCCTCAACTGTGGGCTATGCCTATCTAAATGGATGTCGTCTCTACAGGTTCTATCTCCCCCTTTTTGGGCATTTTGGTTAATTTCATCCCTGTTGGTCCTGGGAGACTCTTGCTTCTCTAGAGTCTAGGACATTCTTCTGGCTACCCCCAGGTCCATACTCCCCCACCCCCACCCCGCTATATATTTTTATTCAATTTCTTGACCCTCTGTACTTCTCTCCTGTCCCTTCTTAACATAACAAAGGATAAAGCAATAAGTCATTAATGAGTTCTTGAATACTATGTACATTAAACAGGATAATGAGAGGGTCTTGCCTATGGTCAATTGCCTACTTATTATACACATTTTCTTTTTTTCTTTTTTTTTTTTTTTTTTTTTTTTTTGAAGCAGGGTTTTTCTGTGTAGCCCTAACTGTCCTAGAACTCACTCTATAAACCATGATGGCCTCAAACTCAGAAATTCACCTGCCTCTGCCTCCCAAGTGCTAGGATCAAAGGTGTGTGCCACCATGCACAGCCAGTTCTGGCCTTTTTAACAATGTCAGATTTGAGTTCCCTCTTTTGCAATGAGCCTTATCATCTAGTCAGAGGATGGTTAGTTGTTAGTTTGTTTGTTTATTGTTGAGGGATGAGAAGTATGGAAGAAAGTAATACCAGGAACAAGTTCTCTCCTTCCCCTATGCTGATCCCAGGGATCACACCTGGGTCTTCTGTCCTGTCTTCATGCTCCTATACTTCCTAAGCTATTTCCTAAACTGCATTATGATTTTTTTTAACTTGATAATGACTCAGCATTCATAATTTTGTTTGAAGACACAAACATAATCCCAAAGATCTTCTCAAAAGACAGAATGCAAACTTTGAAAGGGCTAGAGACCTGGAAGGATCTAGGTAAAAGTGTCTTCGGGACCCGACAACCTCATTCATTTAAGAACTTAAAATAGCTATGGATGCCTACACATGGCCAGTATAAGACTGTCATATTGCATCCATGTCTGTATTTGTCAGTGGATGCAGTATGACAGTCTTATACTGGCCATGTATTATTGGATGGAACACAGATGCCCCAATGAAGAAGCTAGAGAAAGTACCCAAGGAGCTAAAGGGGTCTGCAACCCTATAGGAGGAACAACAATATGAACTAACCAGTACCTCCCCCCCATAGCTTGTGTCTCTAGTTGCATATGCAGCAGAGGATGGCCTAGTCAGCCATCAATGGGATGAGAGGCCCTTGGTCTTGTGAAGATTATATGCCTCACTACAGGGGAATGCCAGGGCTAGGAAGCAGGAGTGGATGGGTTAGGGAGCAGGGTAGGGGTAGGGTATAGGGGACTTCTGGGATAGCATTTGAAATGTACATGAAGAAAATATTTAATAAAGAAAAAAAGAAATGAAATTTAAAAACAAAACAAAACAAAACAAAAACACAAAACAAAACAAAAATAACACAAAACAAAACAAAACCAAAACAACAACAACAACAAAACAAGACTGTCATACTGCACCCTGCCTATCTGCTGGGTTTGCCTGCATGCTGCAAACATGTTGCCTGCAGGAAGCAGTGCAAAATCTGAAGCAGGTAGTCCACAGTGGTTCCCAGTCTCCATTCTGGGTCCCTGGGTGCAGCTGATGTACCACTGGGAGAGGGATTCGGGAAGGAGTGGAATCTATAGTTCCCCTCAGGACATCTACTCCCCAGACAAGAAAGGGAATGAATAGGACCCAGCTGATTAGGAGCACAAGGCCTGGGCACCAGAGGGCAAGAGGAGAAATGCCTTCCTTGGGAGTCTTAGGCAAGGCTCTTTAGTCCTTCCTGACTGTGATCCTTAATGAGGAAGCTCTCTGTCATCCTTCTTATTCATATTGTTTTATTTGATGGTGGATGTAAAATCATATATTGGTAGGGGGGATGAACTACGCATCATATGTGTTTTGGGGGAAGGAATGACCAGGAAGAGAAGCTCATTTTCTGACTGTTCAAGGCTATATAGATACCTCTTTAGCATGGAGAAGAACTCTGGGTGTTATGCTATGTTACTGAGTGCCCATGGTCCTCATTGGGGTGTCATGGTGACCTGTTCCAGAGCAGGTAGAGGCAGGTAGGAACAGCTCCTTTCCTGCCATTCTTAGGTTTCAAAGATGCCCAAGATTTGAGGTCATTCAGCCTTACCAGTTCTTATGCCTGTCTGGCAGCATGGTCCCACATGCTGTTCACAAGATCATCTCAGAGCAGTTAAAACATGGCATGGTGGAAAATAAAATGATCTAATCTTATTTAAATAACAGTATTTAATCTGCTAAAAGTTGTCATTAAGCAGATATTTGGTAGTAAATAATACACAATTGATAGATTGTTCTATATGAAAGAGATCCATCAAGGATAATTAAATGATGATTAGCATATTAAATAATGCATTTTTGTTAGATTATTTCAAAGGAATGCTCTGAGATAACTTTGTTGCTAAAGTTATGCAATAATTGAACATAGTTTGTTATGGATGGTTAGGGAGACAAGACAACAGGAGATACTATGATTCCTTTCTTGCATATAGTCTACATCATTGAATATAATGTTAACTTAGGGGAATCTTTCAAAGTAACTAATTACTTTCACTCACAACAGCTTTATAAAAACTATAATGAAACTTTATGTTAAAAATAATGTCATCTTCCNGTGTGTTGCTTCAGACCTGTTTTGGGGTTTTCTGTTTTTTCCTCCTAAACAGTTTTTAGTAGGCATTTCAATGGATTGATCTCACATATCTCCCAGTTTTCAATTTTAAAATATTTTTTTCTGAGATATTCTTTGTTTATAACATAGTGTCACCATAAGAGACCTTGTTGTAAACACATACACAATTATAAGATCTTCAGTTTTAAAGCATCCAATTACAGATCTTCTGTGCACAAAAGAATATTGCCACAAATTATGGGTTTATTAGTGACCTTTAAAATGTAACCAGATTACTGACCCATTAACCCACTAATTATGGTGAAATTTAATTTACATATTATTTAATGACTTTGTCACTGGTTCTTGTATTTCACTCATCATTTAATTTTTTTTTCCCAAGGTAAGGTTACAAAACAATTGTAGACTGCTAAGAGATACAAAAAAACAACCAGCCAAGTGAACAAAATCAAAGCCCCATAAAGGTCTGGGTGGCAGCCTGTATTGCTGCAGACAAGAGTTCCTTTCTGTTTTAGTTTTATGTATTAATTCCCATGTCCTCATAAATTTTAGACTATTTTAACAATACCCATTTTTTTCCCGCCATGCTTTATGGCACTGGCTTACTTCCAGTTTTAATGCTCAGCCCTATCAGTGGTAGTACTGTCTATGGATTCAGTAGAACCAAGATGTCAGCCAGAATTAGTAGTGTGTGCTGTGGTAGACTTTGTAAGTGGAGAGAGGAGCCACCCACAGGAAGTGTGTATAGAACATAGAAGGAGGGAGAAAACTGGTACCATTGCTGATGCTCAGTGTCAGATACCCATAGAGTTTTCCATGTTTCTTTTATGATTATTTTTTGGTTTGTTTCTGTGGGTGTGCAGATATGTCTAAATATGAGACAAGCACCTTATAGAAGGAAGGAATTTCTTTGCTCTCCACCCCACACACCTCATTCTTTAATTTACTTTTCTGGATTTTAAGCACATTTAATTAAAATAAAATTATACCCATTTCTCCTTTCCCTTTCCTGTATTCAGCTCTTCCAAGGTGCGCTTACTGTCACCCTCCCATGCCCACTACTCTTAAATTGATAGCCTCTCTTGCTTTTATTATTATCATTAAATGCATACTGTCTTAATTTTTCCATTGTTATGAAAAGACACCATCACCAAGGCAAGATATAGAAGTAAAGGTTTGATTTGTGCTTATGGTTTTAGAGGGTAAGAGCTCATGAAGATGAAAGTAGCAGTAACAGCTGGGAACTTAAATCATAATCAATAACTTGGGAGGCAATAAAAGAGACACTGGGAATAGCTCCTGTTGTTTGAAACCTCAAAGCCTTCCCCCAGGGACACACCTCCTCCAACAAGGCCACCCCTCCTAATCTTTCTCAAACAGTTCTATCACCTGGGGACCAAGCATTCAAACATATGAGCCTATAAGGTCCATTGTCATTCAAACCACCAAATTCCACTCCCAGGCCCCCATAGGCTCATGGTGATACCTTAATGCAAAATGAGTTTAGCCCAACTTCAATGGTCCACATAGTCCTTCACAGTCTCATCAAACTTTGAAAGTCCAAAGTCCTACGTTTCTTCAGATACTCAAGTAAACTCATAAATGTAACATTCCATAAAATCAAAAAAATAAAACAACAAAACAACAAAAAACAAAACAAAACAAAAACCCAAAAACAAAACAAACAAACAAACAAACAAAACCTGACTTTCAATATGCAATGGCACATTCTCATTCCAAAAGAGAGGAATGGTGACATGGAAAATATGGTACTGAAGAAAAGGCCAAAATCCATCAGGCAGACTCTGAGTCCTGTACCAGTATGCCTGATTTCAGAGGCCTTAGATGACTCTGCTCCTGCTCTTGTTGCTTTCAGCTTACTTCTTTCTCATGGACTTGTTCCATTCCCTGTGTACAGACATCTGGCCTTTCCACATATCACATGGCTCTGTTTCCTCTAACAACTTGTCTCCAATGCCACTTAGGGTTCATTTTCACATCTTCATTCAATGGCCTCTCAGAGCCTCAATGCAGAGACATGCCTGACAGATACACACACACACACACACACACACACACACACAGCCTGTCATTCATGCCTCTTATGAACAGAGAAAGAAAATATGCTCCTTTACTCATGTATACTCCATGATTCTGAAGCCAGAGCACCATAGCTCCACAGTGTGTTTTGGAGACAGCTTGGCCTTCATGAATTGCATTTTCAGAAGGTTTTTCTTTCTTATTTCTTTTGAGCACCATAAAATTCTTCAGCTGTTTCCTTTTACTAGACCCATGCTTACCTGGGTGGAGTTTGCCCTGAGGGCACACCTCCCTCTGTTCCATTGGATAGGGTACTCTATGGCATACTATTCAGCTCTAAAGAAAACTGAAATCATGGAATTTGGGGGAAAACTAATGGAACTAGGAAATATCTTATTGTGTGAGGTGACCTAGACCCAGAAATACAAATGTTGTATGTTTTCTTTCATTGGAGGTGTCTTATTCAGATCATCAGATATGATTCATGTCCTAGTATAACAGCAGAAACCTGGGAAGTAAAATAGGGACAATTCACAGTAGGGTATGGGAGCAGTAGGCAAAAAGTGGGGACCATGTGATCTGTGGTAGAAATGGAAAAAAAAAAAGTCAGGAGAGATGGCTCAGCGGTTAAGAGCACTGATTGCTCTCCTGAAGGTCCTGAGTTCAAATCCCAGCAACCACATGGTGTCTCACAACCATCTGTAATGAGATCGGATACCCTCTTCTGGTGTGTCTGAAGACAGCTACAGAATACTTACATAAAAAAATGGAAAAAAAAAAAAACAGAGAGGGGATTCTAATTAGGGAGGGGAGAGGGAGTTATATACAGAAGATCAGAAAATGTTAAGATAATAGTAAGGACATTTTAAAAAGTCATAAGGAATCACACTAGTAAACAATCTACCTCAAAATACCTATAGTGCATATAAAACATAAACATACATGCATAGTTTTAATAGTTTTAAATGAAAGTTTGCATTCTGAGTTTATAATGCTTCCTTCAAGAGGCCTCATCCCCCCCCCAAAAAAAAAAAAATTAACCGAACACCAGCACCAGGCATAAGAAATCTTTTGAGTTATTGGTCAGGGTTGTTCTTGATGGTCCCATTATATTCTATTGCTATTGCCCATGGTTTCCTTCAGATTTGAAGGGTAACCACTATTACTGTAGACACCACATGCTTTACACACAGGACCCAGAGGGCCCTGAGCTGAAACTGACTGAAATGCTTCTTCCCTGAGGACTATGACATCAGAAGGCAACATTCAAGTTTCCAAGGCAGAGAAACAACCAACCATTCTACTCTATGATGCCAAGGACGCATAATGTCCACCATGCTATTATACTTGAATAGTGTAGTAATGGCACATATAGCTTGATAGTAACCAGTAGCTCTCTGATTGGACTTAAGACCAACTCACCAGGAGGAAAATAATGCCTGATATAGGAAATCTGGACAGTTCCCCAGAGCTAATAAAATCATGGTCCCTGGAGACTTTGCGTACAAACAGTATACCTTGCACTTTCCAAAACTGTCCCTTTATATTGTTATTTGATGTTTATTGGAAAGGAACTTTCTTTTAATAGCTCAGCCTATAGATTGACCAGTGTGAAATCTACAATTTGAAGAAACTATTTATTGTACATAGTATCATGATTTCCATTTCCACATTGTCTAAAATGTCAGAATTTTATTCCCATTTTCTGTCAGCATGGTATTGCTTTGTGTGTTGCCATGTTCTGTTAATCTGTCCATCCTATGACAGACATTCAACACTTTCTATTTCCTGCTATTGTGAAATGTGCTGCAATGAAAATCAGGAATGGAAATATCTCCTCCTTCACATACTGATTTTATTGGATATTTCACTGGATATATATCCAGTATGTTAGCTTCCATCCATTAATTAGTTAATGAATTGATTATTCTGGGTTTTGTGTGTTTTATATTTAAGTTTGTATATAACATGAGCATGCACACATAGATGTACATGAATATAGAGGTAAGAAAATAATACAAAGTACCTTCCTTTGTTCCTTCTCACCTTCATTTTGTTAAGAGAACTCATTGAACCCAGAGCTCATTGATAGAAGTATAAGCTGATTGACCAGTGATCTTCACAGCTCAGTTTTTCTCCAGTACCTACAGCCAGCACTGAGGTTGTAAATGGGTCCTATTGTACCTGGCTTTTACATGGGTGTTGGGGATCCAGCCTCAGATCCTCATGATTAGAACAGTCACTTTACCTCTTTACTCATGGAACTCTCTCCCTACTCTGGGTTGTAGTTTTGTAAGAAGTTTCTATAACTGACTTGATACCTCAGTATTACCAAAGCCTTTTGACTAACAGTTTGTTATTTTGTTTGAGTTGGTTGTATGAATTAGATACAATATGGGAAATAATGCAAGTATATTAAAAACACAAAGGATAAATATATTTTTTAAATTGGTTATTTTATTTCATTTCAAATGTCTTCCTCCTCAGTCTCCTCCCTTCAAACTCTCCAGCCATTGTGTCCTCCCCTTTTTCTCTAAGAGGGTAGTCCTCTACCCACCTACCCACTACTGCCTCACCAATCTAGCATTCCCCTTTGCTGAGGCAGCAAGCTTCCACGGGACCAAGTTCCTTTCCTTGCATTAATGCCAGATAAGACAATCCTACATATAAATCTGGAGCCATGGACCCATCCTTGTATACTTTTTGGTTGGTGTTTAATCTCTGGGAGCTCTGGGCTTTCCAGTTAGTTGATAATGCTGTTCTTCCTGTGGGGTTGTAATCTCTTTCAGCTCTTTCAGTCCTTCCCCTAACTCCTCTATCAGGGTCCGATGTTTGGCTGTATTTGCATCTGTATTAGTTAGGTTATGGCAGAGCCTCTGAGAGGGCAGCTATACCAGGCTCCTGTCAGCAAGCACATCTTGGCATCCGCAATAGTGTCAGAGTTTGGTGTCTATAAGATGGGATAGATCCTAAGGTGGGGTGGTCTCTGGATGACCTTTCCTTCAGTCTCTGCTCCATTTTTTGACCCTGCATTTCCTTTAGAAAAGAACAATTAAGAAAATGGTTGTTACATGTGCACATAAAAGCAAGATGCAGCTATAGCTTATAAGAGTAAGGAACATACTGCATTCTTCATTAAATGGTATCAACATGCTTGCTAATTACAATTAAACATGAACAAGTTTTAAGCTGTTCAAGTATCTATTATGTACTACACATATAATGGGTAATGTAATACATTTATCATTCATTGAGCATGAAAATTTGATTGCGAGTTTTTTTCCACAGAATTGTTTGCTAAGTTGGTGTCCCCAGAATTGTGTGCTAAGTTGGTGTCCCCGAAACATCAAAATTTACTTGAGATTCTTCTCATTGATGTGCAGCATGTTATCTTGATGTTATAGAAAAATTAAGAGTAGAGATTGTTGGGTAAACAATGGTATTAGTGTCAATGAGACAAATAGTTCTCTAGACTAATGTGGTAGTTCACCTATAATTGCTACTCAAAAATTTCACAATGATCTACAGTTGCCTTAGTGAAAGAAATAATTATAGACATATTAATGTGTATGGATAAGGAAGTTAGCAAAAAGGAAATGAGAAAAATAAGTCATATGTAGTATACACTTTCAAACTATGAAAAATGTCAGGAGTTATAAGATTCAATAAAAATACAAGTGTCATCCTGAGTGAGGTAACCCAATCACAAAAGAACTCACATAACATGTACTCACTGATATGTGGATATTAGCCCAGAAACCTAGACTACCCAAGATACAATTTACTAAACACATGAAACTCAAAAAGAATGAAGTTCAAAATGTGGACACTTCGCTCCTTCCTAGAATTAAGAACAAAGCACACATTGAAGGAGTTACAGAGATCATGTGTGAAGCTGAATCAAAAGGATGGACCAACCAGTGACTGCGGCTGCCGGGGATCCATCCCATAATCAGCCACCAAACATAGACACTATTGCATATGCCAGCAAGATAGTGCTGAAAGGGCCCTGATATAGCTGCCTCATTGGAGACTATACCAGTGCCTGGCAAACATGGAAGTGGATGCTCACAGTCAGCTATTAGATGGAACACAGGACTACCAAGGAAGGAGCTAGAGAAAGTACCCAAGGAGCTGAAGGCAACTTCAACTCTATAGGTGGAAGAATAACATGAACAAACTAGTACCCCCTGAGCCCATGTCTCTAGCTGCATATATAGAAGAAGATGGCCTAGTTGGCCATCATTGGGAAGAGAGGCCCCTTGGTCATGCAGACTTTATATGCCCCAGTACAGGGGAACGCCAGGGCCAAGATGTGGGAGTGGGTGGGTAGTGGAGCAGGGCGGGGATGGGGGAGGATATAGGGAACTTTCTGGATAACACTTGAAATGTAAATGAAGAAAATATCTAATAAAAATTGGAAAAAAATATTCAGCTTCACACATGATCTCTGTAACTTCTTCAATATGTGCTTTGTTCTTAATTCTAGGAAGGGGCGAAGTGTCCACATTTTGATCTTCATTCTTCTTGAGTTTCATGTGTTTAGTAAATTGTATCTTGGGTATATATATATATATATATATATATATATATATGCATATGCTTATATAAGGTAGAGTTTTAAGATCGGCTCACAGTATTATGTATGATATGAATTTAGAAAACATCAAGGAACATATTCATCTTAATCTTGTAAATGAATTAAGATAGAATTGGCATTCTCTTTATTTTACTCTTATTTTTTCAAACTAAATTTTTGGATGTGGCTTTAGAAATCACGAACACAGAAAAGACAGGTGGACAGTAAGTATTAACAGTTTAACAGGACTCCAAAGAGGAAGACTTTAAGAATCCATTCCGATGCTGCTATTCATGTGTTTAGACTAAAGCCATGTCCTGAAGAATATAACCAATGGAGACTGCTATCTAGACAGTGAGCTGTGAAAGCATGTTATGATAACTTATAGAGGGAACTTTCTATTTTTCATGGACTTGGAGAACAATTTTTAAAGAGAACAGGAAATAGCAAATAAAATGTTGTCAATGAACTGTGTTTCCAGATGCTACATTAAGTATTCATGCAGTGAATTAGTCCAAATGATTCTTCCTTTAAGATTGTCTAAACTGCCTTCTTGACTTTTTAACATTTCATTAATGGTCTCTAGAATGCTATGAATTTTTAAGGAATTCATTAATTAAGTTTAAATTCAAACATATTAAAATTAAAATACATTTCATTTTACTACTTCTGTAAGCACACTGATTACGCTGATGTTTATATCTATAATTTCATCATAAAATCATGACTGCCTCAACATCAGATTGAGTTACTTTAATGAACAGAATACTAATCTTTTAATTCCACCTGGTATTGGGATCCAAGTTTTCCTAAAGCATTATTTTTAGATGTGACTTAATAAGTCTGATGCATTCTGAATGTGGTAATTGTCTCCAAAATAGCTTCATAACTTTCTTTTTATTGTTATTATTATTATATTTTTTCTTTGTTTACATTTCAAATTTTATTCCTTTTCTTCATTTCCCCTTTGAACCCCCATGCCATCCCCCCTTCCTCTACTCACTAACCCACCCATTCCTGATTCCCTGTCCTGGAATTTCCCTATACTAGAGCACCATTGAAACTTCACGAGGCTAAGGGCATCTCATTGATGTCCCACAAGGCCATCCTCTGCTACATATGTGGTTGAAGCCTTGAGTTCCTCCCTGTGTACTCTTTGGTTGTTGGCTTAGTCCCTGGGAGCTCTGGAGGAACTGGTTGGTTCATATTGTTGTTCCTCCTATGGGGCTGCAAACCCATTCAGCTCCTTGGGTCTTTTCTCTAGCTCCTCTATTGGGGATCCTGTGCTCAGTCCAATGGAAGGCTGTGAGCATTCACTTTTATATATGTCACACACTGGCAGACTCTCTCAGGAGACAGCTATATCAGTCTCCTATCAGCAAGCACTAGTTGGCATCCACAATAGTGTCTGTGTTAGATAACTGTAAATGGGATGGATCCCCAGGTGGAACAGTCACTGGATGACCTTTCCCTCAGTTTCTGCTCCACACTTTGGCTCTGTATCTTGTCCCATAGGTCTTCTGACCCGGCTTCTAAGAAGTACCGAATTATCCACACTTTGGTTTTCCTTCTTCTTGAACTTCATGTGGTCTGTGAATTTTATCTGGGTATTCCCAACTTCTGGGAAAATGTCCACTTATCATTGAGTACATACCATGTGTATTCTTTTGTGATTGTGTTACCTCACTCAGGATGATATTTTCTAGTTCCATCCATTTGCCTAAGAATTTCATGAATTCACTGATTTTAATAGCTGCTCAGTACTCTATTGTGTAAAGGTACCACATTTTCTGTATCCATTCCTCTATTAAGGGACATCTGGGTTCTTTCCAGCTTCTGGCTATTATACATAAGGTTGCTATAAACATAGCACAGCATGTGTCCTTGTTATACATTAGAGCATCTTTTGGGTATATGCCGAGAAGTGGTATAGCTGGGTCCTCAGGTCTTACTATGTCCAACTTTCTGAGGAAGCTTCAGACTGATTTCCAGAGTGGCTGTACCAGCTTATAATCCCACCAGCAATAGAAAAGTGTTCCACTTTCTCCACATTCTCGACATCTGCTATCACCTGAGATTTTGATCTTAGCCATTCTGACTGGTGTGAGGTGGAATCTCAGGGTTGTTTTGATTTTCATTTCTCTGCTGACTAAGGATGTTGAAATTTTCTTAAGGTGTATCTCAGCCATTTGGTAATCCTCAGTTGAGAATTCTTTGTTTAGTTCTGTATCCCATTTTTAATAAAGTTATTTGGTTTTCTGAAGTCTAACTTCTTGAATTCTTTGTATATATTGAATATTAGCCCTCTATCAGATGTAGGTTTGGTAAAGATCTTTTCCCAATCTGTTAGTTGATGTTTTGTCCTATTGACAGTGTCCTTTGTCTTACAGAAGCTTTGCAATTTTATGAGGTCTCATTTGTTGATACTTGATCTTAGAGCATAAGCTATTAATATTTTGTTCAGGAAATTTTCCCTGTGCCCATGTGCTCAAGGCTCTTCTTCACTTTTCTTTCTATTAATTTCAATGTACCTGGTTTTATGTGAAGGTCCTTGATCCTCTTAGACTTGAGCTTTGAACAAGGAGATAAGAATGGGTCATTTTGCATTCTTCGACATGATAACTACCAGTTGAACCAGCACCATTTGTAGAAATGCTATCTTTTTTCCCCACGGGATTGTTGAATTGCCTTTGTCAAATATCAAATGACCTTAGGTGTGTGGGTTCATTTCTGCATCTTCCATTCTATTCCACTGATCTACCTGTCTGTTGCTGTACCAGTACCATGCAGTTATTATAACAATCCCTCTGTTTTACAGCTTGAGGTCAGGCATGGTGATTCCACCAGATGTTCTTTTGTTGTTGATAATAGTTTTTACTATCCTGCATTTTTTGTTTTTCCAGATGAATTTGGAAATTGCTCTTTCTAACTCTATGAAGAATTGATTTGCAATTTTGATGGGAATCCCATTGAATCTATAAATTGCTTTCAGGAAGATGGCCATTTTTACTATATTAATCCTACCAATCCATAAGCATGGGAGATCTTTCCATATTCTGAGATCTCCTTCAATTTCTTTCTTTAGAGACTTGAAGGTCTTGTCATAGAGATCTTTCACTTGCTTAGTTAGAGTCACACCAAAATATTTGATATTATTTTCCACTATTGTGAAAGGTGTTGCTCCACTAATTTCTTTCTCACCCTGTTTATCCTTTGAGTAGAGGAAGGCCACTGATTTGTTTGAGTCAGTTTTATCTCCAGCCACTTTGCTAAAGTTGTTTTTCAGGTTTAGGAGTTCTCTGGTGGAATTTTGGGTCACTTAAGTATACTATCATATCATCTGCAAATAGTAATATTTTGACTTCTTCCTTTCCAATTTTTATCACTTTCAACTACTTTTGTTGTCCAATTGCTCTGTCTAGGACTTTGAATGCTGTAATGATCAAGTAGGAAGAGAGTGGCAGCCTTTTCTAGTCCTGATTTTACTGGGATTGCTTTAAGTTTCTTTCCATTTAGTTTGGTGTTGGTTTACTGTATATTTTACTGTGTTTATGTATGGGCCTTGAATTCCTGATCTTTCCAAGACTTTTATCATGAAGGCGTGTTGGATTTTGTCAAATGTTTTCTCAGCATCTAATGAAATGATCATGTGGGGTTTTTCATTGAGTTTGTTTTTATATAGTGGATTATGTTGATGCATTTGTATATTGAACCATCCCTGCATCCCTGGGATGAAGCCTACTTGATCATGATGTATGTATTATCATTTTGATATTTTTTTTTGATTTGGTTGGCAATAACTTTTTGAGTATTTTGCATAGATATTCATAAGGGAAATCGGTCTCAAGTTCTCTTTCTTTATTCAGTCTTTATGTTGTTTAGGTATCACAGTAATTGTGGCATCATAAAATGATCTAGGTAGTGCTCCTTCTGTTCCTATTTTGGAGAATAATTTGAAGAATATTGGTATTATGTCTTCTTTGAAATTCTGATAAAAGTGCACTAAACCCATTCGGTCCTGGGCTTTTTTTGGTTGGGAGACTATTAATGTATGCTTCGATTTCTTTAGTGGTTATGGGACTGTATATATTGTTTATCTGATCATGATTTAACTTTGGTACCTGGTACTGTCTAGAAAATTGTCCATTTCATTCTGATTTTCCAGTTTTGTTGAGTATAGACTTTTATAGTAGGATCTGATGATTTTTGGTGTTTCATCAGTTTCCATTTTTATGTCTCCCTTTTCATTTCTGATTGTGTTGATTTGGATACTGTCTCTGTGCTCTGATTATGTTGATTTGGATACTGTCTCTGTGCTCTGATTGTGTTGATTTGGATACTGTCTCTGTGCTCTGATTGTGTTGATTTGGATACTGTCTCTGTGCTCTGATTGTGTTGATTTGGATACTGTCTCTGTGCTCTGATTGATTGTGTTGATTTGGATACTGTCTCTGTGCTCTGATTGTGTTGATTTGGATACTGTCTCTGTGCTCTGATTGTGTTGATTTGGATACTGTCTCTGCCTTGCAGTTAGTTTGGCTAAGAGTTTATCTATCTTTTTGATTTTCTCACAGGACCAGCTCCTGGTTTGTTTGATTCTTTCTATAGCTGTTTGGGTTTCTATTGGTTGATTTCAACCCTGAGCTTGATTATTTCCTGTCTTCTACTCCTCTTTAGTCTATTTGCTTCTAGAGTTTTCTGTTGTGCTGTCAAGCTGCTAGTGTATGTTCTCTCCAGTTTCTTTATGAAGGCACTCACAGCTATGTGTTTTCCTCTTGGCAATTCTTTCATTGTATTCTGTAATTTTGGGTATGTTGTGGATTTATTTTCATTAAATTCTAGAAAGTCTTTAATTTCTTTCTTTATTTCTTCCTTGACGAAGTTATCCTTGAGTAGAGTATTCTTCAGCTTCCATGTGTATGTGGGCTTTCTACTACTTTTCTGTTATTGGCCTTATTCCGTGGTGATCTGATAGGATGGATGTGATTATTTCAATCTTTGTTGAGGCCTGTTTTATGACCAATTATATGGTCAATTTTGGATTATGTACTGTGTGGTGCTGAAAAGAAGGTCCATTCTTTTATTTTAGGATAAAATGTTCTGTAGATATCTGTTAAATCCATTTGGTTTATAGGTTCTGCTAGTTTCACTCTGTCTCTGTTTTTGTTTGTTTCCATAATCTGTTTATTGATGAGAGTTGGGTGTTGGAGTCTCCTATTGTTAATGTGTGAGGTACAATGTGTACTTTGAACTTTAGCAAAGTTTCTTTTATAAATGTGGTGCCCTTGCATTTAGAGCATAGATGATCAGAATTGAGAGTTCATCTTGGTAGATTTTAACTTGGATGAGTACAAAGTGTCCCTCCTTATCTTTTTTGATAACTTTAGGTTGAAAGTTGATTTTATTTTATATTAGATTGGCTACTCCAGCTTGTTTCTTGGGACCAATAGCTTGGAAAATAATTTTTCAGCCTTTTGCAGTGAGGTAGCATCTGTCTTTGTCACTGAAGTGGGTTTCTTGTATGCAGCAAAATGCTGGGTCCTGTTTACATATACAGTCTGTTAGTCTATGTATTTTTATTGGGGAATTGAGTCCTTTGGTATTAATAAATGGTAAGGAAATGTGATTGTTGCTTCCAGTTATTTTTGTTGTTAGAGGTGGAATTATATTTATGTGGCTATCTTATTTTTGGTTTGTTAAAAGACAATTATTTTCTTGCTATTTCTAGGGTATAGATTCTCTCCTTGGGTTGGACTTTTCCATTTATTACCCTTTGAAGGGCTTGATTTGTGGAATAATGTGTAAATTTGTTTTTGTTATTGAATACCTTGGTTTCTCCATCTATGGTAATTGAGAGTTTTGCTGGGTATAATAGCCTGGGCTGGCATTTGTGATCTCTTAGGTTTTGTATGACATCTGCCCAGTATCTTCTGGCTTTCATAGTCTCTGGCAAGAAATCTGGTGCATTTCTGATAGGTCTCCCTTTATATGTTACTTGACCCTTTTTCCTTTAGTGCATCTGGTGTTTTAACTACTATGTGATGGGAGGAATTTCTTTCTGTTCAAATCTATTTGGCGTTCTGTATAATTCTTGTATGTCCATGGGCATCTCTATCTTTAGGTTAGGGAAATTTTCTTCTATAATTTTGTTGAAGATATTTGTTGGCCCTTTAAGTTGAGAATTTCCACTCTCTTCTATGTCTATTATCCTTAGGTTTAGTCTTCTCATTGTGTCCTGGATTTCCTGGATGTTTTGGGTTAGAAGCTTTTTTTGCATTTTGTGTTTTCTTTGACTGTTGTGTCCATGTTATCTATGGTATCTTCTGCCCATGAGATTCTCTCTTCTATCCCTTGTATTCTGTTAGTGATGCTCGCATCTATGACTCCTGACCTCTTTCCTAGGTTTTCTTTCTCCAGAGCTGTGTCCCTTTGTGATTTCTTTATTGTTTTTACTTTGATTTTTTTGATCCTGAATGTTTTTGCTCAATTCCTGCATCTGTTTACCTGTGTTCTCTTATAATTCTTTAAGGGAGTTATTTATGTCCTTCTTAAAGTTCTCTATCAGCATCCTAAGATGTGATTTTAAATCCAAGTCTTGCTTTTCCATTATGTTGGGGTATCCAGGCCTTGCTGTTGTGGGAGAACTGGGTTCTGATGATGACACATAACCTTGGTTTCTGTTGGTAAATTTCTTGCCCTTCTCTTTAACCATCTGGTTATCTCTGGTGGTAGTTGGCCTTGATGTCTCTGGCTTGAGCTTGTCCCTCCTGTGGGCCTGTAAGCATGTGTCAGTATGCCTGGATGACCAGCTCTCCTCTGACAGGACACTTGCACTGAGGGCTTCTGTACAGTCACCTGCTCCTGGGTGTAGATGGAGGCTGGAAGGACCCTGTCCCAGCTGTACCACTGCTCCTGTGCCCTGTATTCACCTGGCTTGTCCTGCCTTAGAAAGTTACTGAAAAGAAAATGGAGAGCTTACCTCTGAGTCCAGGAGTCAGAGCATTTCTTGGAGACCAGCTCTCCCTTGGCAGGACCTGTGCACAAACTGCTGTGGAACAGCCCCGACTCCTGGGTGCAGATTGAAGCAGGCCCCATCACTTTTCCAGGTACTCAGGCTGCAATTGGATTCTGGGCTGGGGACATATGACCCTTGCAGGTTGTTGGAAGAGCCTTCAGAGATCATTTTTCTAAGCTCAGAGTTAGTAATAAATGATGTCTTAAGAAGTTTAATGGCAACAGAGTCATTTTTAGATAATCACACCCTCAAAATGCTAATCCATGTTCCTTTACACTCAGTAATAACAAGGGAATATTCACTTTTCTTTTGGTTGTGAGTAAAAGTGCCTTAAACTTGTAGATAGTTTTTAAGAGGAGGGTGATCAAGCTGGGCTGGTAAACTCAGTGAGAGACAGAAAGCACTGCTTGGTCTGGAAATACAACAGGCAGAGTCGCTGAGTAATGCATGCCTATGCTTGTCCATTTTGTGTTTAAATGGCAATGATTCTTGTGACATACAGATTTTTAAAAATGAACAACAGCAGAAGGAAACACTAAGCATTAACTCAGTTTGTAGAATTTCATCCAAAATATTTGAACTGCTCTTATTCAGAAAAAAATTCAGTTTTTTTTTTTTTTTTTTGGTTTGCTTTTATTTTTTTTCTTCAGGTGAGACATTTTATATTTCAATTACTAACTAACCATCCAGCCCATACAGTGCATACCTTATCTTAATGAAAAAATCTGTCATAAACTATGTGGTACACTTGATTATGAATATATATATATATATATATATATATATATATATATATATATATTCCAAACTCTACTTGTTATAATAACTATGTTAAGGAGAAATGCATTTAAATAATGTTTCCTTTTTTCTATTCAATTCATACATTCACTGTATTTGTCAATATCTTGACAACAGTATCTTCCTTAGCCAGACATTGGGTAATTAAAACGCTTCTCTTGGCATACATACTGTTTTCATTTCCAGTTCATTGTTTGTGATACCATGTGTTAGTCTATTTTTCCTGTGATAGATTCTCAAGAGAAATAGTTTAAGGTATCTTATACACTGGTTTTCTTTTCAGACTTTAGAGTCCATAGTTGGCTGCATCTATTGCTTCTGAGTGTGGGGGAAAGTATTCTTGATGAAGACTATGATACAGTGACATTTCTCACTTTGCTGTTGCACCAGAAAGAAAGGGAGTAGAAAGAGAGAAGAGAATCAGGGAAATGCTAGAACATGCCTTTCTAAGTCTTACCTCTAATGGTCTGCTTCCTCAACTAACTTTCTACCATCTCTGAATAATCTTGACAGTATATATCCACCAGTGTACTAATCAACTGGTGAAGGTAGATTACCTCTCAGTGTCTGGATTCATCAACCACCTACCAAGTCTTCAGCACGTAGATTCCAGCAGGGTCTACTTCATATTCAAATCACAACACATGCTACCACATTAATTGGGTATTCCTTTATTCAACATTAAAACTGTTTCTATATGTACACAGTGGACAAAGGAAACAATGCAGTGTGCTTATGAGTATGATCTTTATATATTATATATAAACAATTGCAGTTTGCTTCTCCACAGATAATTACTCTTGTGTTCAATCTATTGACATTTTTTACCAATACTACCAGTTTTATCTATAGATGCAGTGATAGAAAGATTTCATAGACTATTATTCCTGTTATAAGTACTATTTTTAAGGCAAGAAACCAATAAATTTGTTGTAATATGAAACACAAAGATATGTTTGAGAGATAGCTCTCTTTTGGGGGAAAGATGGTGAAAGGTGTGTTAGCTTAAACCTGGACAGATGTAATGTGTCCTAAACTGCTGGCTGTTTCTTTTATTTAGAAACTTGTGTTAATTGGAATTTCCCTTCCTAAGTAACTAAAATACCTACCTGACTTAGTTCAAGTTCTGTTACAATACTGAAAGCACATGTCCGAGACTAGATTCTTTACCAAGAAAATAGGTTTATTTGGCTTACAATTTGGGGAATAAGGAATTCTAAACGTATCATTTCTGCACCATTCTGGGCTCCAATGGATAAGTCAAGACAATATTGAAAATTGGAATGAAGTCCAAAAGAAACCATGTATGAACAGAGATAGCTTGGTTTATAACAAACTAGTCTCTCAGAAGAACCAATGTATCATACTAGAACCATATAGTCCTTTCCCTGAGTCCTCCACTGGTCAGAAAACCTTTCTTGGCAACTGCCTCTTAAGACTCATCATCTCTCAATAATATTAGAAAAATGGTTTAAAGCATGTGAATCTCTAAGGACACATACAAAGAACAAGCAGACATAGCAACTTAAAATTTAAATATAGAGAGTGTTCAATTCTCAGTTATGCCTATAGGGCCTCAATTCTTGATTTTCTCAACATTTGCCTTTGAAATCCCAATGTCCCATTGTACTCCTTCATTGCATTCAGTAAAACAAACAAAACAAAAACAAAAACAAAAACAAAAACAGGACTTTTGTTGGGTTTTGACCAAATAAATATCTTTTTCCTGCCTGCAGAAACTTGTTTGTGATTAGAATATAATCTCATGTTAATCATGAACTCTTTTAAGAGTAGAAGATGGTTCCGTTATCATAGGAAAAGGGATCTTTTTTGTATATGGGTTTCTCTGAAAGAGATGAGTGAGATCACATTAACAAAATTCCTTTTAAATACTCCTGTCCTCATATGTAGGGTGGAATATCAACCTACCCTCAAAGCAGAACTGAACTTGAGGATAGTAGACACTAACCTTGTTAAAAAGTAAAACAGTGGATACTAGCCCAGAAGCCTAGACTACCCAAGATACAACTTACTAAACACATGAATCTCAAGAAGAATGAAGTTCAAAATGTGGTCTCTGTGCCCCTTCCTANCCTCTAGGTGAAAGAATAACATGAACTAACTAGTTCCCCCTGCGCTCATGTCTCTAGCTGCATATATGGAAGAAGATGGCCTAGTTGGCCATCATTGGGAGGAGAGGCCCCTTGGTCATACAGACTCTATATGCCCCAGTACAGGGGAATGCCAGGGCCATTACGTGGGAGGGGGTGGGTAGGGGAGCAGGGCGGGGACGCAGGAGGGTAAGGGGAAATTTCTGAATAACATGTGAAATGTAAATGAAGAAAATATCTAATAAAGAGAAAAAAATGAAAAAAAAAAGTAAAACAGTAACAATCACTTCTATTTAAAAGCATTATATTTTGCATGTTTTAAAATATTATTTTAGCAATCTATTACCCTAAAACTGAACAATTTATCACTATGCTACTGGGATCGCATTTTCAGCAATATGTCTGTGGAACTTTGAAAAACTCAGAAGCCAAGGGTCTTCTCCCCAAGTGTACATATTCACAAGAAACAGCTTTCCTCTTTCTGGAATCCTGAGTGGTGCCGCAGAGCCCATTCTTTTGGGCTATGTCTCCTGACACTACATCTCTCCTTGCTCCTCATTTTGTCTCCACTTTCCTATGTATACACTGTATCCATTAGTTCTGATTCTCAGACATGTTGATCTTTTTCTTCCTTCTTAATATCCTATCTCATTCTTTTCCTTTCATGCCATAGCACCATAGCCAGAGCTCTGCATTCACCTACTTATTCTGAAGTTGCCTCCAGATAACACTTTACAATGCAAGTATCATCCCGGTAGGATCCTCATATCCATCTATTTTGTGAATATATCTGCTAGGTTGGTAAATATTTTGAATCAATTTTTATCTTCTCCTACAAAATGTTATCTCAGTAGACAGAGAATTAGTTATTACTCTATTCCTTTAAAATAAGCCATGTGTACCCATGTAAATTGTCCGGTATCTCTTAATAAATTCCTGTAATCTCTGTTCTGAGCTGTTTCACAGGCAAAATTCTAAGAAGATACTTTAGTTCTCCACATAAATAATGATCTTTTTCAGGTCAGAGGAGTCTATGCTGAACCACATGGCATTCTGTCTTCTTATGTTGAATTTGAAGTTATTAGCCAGAACATAACCATGAAGTGAGCTACGTACTGCTCATTTTCCAAGGAGACCCAGATTTTGTGGAAAGAAATTGATAGAATATCATTAAATAAGTAGTTAAATCCCATTTATTCAGAGTTATCCTCAGAAATAGATATCCTCCACTGACTGTGCTAGCCTAAAAGATATACCATTAAATATAAGTCAACATTAGGTGTAGCTTGGGGAGTCTTGTGCAAGAGTGGGGAATAGAATTGAGCAAGCTGGAGAGGTCAATAACACCACAAGAAAACCTACAGAGTCAACTAACCTGGACCCATGGAGGCTCACAGAGATTGAACCACCAACATGCATAGGCTGGACCTAGGACACATTAGTTACAGATGTGAAGCTTGGTCTTCATGTGGGTCCCTTAACAACTGGACTGAGGACTGTCTCTGACTCTGCCACTTGCCTTTCTATAGCCGGGATGCCTTTTCTGGCCTTAATGGGGGATGGTGTGCCTTGTCCTGCCAGGGAGGGTTGGTACCTAAGGATTTCTTGGAATTTCCATGACCATCCAGAGCAGGAGCTTGTAAGTCACATAGTGAGTTTTAGTTATCTAACTAAGGAATGTTTTTTCAACATAGTAATCCTCATAACTATTTCCTTGAATAGCAAGCAAAATGGTAAGCAGCAAAACACAATTACAAAACCAGAATCCAGATCCCAGCTTGGCTCAGTGCACTAATCTTGTGATGCAACTATTGGTTTGGGAATTAACAGTTATCTTTGACAAAACATATGAGCCAATCATTTCTCAAAATTCTGATGGTTTATTCAAAATTTTATTTATTTTTTAATAGTCAAAGAACAAACAATATTGATATAATGTGAGTTTTAAGTAAGATTACTGTAAAATATATGGTTCTAAGACTCTATGAACCATCAAGATGACTTCATTCATACTCTGAGCTTGAACTTGCAAAGGTACTACTACCAGGAACAAGCAGTTGAATACATAATCTTTCTCTTTCTTTCTCTTTCCTTCTCTCCTTTTCTTTCAATCTCTTTCTGTCTCTCCCTTCCCCCCTTCTCTCTCACACACACATACACACAAACACAAATGCACAATCCAATCTATGGTTTTACACAAGTCAATTAGTAGGAGAAAGTTGTATCATTCCTGCTCCTTATCTTCCCTTTCTATATTTCTTAACCACTGCGGAACAGCCTGACTTTTTCACACCTTTCTGTTAGGTCTAGTAGGCAGCTATAGATTCTAGTAGCAATAGAAATGGTAGAAACAGAGGTGGGTAGGTGTGATAGATTCTTCTAACATTTTGGCATCCAATTTCTAAATATCAGCCCTAAATAATAGACACCTAAAATATTAAACTATTATGACTTCTCCTTTTCCCCCATTCTATTTACATCTTCTGATGCTCACTTTCTAGGAGAGCAGAATTAGTGAATAAAACCTGGAAAAATCCATGAGTTATCTGTTGCTCTTCTGAAAAAAAAAAAAAAAAAAAAAAGAAGATATTTTTGGGTTATATGCAGCAAGGCATCAAGAATGTATGAAGCATCCTGGTAACTATATGTAGGTCTGAGCTGCTACATACTGCCTTATACTTCTTCCAAAGAAAAATCTATTTCAAAGACTTTTTTGGTTCAAACACATTTTTCAGACACAACAGACCTTTTGTAGCTGTTTGAGTATCATGTTCACATTGAGCCTCCTGGTAGGCTGTGGCACTTGAAGCTTTGGTTCAGCCATCACAAGTGTCCCATTGCGTGTGTTCTAACTCTTCAGTGTTCTCAGTAAACTCTCAATAAGTACTCCACAGATGCTGGAGCACACAGTCAGTCCATTAAAAAAGGCATGAACATAGAAAAGTAATATAATGCAGGTTTATTTTCTTGCAATTTATTTATATCCTTGAAAATGTTTACATTCGCATCACCCTTTTGCTACCTGCATAAAAATATTTTCTACTAAATAATTCCAGGTACCTTTGTTAAAGGAGGGCTCAGGACAAAACTGGAAACTTGTATAACAAGACTATTATAGTGGTCGATGTCTTTTTTCTTATTTAATTTTTTAAAAATTTTCATAAATATATAATAAAATATGTTCATATCCAAGTTTTTCTTAATAACACCTTATATGTTACTTACTTTTCTGTTGTTGTTATTATAAAATACCCTAACCCAGGAAAATTAGGGAATAGTGCTTATTTTCTCTAATAGATATAGAAGGCAGTCAGGAAGCTAACTGGTCATATCTCATACAGGAAGCACATACAGGGAGCATATACAGGAAGCAGAGAGATAGTGAACAGGGAGTAGTGCTGATCATAAACTCCAAAGTCTGCCTCCAAGCCCACTGCATACTTTCTCCAACAAACCCCCTAAACGTACCATGACCTTCTCAAACAAACAAAAGCACCAGCTGAGACCAAGTGTTCAAACACTTGGGAACATTTCCTGTTCAAACTGCAGCATTCCGTCCCTGGCTCTCATAGTCTGATGGCCATCTCATGATGCAAAATGCATTGCATGCAATCTCCTCTGTCCTCACTCATAGTTTTTTTTTTTTTTTAAAGTTTTACTTTTTTAAAAATTAGATATTTTCTTAATTTACATTTCAAATGCTATCCCAAAAGTTCCCCCCTCCCCTCGCCCTGTTCCCCTGCCCACCCACTCCCACTTCCTGGCCCTGGCGTTCCCCTGTATTGGGGTATATAAAGAATACAATACCAAGGGGCCTCTCCTGCCAATGATGTCCGACTAGGCCATCTTCTGCTACATGTAGATCTAGAGACACGAGTTCTGGGTGTTCTGGTTAGTTCATATTGTTGTTCCTCTTCTAGGGTTGCAGACCCCTTCAGCTCCTGGGCTTCTATCTCTAGCTTCTCCATTGTGGGCCCTGTGTTCCCTCTTATAGATGATTATGAGCATTCACTTCTGTATGAGACAGCTATATCAGGGTCCCTTAAGTAGGCACTAGCTGTCCTATGCAATAGTGTCTGAGTTTAATGACTGATTTTGGGATGGATCCCCCCTGGTGAGTCCAAGGTCTAAATTGCCTCTGAAATTCAAATTAACTCCTTTCTGTAATTTCTTGCAAACTCAAGGTGCAAATTTGATATGCCCAATATACAGTAGCACAGAATATATAGCCCCCTTCCAAAAGGACAAAACGGGGGCAAAATGAAGAAAAATAGGCCAAGCAAAGACAAAACCATAGCAGGTTAAATACCAAATCCTGTAGCTCTATGTCTGGAATCTGGGGCTTCAGTTTCACAGGACTTATGTGGCTCCAGCTCTCCCATTTTGGTACCTGTTTCATAAGTCTCTCATTCTCTTGGACTAGATACTCTCCTTGCACTCCCTGGCAGATGTCCACTCTCACTGTTACCCCCAGCATTGTGATATTTCCATCAAATACCAAGCTTCATCTTCACAGCTTTCCTGAGTGTCCTCTCAAAGCCACTGGACGGGGAGTCCAACCAACACTGCCATGAATTGTCTAGCCTCAGAAGCTCTCTGAAACCTAGAAGGAAGAATCTATGACGTCCTTAATCAGTAGTATCAATTCCATAGACATGTACAGCCTTGGACATTCCTCCATTAGACAAACAAACAGCCAAATGGTAGTTTATCTCAGCACTCAGAAGGCAAAGAGAGGAGGATCCTTGAGTTTGAAGGCAGCCTAGTCTACAGAGGGAGTTCCAAGACAGCCAGAGCTACACAAAACCTTGTCTCAACACAAACCAACAACAAGAAAAAAAAGTTCAATAGTTTTTAATTCAGTCTCACATAAAGTGTCAGTTCATGAGTTCATGTAACCAAATTCTCACTCAAACTATCACCCGCATTGCCTCTAGTTCAGGGAGTAGTAGACTCTTCTTCCTCTTTGAAAGGTCCTTCCTCATGATCAGGACCTGCACTCTCCATGTTAAACTCAGCATAGCCTTCTAAGTTTCTACAAAAATGAATGGTCACATGCTGCTCAAGGCACTCCAGGGCTTTTCTAGCTGCAAGTTCCAAATCTCCCATAGTCCTCTCCCAAATTATTGTTTATCAAGGTTGTCAGGGCAACAATTTCAGTTTCTCTTCCAATTTCAGCTTAGTTACCTTCCTTCTCGTAGGATAAACTACCGTGACAAAAAGCAGTTTAAAAAAAAATGTTCGTTCCTGCTAACTGTTTTGTGAGGGGCATGGATATGGCTGGGATAATAAGGTAGTGGAACATGACTTAAGCCTGGAAGTAAGAAAACAGATTGATCACATTTCATGCACATAGGAAGAAAAGAGAACAGGAATTGAGGCCTGGCTACAAAACCTCAAAGTCGGTCCCCCAAGCAACAGCCCTTCCTGCCCCCAGCTGCATACTTTGCCTAGAAAGGCTCCACGTTCTCAAGATTCCATGTCTCAGTCAGTATACCCAGCTGGAGACCAAGTATTCAAACATGAAGAAGCCCTCAGAAACTGTAACCCAATATACCAGAAAAAGAGCTACAAATATGAGCCTATGAGGTTAGCAGCTCATATTCAAACCACAAGAAACACAGTCTGCTCCCAACCTCATATATTCTTGGTTGTTGGCTGATAATCACTATGTCAGTTAGTATCATATGTCCACAGGCGTGGAGACAGGCATTGGAGCATGAGAAGCCTAAGAGTGGCCTGATCATCAATGAGGAAGAATGTCCCCCATCTCTCAGCAGCTGTGAACAGCCAATATGTCCACCACACAGTATTAGCTTAGGAAAGGACCTCCTCCACCAAGGCTTGAATTTTGCTGACTAGATCTTGCATATCATTTTACAGTGACAATGTTACCACCTCCTCTTCCAAGGTGTTTGTTTTCTTGACAAGTGTTTGATAGAGTTGATAAGATGTCCAATTTAGGCCTGATCACACATGATCTCTTATTTTTACAAAGGTAGAATTTTTATATCACTCTGGAAAAAAATATATGTTTTTTTGAGACAGGGTTTCTCTGTGTATCCCTGGCTGTCCTGGAACTCGCTCTGTAGAACAGGCTGGCCTCAAACTCAGAAATCCACCCGCCTCTGCCTCCAAAGTGCTGGGATTACAGTCGTGTGCCACCACTGCCCTGGTTTGTTTGTTTTTTTTTTTTTTGGAAAAAATATGTCTTAATATTTTTCCTTTTTTAAATGAAAGCAATTAATACGGCCATATGAAAAGGTTACATTTCATTTTGTCATTTAGATGTTATTTAAGAACTACTTAATTATAACCCACCCAAATTTATGCATATGAACCTTTAAACATATATGTGCTCTTAAACACACAAAAGTGTAAGTCATGTGCCTACAGAAAAAGCCCTATGCATCTACAAGGATCTATGGAATCAGCATGCAGGATATTGCTGACAAGAGAGTCAGTTCTATTTTTAATCTTGTTTTTGTCTTTTCCTCTCCACAACTGATGTGTCCAGGCAGTATATGGTGAAGAGGCAGTATATGGTGAAGAGGCAGTATATGGTGAACAGGCAATATATGGTGAACAGGCAGTATATGGTGAACAACTGACGACTTTATTGACTCAGTATTAACCACCCTAAATGTAAAATAAGACAAACTCACAATTCACCACATGGGCGTGATAACCAGAGTAGAGCAATGAGAGACTTGAACTCTCAGTAGTCATAAGGATGAGAGCCAAGAACCTGGCAACAATTTAGGGGAGTTACCACTGCAGCAAATGTTAAAGCTCTTGTGGTTGACTGGTTCCATGTGCCTTGGAGGCTGAAGGAGCAGGTCCAGAAGCCATGGCTTTTGAAGACCAGAACCAGCAATAGGAAGGAATTCTTGTCTGCAGCCAAAGAATTGATTTTTCAGAGAGTGGAACAGGAATGAGTCCCCCTGCTGCAGCAGGTGGAGTCTTGGAAGCTAAAGTAGTGAATGTCCAACTAAGTTCCCTGAATGAGGCAGAAGCTGCAAATTCAGAAAGCCCGTAAAGAGTGTCTCCAGTGTATCTGGAAGACAGTCCTTCTCTTTCTCCTCCAGATCAGCCCCGTGAGTCTTACTGTCCAGAGTGTGCACACATTTTTATAGAGAGATAGTTGGGTTCTGGTTGGGTGAGTTGGAATAAAAAACAGAAATATCAGCTATAAACTGTTAGGCTTTGACAGGGATGGGAAGATAGCCAAGCCATGTTAAGAATGTTTCTGATCAGATCCTTGAGTTAGGTAGGAATTAGGCACTTAGCTGTTGGTTTCCAGCTGTGGGGCATTCTGATCAGATCACCTTCCTCTGCGCTTTTCCTGCTGCCATCTTGCAGCTCATCCTTAGGGTACTTTCAGGCCGTTTTCAGCCTTTCCCTTGCCCCTGTGTCTCAGGATTCTCCATATCAGTTTCTGTCTAGCTGTGGTTTTCACTTTTGCTTTTAGGTTGCTGATTCTCTTCCAACTGAGACCATCCAATCCGTCCTGGTAGCAACCGCTCAGATGCAGACCACCACCACTGGCTCCTTTCCCTGATGCTTGTCCTCCCAGCTCTGATTCCAAAGTCCCTTCCTCCTCCATAAATGATATTGCTAAGACATCACAGAACATTTATGGCATAATATCATCTTAGGATATGGTCTACTTAGGACTCTGAGGAGCAATAATTTAAGCATTGCTGGCTCTCTCTGGTGTCCAGATAAATAGATCTGCTCTGACCCTTGGGTCAATAAGGACTTGAAAAAGGATAATTACTTCAGAGTAAGGTGATAATTGTCTTGTGGTTGGAAATGGTGTCTATTAAAGAGATGATAGATGATGAAACTGGCTAAGAAAGCCAATGTCAGATGATAAAGAGGTGAATTCCATGTTATAATCGCTGAACTTTAGGTAAATGAGCTGTCAGTGAAGGCTTTACATAGGGACTAATGTTATCAAGTTTGATATTCCATAAGCTAGAAGGGGTGGCATCTTTTCTTTTGCTTCTCTCATTGATTGGCATTGAGTCCATGCTATAATGTGCATGCCCTTTCAAACTGCTACCAGGGGCATTCTAGTCAGTGGTTAGCCACTGTGTAGGTCCTAAGGGCACTGGCTTCTCAGTCTGGTTGTCTGCTAAACAGCATAGTATATTTGATCAAAGTGCAGTACTCCATATTACACTGTCAAGAGCCAAGTTGACCCATCTGCAGCTATCGCCTCCCCTGTAGGACAACAAGTGAACAACTCTGCAAAATGTTCGCTCCATTCCCCTCTATCTCAGGCACTATGCTTTAGCACAGAGACTCTCATCTCATTATTGTATCCAACTTCTGTCTCCTGCACAAACATGTCTGTTTGCACAGGATTATTTTTTTCTTTCCAAAATTGACATCTTGCCTCCAAAACGTCTTTGAGAAGCAGGGATCGCCCTGTTGCTCCCTGCTGTCTGGGACTCACAGTATTTGCTGGCCTCTTGTTAAGGACTTGCCCTGTCAGCATCGTGATAAGGAGAGGTTCTGGCCATGCCTAGCATGTTCCAGACACTAAGCTAAGATCCCCTCACCAGCTGGCTAGCTATGTTCACTTAATTGGCTCACAGTCTTGATTTCAGAACACCTTGTTTGGCAGTATTCCAAATTACAAAATGCTCATCTGAGGCTTCCTTGAGGACATCTTTCCTCGGCATGGAAAACAAAGTCAGATCCCATGAGGATGAGCTGTACTTTTCACATTCATCCTTGTTCTGGGTAAGCAGCATTTCTTTTGTATATGGCCATAGATTCTGTTTATGGTGGAAGGAGAGACCAACATCCCAAAAGGTTTCCTCTTACCTCTTACATATGCACATGCATTTGGGACTCATGCACACACACAAATGAATCAGTTATAAAGATTAAATGAATTGTAGCATCTGGGGAGCTTGTTCAGTGGTCAGAAACACTAGCTGCTCCTCCAGAGTACCTGACTTTGATTTTCAGCATCCAAACATTGACTCACAAATTTTCAGTAACTCCCATTTCAGGAGATCCAAGTCCCTCTTCTGCTCTCTGTACACCAGTCCCATGTATGGGGCACAGACATATAACCAAGCAGAACACTCACACAAATCAAATAAAAAAAATACAAAATCATTTAAAACATTAAGAAGAGCTATGTAATACTGAGTGGCATTCCTTGAATAGTAAATAAAATCTGCTATACTACTTAAAAACACCTAATACATAAGTGTTTTATTATCTCTCTTTTGAAATTCAACTTAGAAGTCCAATGACACTTAGATTGTTTTCCTCATAAGAGTGTTTCTAAAATCATGTATGGACTTTTGAATTTGCTTATTCAGAGACTTTAAGTCAGGTGTATAAATACGAATATTCATGGAGGCTAAGATAAGATGACCATGAATTCTAGTCCTATTTGTGCTACAACGTTCCAAGCCAACCTAGGTTATATAGCTAGACCCTATCTTAAATCAAAATTAAAGTAAAAATAATATTACTTGAGAGATTTCACTGTAGTGTATTTTTCCATCCTTTCCTTTAACCCCTGACAGAGTGAAATGAATTGTTTGAATCTCAAGTTGTTCCTATGTTCCCACAATCTGCTATCACCATGGAAACCTTATTACTTATATATTAGCATTCTTGGATCTGCCTGCACATCTCTTGTTTCTTTTATTTTTGTTTGTTTATAAAATTTCCTTCACACTTTATTTTGTTAGAAATCTTCCTGATTTCAGTCATTGTTTTCTTAATTAATTTGCCAAATGTTATTAGTGTATGTCCTTCCATAAAAAGAACTGTGCTAAGATTCATGGGTTTTTTTTTTTTTTGGTTTAATTTTTGAGAATTTCATATATGAATAGTATTGCATTAAATAATTTATACCCCTTCTTCATCCTTACTGAATTACCTGAATTCCTGTCAATTTCATTACCTCCTTTTATCTTATTTCTACATATTCATATACATATACACATACATACACACATGTATATGTGTATATGTACATGTGGATAAATGTATTTATATATATATATGCATATGTAAAAATATGCACATATGAGAGAGAGAGAAAAGAGAGAGTATTCATGTAGAAATAATTTAAAAAGAGATAAAGAATTTGACAGGATTTCAAGGAATTCATTAAGAATTTGTATGTGCCTGTGTGCATGTGTATGCATGTGTGTGTGTTTGTGTGTGTGTGGTGTATATGTGTGTGTGCATGTATATGTGTGTATGTGTGTGGTATATGGCTGTGTGTGTGTGTGTCTGTGTGTGTGGTATATATGTATACATATGTACATTTAAATGCGTACTGCTGATTCTGATGTATTGCTTTGTATATGTTTTAGGGATGACTTGTGGAGCTTTCTCTATTCATATTTGCATGTCAATAGCTGTTGTCCTTGTGGATATCTTGTTTAGGCAGCCATAGTTTTCAGATCTCATGACTGCAGCTTTCTTGTCATATTTAAAATACATTCTTTCACTACAGCCTTTTGAAACATTCTGTTTCTTTTTCATGATGTTCCTTGATCCTCCAGTAGGAGTCCTGTTGTAGATGTATCCATTAGGATTGGTCACCCCACAGTAACTAGAACTACTGCTTTCCACGGCAGTTATTCTGTAGTTTGTGTATATGTTTGTGGAGGTTCCTTGCCAGTTCTCAGTCACTGCATGATCTCAGTCATTGTTTTAATTTAATCTACTGGGTGCTTCTACTTTAAATCTCACCAGCAGTGAATATGGCTCTTTTCCTTATATCCTCCCAAGCATGGCTTGTCAGATGTTTACTTGATTGTAACCATGTTGAAGGGATACGATGAAATCTTAAAATACTTTTAATTTGCATTTCTCTAATTACTAAGGATGTTAAACATATTGTTTCAAAATATTTATATTTATTATATTTATTTATTTATTTGTTTATTTATTTATTTATTTATCAAGTATATGCCTGTGTGCCTGCATGAAATTTTTATAGCACATGCATGCAGGTACCTATGAAGTCCAGAAAACGGCAGTGGATGCAGTGGGACTGGAATTATATGTGCCTCGTGTGTGTACATGCTGGAAACCAAAGCCAGGTTCTCAGAAAGAGCACTAAGTGTTAGCAACTGCTGAGCTCTACTCCCAGCACTATTGAACATTTTAAAGATATTTCTTCTTAGCCATTTTCATTTTTTCTTTTGAGAAATAAGTCTTCTGATACACAGCCCACTTTTTAATTGGGTCATTTGTTTTCTTGACAATTTGAAAATTATTTATATATGCTGGGTATTAATCATCTGTCAAATGTATAGCTGGCAAAGATTCTCTCCCACTCTTTGGGCTTCTGCTTTGTTCAGTTAACTGTTTCATGTTTCTGAGGAACAATTGTCAATTATTGGCCTTACTTATTGAGGAAATGGAATCCCATTTAGAAATTCCTTTCTTATCCCTATATCTTGTAGAATACTGACTATATGTTCTTCTGGAAATCTTAATGATGCGGGTTCTACATTGAGACTTTAGATCCATTTGAAGTTGAGTGTTTTTCTGCAGAATGATGAACATACTTCTAATTTAAATTTTCCGCATTTGGACATCCAGTTTGCCTAGCAACATTTGTTAAAGATCATACATTTTCTCCACTGTGTTTCTGGCATCTTTATCAAGTATCAGGTGTCCTCTAGTTATATGTAACTATGTTTGGCTGCTCTGCTTTATTTTATTAATCTTCTTATCTGTCTAATGGCAGTACTATGCAATTTTTATTATAGAATCTCTGTAATATAGTTTGATATCTGGCATAGTAACCCATTCAATATTGTTTTCTCTCTCTCTCTCTCTTTCTTTCTTTCTTTCTTTCTTTCTTTCTTTCTTTCTTCCTTCCTTCCTTCCTTCCTTTCTTTCTTTCTTTCTTTCTTTTTCAAATTTGCTTTAGCTTTTAGGGTTTTTATAGTTTGATATGAATTTTAGAATGTACATTTCTATTTTTATAAAGAATGTCACAGGAATTTTTATTAGAATCATATTAACTCTGAATGGCTTTGGTAGAATGGTCATTTTTATAATGTTAATTATATGGGTTCAAGAGCATTGGATAGCTTTTTATCTTCTAGTGTCTACATCCAATTTCTTCTGAAATTTAAAGTTTTCTCTGTAGATATCTTTCAGCAGGACAGTAGATGCAGGAAGAGAAGGACTGGAGCTAAGCTGGGGATTGTGGGGATGGCAGCGGAGGGGTTGTCCCTAGGATAGCTCAATACTGAAATGGGATACAGTTATACTAACACAGATGACCCAGGAGTATGAGCATGCTTCTAACCGGGGAGTTTTTGAGGAGCTCACTAAAGAGGGCCAGTGCTTTTGGAGCTACGGCTAGCAATGTAGAGATCCAGGTATGAGCTTAGTGATAGCGACCTCTTCAATGATTGTATGTATGGGGCTACACTACCAGGTCCAGGTTAGGAGTTTGGAGAAAACAGGAACTACATAAATTTTTTTGGTATGTACATTTTCTTTCTCCTGCTTCTAAAAATTGTTTTTTGTCTGTTTGTTTGTTTGTTCTTTTAATTCAAATGTTTGTATTTTTCTCGTTTAACTCAATTGAAACTGATCAACTGAAATATTTGCAGATACTAAGCTCATTTTACCTTTTCTGACCTTCTGGAGCTGGTAACACTCCAGTGGAAATTGAAATAGATTACTGAAGCTCTTAAAAATGACTGTTTCCCTATGAGGTTTAACATTGAGATAATTTGTTTTGGCTCTAGAAGTGTCTAGAGACATATTTCTATGAGGGCTTTTCTACATTGGATTACTTGGCATAGGAAAGAACATCCTAAATTTAGGCAGCACTATACCCTGGCTTTCAGTTCTGGAAGGATGAACATGAGTAAAACCAAAAATGTTTTAGCAACATCCTTCACTGTCCTTTCTGTTGTGGATGCAGTGTAACCATGTGCCCCATATTCCTGATTCTGTGTATCCTCCTTTGATGGACTGCCGCTTCAATCTGTTTTCTAAAACAAACCAAAATCTGAAAACCAATCCCTTTCTTGAGTTGCTTTTGTCTCAGCAATGATAAAAAGTAAATGATAGTGTCCTTAAATTACCTTGTCGACACAAAATAGACATGGCTGTCCTTAGTATTAGGATTTTAGATACACTGTATCAACAGAAATCTGATACTTGGAGAGGGCAGACAAACTGTCCAAAATACTGACCAGTGGATTCATTTGGGTTAAGATTTTTTTTTCCCTTGCTTTCCTTGAAGAGCTAACAGGGTCTTTTCAGTATATCAGGACACAACTTCTCACAATACTTTATGCTTTGGGAAGTGACAGTATCCTTACTATATCCCACAGTGCATGATTTGATATTTCCCAACCAGGGTTGTTACCATCTAGGAAGGCTACCATCTCAAACTTCAGTATTGCAACATTGATTTAATGTCAATACCCTGGACTATTGTTTAAATGTCATCTTCCTTCTAGGAGCTTTGGTGGTTGCCACAATCATGACTTATACAACGATCCTGATAAGCCAGTCAGGACCACATAATGCCAAAAACACAAGAATTAGATGCAATCAATGCACTGTAAAGATGAAGGGTAAATAGTTTCAGTAAATGCCAAGAAGAGCATATGGAGGGTCTAGTGACTGAAATTTTGACTCAGGGGTACTGATGTGTTTAAAGTAGAGGATTAATGGAGGCATGAGGGCATGAGGTCTGTATATTAACTATCCGTGGCCAGGGTATGGTCTAGTAGATCAGTGTCTCACTTCTTGTTCTTCAAGGTAAACTCCAAGAAATTATTATTGATGTTATCTCTGTCCATTCTTAAGGGAACCAAATTGTTTCTCCTGTGACTCCTTCTGCTATACCTGTAACCTCACCACCAAGAGTAATTGCCCTGGCTTAGGTATAGTCAGTCTTATAGATCCTTAGTTGGAGAAAATTTATTTCTATTTTTTAATATGCTCATCTACTGGTCTTATTAATTCTGCTCCCCAAAGGCCCTCAATAAGTGTGATTAAGGAGGCAAATTACTTTGATGATCATCGGTTCAAGACATAGTTACTTAGGCCAGTATGTTGGATAGTTCTGTCAACTTGACAGACACTGTAGTCAACTGAGAGGAAAGAACCTCAACTAAGAAAATACCTTATAAGACTAGGTGTAGGCAGGCTTGTCAGGCATTTCTTTTTTGTTGTTTGTTTGTTTGTTTTCGGTTTTGTTTTTGTTTTTAGTTTTGGGTTTTTTGTTGTTGTTGTTGTTTGTTTTGTTTTTTCAAGACAGGGTTTCTCTTTGTAATCCTGGTTGTCCTGGAACTCACTCTCTAGACCTGACTGGCCTTGAACTCAGAAATCTGTTTGCCTCTGCCTCCAAAGTGATAAGATTAAAGGTATGCAACAGCACTGTCTGGCTTGTAAGGCATTTCTTAATTAAGGATTGATGGGGGAGAATTCAGCATATTGTGGATGGTGCCATCTCTAGGCTGGCAGGCCTAGATTCTGTAAGAAGGCAGGCTGATCAAGGCACGAGGAACATGCCAGTAAATGTCATCATGTCCTGCCTCCAGATTCCTGTCCTATTTGAGTTCCTTTCCTGACTTCCTTCAATAATGAATAGTGACATGGAAGTGTAAGTCAAATACACCCTTTCCTCCCAACTTGTTTTTTTTTTTTTTTTTAATATAACTCTTCTGTGTTTAATATGCTGGACTGATGTTTAGAATAAGTCACTTTATGCTTCAAGGTAACTACAGAAACACATTTCTTTTTTTTTTTTTCACTTTTTTTAAAATTTATTATTAGAGAGTTTCTTCATTTACATTTCAAGTGTTATCCAAAAGTCCCCTATACCCTCCCCCTGCCCTGCTCCCCTCCCCTCCCTCTCCTGCTACTTGGCCCTGGCATTCCCCTGTACTGGGGCCTATAAACATTGCTACCAACTTGTTTTTTGGTCATGGTGTTTCTTTGTACAAGTAGAAACCCTAAGGCAATCAGGTAGCTGGGTCTCCCTCCAACATCTTCCTAAACAGTAACAAACTCTATTGAATGTGAAGTGTATAACCATGAAAAGATTACCTTCATAGAGCTGACTACCAAGACTATGAAAGGTCTTAGCCTAGGAGAACATTTACTGCAAATAGTGCAGACAAGCAGGGGTGAGCTCTTGCTCAGCATCTGGCCATTGCTTCTGTACTCTGTACTTATGTGT
This sequence comes from Mus minutoides, assembly GCA_902729485.2. Lineage (NCBI taxonomy): Eukaryota > Metazoa > Chordata > Mammalia > Rodentia > Muridae > Mus > Mus minutoides. The sequence goes on along the minus strand of LR749491.1, from coordinate 31,110 downwards.
GTCTGCTTTTGTCTGTATATAATTCATACTACTTATTTATACTCACTCAAAATTTTTCAACAAGTGCCTATTTAAAAATGCTTTTAAACTGGGGATTTAGACAAATCCCATTCTGGCCACCACATGAATAATAAATGTTTATTTATTTGAACTTCTTGATGGTGAAAGTCCTGCAGACAATAGTCTTATTTATTTCTGAAAAGGATTTATGTTAGAGGAAATATCCCTTGGGCATTAAGAAGAAAAAGCCTGCAGAAAGCACTTTAGTAAATTATAACTCTTAGGATAAAACAAGGCAATAATAATTGCTTAAGTAAAAACCAAAGCATAAAACTTCATATACTGTACATAATGCATTTTCAACTTTTCTATTATCTAGTTTGTTTATATCACTGGAAAAGCTACCGTTGGAGATTTATTGGGATCTTAGAAGACATGAACTCATTTGTTCATATATAATTTGGTATATTGTTTCGAACATGAGCTGTGTATGGTGAGAACATTTAGCAATAGTAACAGGTGCTTACTGCTCTCTATGTGATTCTTCTTACCACTTTCTGAATTTTGTGAGTTAGCAGTTAGACACACCAAATAATGAGTAAAAAAAAAATCTGCCAAATTTGTATGCTAACATATAAAAACTGGGATTATTAACCCTGGTTATAAAGACACAAACTGGTTGGGTTAACTGCCACACTCTTCCTTCTTTTAACATAACATGACCATGTTCTACCACACTGTAAATGATAACCTTACAAATTATTCCAGCTTTACCAGCTTACACAATGAACTTAGTACAATGGAGGAAATGTGTATGTGTTTGCTTTCCTGAACTGAAAGCACAGATACTAGTATGGTGGATTAAGGGTACAGGGATAAAGAGGGTGCATAAGATTTAAACTTCTTTAAAAAAAAAAAGATTTAAACTTTTCTGCTGGTTTCAGGCAGGAGCCTAACATAACTTTCCTCTGAGAGACCCCACTGAACATCTGACTAAAACAGATGCAGAGACCCACAGCCAAACATTGAACCAAGTTAGAGACCCTTATGGAAGAGTTGAGGGTAGGACTGAAGGCCTTGAAGGGGATAGAAACCACATAGGACCAACAGTGTTAACTAACCTGGACCCCTGGGAGCTCTCAGAGACTGAGCCACCCACCAAGAAGCATACATGGGCTGGACTAAGTCCACAGGCAGGTGTGCAGTTAAGTCTTCATGTGGGTCCCCAACAACTGGAGAACGAACAGTCCTGAAGTTGTTGCCTTTCTGTGGAATCCTTTCCCCTAACTGGGCTGCCTTGTCTGGCCTCAGTGAGAGAGGATGCACCTAAGCCTGCAGAGACTTCATGTGAAAGGTGGAGGTTTACACATGGAGCCCAGCCCTGTCAGGAGAAGGGGTAGGGGATGCATGGAGGGACTGTGTGAGGGGTATGGGAGGAGCGATTGGAATGTAAACTGAATAAATAAACACAAATCTTAAAAAATGAACTCGTATTAAAGACTCTAACCCAACTTCCTATATGCCTAACTTAACAAATTCTGGGATTTTTCTTTCTTATCCATCACTAGAGTTGTTGGTAAATTGGACAGTTTCTTTTTGGAATATGTTAGGAACTGCATCCCTCTGATGTCACATTAAACACATCATTATTACAAGGCAAAAAGAAAAACAAAAATAAAAAGCAAAAAGCCTTCTCTGCTTGGAACCCTGTCCTTATTATCAAATATGGCACCAGGGACATCCTTTGTGTCACCTGAGGTACAGAACATGGCTGTCTATAAGCATGGCAGACCACCCTGCCAACAAAATCAATAGTCTGATGTGTGTGTCACATAGCCTATGGCATTTTAATATTTCATGCAATGGAGTCTAAGACAAAAAAAAATAACATTTTTCCTCATTTTTCCAAAACAGTTGAACTTCTGAGTTTAAAATATCATACAACCATACAACCCCTTTATGTGGTCTTCATTGAATTAACCTAATAACTAAATTCGCATCTAATTCAAACACTCTACCTTGTGTGTTGCAAGTTTATTTGAAACTTATCAGATAATATTATCTCAAGTGAATTAAATGTTAAAAATATGTACTTGACCTGCAAATGTAATTTTGTAGTCAGGCAGATCACATTCCAGATTTCAAACCCTTAAAATAAAACCTTAACTGAGTTATTTGCTCACTCCCAGGGGAGCGGGATAAGCTTTAACTTCTCTGGTATTAAAAATATGATAGAGACGTATGCTTGAAATGTATCAGCATAACCAAGCATCATCTTTCCATGAAAATCTACAGCTGGTTTACTTGCTTATCAAAGTCTTTTATTTGTCTGAGGTGGGAGAAAAGCTCACTCACTGGCTTCTCTTGTTTTATCTCCAAAGTAGCAGGGACTGCAGACATACATCACCAAAACAACTTAGGGTTTCCTGTTGCCAGGATAAAATGCTAAAACTCACTCAATTAAGTATCTTGGCTTAAATACCACATATAGAAAACACCATGTCTTTTAATTCACATCTAGATTGCAGAGGCTCTAAAAATAGTTCCCATTTACTTCACACTTTTCAACGTTTGTTGCCCTGGAAATACATTATAGAAGATAATCTTTTGGGAAACCATATTTTCAAACACTTATGTTTAAATTAAGCCATGGATTAACTACAAAATTTTAAAGCTGGAAATAATTCTAGTCATTGCCATGTCTAAGCTGCATATTATTTTAGTTTATTGTGCTTCAAGGAAAATACCTAGTATTTTCTGACAGGGCAAGTTGAGCACATGTAACTCAGTATATGGGAGAGGACTCTTTCTTTGCTAGAGATGTTCCCTGGAAGATATTGCTAAGACCCTTCGGAGTCCATATAGTACTATGCCTCCTTCTGCTCACACAGTTTGCTTCTTGTAGGTATAATTGCACTTCACGAAGATTGGTATATTGGAGTATAAATGGAGCATCCCAAAGCCATTGATCCTCACATGTGCTGATGACTGCTGTTGCCCTGAAGCTGATCTGCTGTCTCTTCATTTTACTTTCAAACACTGTATTTGGGGAATTTACTCCCCCCATTACCCAGAGCTAATCGCCCCATAATAAAAGAAGCAGATGTAGATTGAGGAATTGATGTGGTCATGAGGATGTGGAGACAAGGAACAAGCCTTCCACTTGACCTTTAACGGCAGGGGAAAGGATCTTGACAACATTACCAGAGAGCCCCCAAAAGCCTACTTGGTCCTTTGTAGAAACAGTTCAATGCCACACATGGCCTTCAATTTGGAATCATGAGAAGATACCTGTACCCTCTGGTTCAATGAGTTCTATAGTCATTAGCAAGGGTAAACTTGGGGGCATTAAGGATAAAAAGTTAACATGGTCTCATGATGAAAAGGCCTGGATAGGAAAAGAAGGAATCTATAAAATTGAAGCAAATGACAGATGGGTTTATTTTATAGGAGAAAGGCTTGTATATGATTTAGAAATAAATAGCATTAGAAAGAGAATACAGGAGGCTCTGGGATTATTAGGATAGGAGACAAAGGTTGGAGGATTAAATTATGATATAAAAGCAGTAAAAAGTTAGTGCTTTGTTCTCCTGAAGGATTGAAAATGACAATTTAGATTTAGAGTGATATTAGAGAGCTAGTTGCTTTATGTGCATAAATTTTAAAATTTTGTAAGAAATTATTGTAACTTCAGTAGTCTGTTCTTACATGAAAGTACTTGCTAAAGAGTGCTGTCTGCTCTACCAAGAAACAGCAAGAGCTGTGCCCAGCTAACTGTGAAGAACAGGCTGTGTGAAAAACATAAGTAAATGTGTCTTTGCTTTATGTTTAGTTTCTGTGTTAAGGAACACAGGAGCTGGGAGTAATGATCTGGGATTCATAAAATTTATGTAAATTTAAAGATTTCTAAAAATAATTAACAATATTCAACACCATGATGATGTAACTTTGGTAAGAAAAAAAAAGCTGGATTCAGGCTCTTTTGTTAAGAGAAGGGAAAAGAATGAGAAGGGAGAAAGAAAAACAGACGAAGAAGGAAGCATGATAGGAATCCTCGGGTAAAGAAAGAACACTTGAACTGCCAGCTTGCATCCACTCCTGACTCTGAGTCATTACTGAGTCAGCGGCTCTCCCATTTACCCCTTTCTCAGGGCCCTCCTTGTGCTGAGGCTGGATCTCACTAGTTCAGAGTACTTTCTGCTCTTGCAGAGGACCTGGGTTCAGCACCCAGCAATCACTCATTGGGTTCTAATCATCAGTTTCTGCCATTCCAAGGTACCTGATAGCTCTTTTCCTGACCTCCATGGGAAAAGGCACGTACTTGGTGGACATTTTTTTCAGACAAAAATACATGTACACATAACAGAAAAATAAATTTATCTTATAAAATAATCCATACATTCTTGGAACCTCACTGTCCACCCATGCAGGTACCACTGATCTCCTATAATTTTGTTTGTGACTAGTGTATTTGCTATTAACCACTGAGCATCTCTCTCGTCCCTGGCCTTCTGTTTTTGAAATATATTTTTGGGGTTTTTTTTGTTTGTTTGTTTGTTTTTGTTTTTGTTTTTTCAAGACAGGGTTTCTCTGTATAGCCCTAGCTGTCCTGGAACTCACTCTGTAGACCAGGCTGGCCTTGAATTCAGAAATCTGCCTGCCTCTGCCTCCAAGTACTGGGATTAAAAGCGTGCACCACCACCACCCAGCAGAATATATATTTTAGAACCACTGTATTAACCATGGTTTTATTAACCAGTATAAAATCCTCTTCTAGAACTTTAATATTGATTATTCCAAACAAGAACTTCCTGTCCTTTAAGCTCCAGCCCCCTTCACCTACCCTGTCTCTTAATTACAGGTACCTCTCTCTTCTCTCATATTACTTGTATTTACCCTACCTCTTAACTACTATACTCCTCTCTGCCTAAGACTTTCCACCCCCACATAACATTCACTGCTTCAGTTTTTCTTCATCTACAATGTCCCATTCTTTTCCTTCATTTATGCCTCTTGCTAATACCATTTTTCTGAGTTTCCATGACTTCTACCTGCCTTGCCACTTAAATATGGAAAACAAAAGGCCTGAAGTAAGGATCCACTTATGAGAGGGAAACGGTGCCCTTTGTCTTTCATGGCTTCAGACATTAGGATCTTTTCCTGTTCTATCCACTTACCTGAAAATTAGGCTATTTTGGTTATCAACACAGCTTAATATATTGCAATGTATATATGTACCATATTTTTATTACTTTCTCATCTGTTTTTGAATGTCTAGGTTAGATACATTTTCAGCTAGTGGCAAAAGCGTGCCAGTGGAAGTGTTCCTGTAATGACAGAAAGTCCTTGGGTGTGGCCTTGAATATGGGGACATATGGCACTTCTAGTTTTTGAGAAAGTTCTGGTCAAATTTCTAGAGTAGCTACACTAGCTTTCACTCCCACCAACAGTGTAAAATTTTCTACCTTTATCACAACACACACAGTGTTGGCATTGCATTCACAGCGATGGCCATTCTGACTGGAGTCAGATGGCATTTTAAAGTAGTTCTGATTTTTGTTTCTCTAATGACTATGACTGAGATTATTTTGAAAGGTACTTCCTAGCTCTTTTTATTTCTTAAGCAAAGCTTGTCCAATTTGAAATTCTAAAAGTATTGGGGTATTTTTGGGTTTTTTTGCTTGTATTTCTCTGCGATATTTTGGCAGTGGGGGAACTAGCTGAAAGATGAGCCCTTGTTTCCCACCAATCTTTCATGTAATTTCTGCAAATAGTAAAACGGATTTTCCTATGCAACTTAATGGTCATCTACTTATTATTTGAAAAGTGCTTTACATGAGACACAAAGGAACCTTGTCCTTAAAAGATGCAGTGATGTTTATACAAGAACAAACAACACTTAATGTCGTGTCCTCACAGTGTTAATACTTCATTAAACTAGTTAAAAATTGTGTGGCTGAGGACAATGGCAGGTGCCATTAAACATCCAAATTTGAAAATGGTTAACCATCTTGCATCAGATATTTATTTCTCAAAGAATTTCTTTCTCCCTTTGGAAAATTTGCTTAGATGGTGGCCCTTTGTCATGTACTCAAGAAATGTTAAATCAATGCAAAATGAGTGGATCCATATGTCTAAATATAACTTCTTCACAGGAAGAAGAGCTGAGGAAGAGCGGGGAGGCCAAGTATGCCCATCTGAGTGACGAGCTGCATGTATTAATTGAAGTGTTTGCTCCACCTGGGGAAGCTTATTCACGGATGAGTCATGCCTTGGAAGAGATTAAAAAATTCCTGGTTCCTGTAAGTGACTTTTGATTTTACAAATGGTTTCTCATCAGTTTCTATTTTAAGTTGTGTCTTTGATCTTCATTGATTTTTGAAAGGGTTGTTTGATTTTTATTTTAGAGGTTAGCTTCTTGAGTTCTTTATATATTTTGGATGTTAGCTTTCTATCGCATGCGGGGTTAGTGAAGATTTTTCCCCAATCTCTAGGTTGCCAGTTTGTTCTATTGACTATGTCCTTTGCCTTACATAATCTTTCCAGTTTCATGAGGTCCCATTTATCAGTTCTTAATCTTGGAGCCTGAGCCACTGGAGTTCTGTTTAGGAAATTCCCACCTGTGCCAATGAGTTCAAGGCTCTTTAGTTATCTATGTAGAGATTCAGTAATACAAGGTACATACTGGAAGACCTGTCTTGTTGACATTTTCAACTAATCTGACAAAAGTATTCATCACCAATCAGTTACAAAGTATACACCAGTCCACAGCTAGAAAGAATAAGAAAACATAGAAGCAAAGATACCTTACTGAGGCCTTTCCCTGTTTTAAGCCCTTAACATGTAACATATTTATAATTAGAAAACAAGAGTACAGTAAAAAGGGGATGGAATTGAATATTATTTATAGAAAACCATTGATAGTACTTTCAAATAGTAAATGGGCTTTAGGTGACAGTATGTCAGGTTATATTAATGATGGCAAATAAATATTAACCTAAAAATTACAAATATAAACTCATTATTCAGTATGAGAGTAATAGAGGATGCTCACCTGCCAATTCGACTACAAATTGAATGGAGTTCTCTACTGATATATAAGGAGTAGAAGAAGGTAAATGCATGGAGTCTTAAGAATGAAAATTGCGCGCATTCTTGGAAAAGGTCCTTCAACAGAAATCTTGCTTTTATAATAGCCAGAATCTGGAAAGAACCCAGATGTCCCTCAACTCAGGAATGAATACAGAAAATGTGGTATATTTACACAATGGAGTACTACTCTGCTATTAAAAACGATGAATTTATGAAATTTTTGGGCAAGTGGATTTATCTGGAAGATATCATCCTTAGTGAGGTAACTCAATCACAAAAGAAGTCACTAGATATACACTCACTGATAGGCAGATATTAGCACAGAATCTTAGAATACCCAAGATACAATTTGAAAAACACAAGAAAATCAAGAAGAAAGACCAGTGTGTGGATACTTCATTCCTCCTTCGAATAGAGAACAAAATACCCATGAAAGGAATTGCAGAGACAAAGTTTGGAGCTAAGATGGAAGGCTGGACTAACTAGAGACTACTCCACCCCGGGATCCATCCCATAATCAGTCACCAAACCCAGACAGTATTGCATATGCCAGCAAGTGTTTGCTGAAGGGACCCTGATATAGCTGTTTCTTATGAGGCTATGCCGGTGCCTGGCAAATACAGAAGTGTATGCTCACAGTCATCTATATAATGGAACACAGGGCTCACAATGAAGAAGCTAGAGAAAGTACCCAAGGAGCTGAAGAGGTCTGCAACCCTATAGGTGGAACTAACCAGAACCCCTAGAGCTCCCGTCTCTAGCTGCATATGTAGCAGAAGATGTCCTGGTCCGCCATCATTGGGAAGAGAGGTCCCTTGGTATTGCAAACTTTATATGCCCCAGTACAGGGAAACGCCAGGGCCAAGAAGTGGGAGTAGGTGGGTAGGGGAGCAGGGTGGGAGGAGGGTATAGGGAAATTTCGGGATAACATTTGAAATGTAAATTAAGAAAATATCTAAAAAGAAAGTGAAGAAAAAAAAAATAAAAAGAAATTTTGTCATGAGGTTCAGTGCTGAGATACTGAGAGAATGAAGAGTAACATTCCTGGGAAGATCTTGAAGAAATCCTGAGCTCAGAGAGGGCCTCACTGAGATTAATCTGCAAATGAAGAAACTGGAGATTTGTATACTCAGAAACTTCAAAGAATGTGACATTTAAGATTCATTCATTGTAGTGGTATTGAAAATTAGAAACCAAAAGTATCAGAATTTTCTAAGTGTAAAAGCAGCAAGGCCTAGCAACATTTTCTAGTTATACGTCTGATCCAAACATTAACCTTTGTCAAGGCACAGTTACAGAATAATGGCACACTAAGCTGAGTATTTTTTAACTTCGTGTGCATAGTTATTATTTGGGTCTCATCTGGAAACCTTCCGAAATTTATCTCATTCTCAAGATTGATGATCCTGTGTTCTTTCTTCCATTGGTTTCCAAGTGAATCTTTAGCACAAGGATAAGTAAGGCATTTTAGTCAATTTAGTTCAGAACAAACCAGATACATTTATGTGTAGTAAGGTAAGGCCTCCTTATATCACAAACTCATTGTGTAGTTTTAGCTAAGTTATTTAAATGTTTTAGCATCTGTTTATGGATCTTTAAAATGAAAGTAATCACAATTTATTCAGTCACAAGTATTATGAATATTAAACAAGATAATGCATGCCAAAGGTGTTTAAATGAGAATGCCGTGTAGAAAGTTACTTTTTAAATCTATTATAGTAGAAAAACTATGGATGACTTTTTGAGGAAAAAATTGTGTTAGATATAGTAATATATCTTTTTTGTTTGGGTATATATCCTTCCCTCCCTTCATATTTTCCCATATACGCCTCCCTCATCTACTTCAAGTTCATTGATTCTATTTTCACTAATTGTTATTTTATTCCTAAATAGCACCTTGCCAATCCATATAATGTTCATCTTAGTATGTCTTTGATACATATATTTTGAAATTAGAATATATGCCCTTGTACAGAAAATGTAAATGATACACATCCCTTTCGTATATATTATACCTTTTAATCAGATCATTTCTTTTGTATGCACTGTAAAATAAGTGATTGGCATGGTTGGTAATTTATTTCTGCGCCAACATTGTCTCTTCTCCATTTAGCACAGTAGTTTACTCAACTTTCTTAATGCTGCAAACCTTTTATACAGTTATTCATGTTGTGGTGGCCCCAGCAACAAAATTACTTCCATTCCCACCTCATAACTGTGATGGTTGTCATGTAAATATCTGCGGTTTTCAAGGGTCTTTTGCAACCCCTGTGAAAGAGTCACTTGAACCCAAAGGAGCTGCAGCCCACAGGTGGAGAACAACTGCTAGTACCTTTGCCAACAGTGTTTGTCTGAAATGACTCAATGAAATTGAACATAAAAGCACACCAAGCAAATGCAGCCAGGTCACATTTCTAATCCATGTGCACAATTTAAATATCTGTTCCACCCTGCCCCTGCCATGTCTCTAATTTCTGCTCTGTAATCCAGGTCTCTCGTCCATGTGTTCTTATTTTTTTCTCTTTTTATGTAATATAGAAGTTTGCTGCTAAATCTAGAGCCTTTGAAGTTTCTTCTTTAAAAATTAACATGGCTATCCCCTTTTATTTTAGCGTCTTCTCAAATCTTACATGGGTAGCAAATATTTCAATTTCAAATCTAAAGTAACTTCCTCGGTTACCTTCTATCAGGAAATACTGTTGTGACAGGTCCATAACATCACTGATAACTCTCTTCAAAATAGTGACTCATTGTCCTTACCCGCTTTCCTAATTTATTTCTCTCATAAATATTTATAGAATTTACATCTTATATAGGAAGAGAGGGAGAAAGATGATAGATAGGTGATAGATCAATAGGTAGATAGATAGATAGATAGATAGATAGATAGATAGATAGATAGATAGATAGATAGATAGATAGATAAATGCTAGAATATTTTAGATGGATGAAAAATAGGCAGATAGATACAGAGATCGATAGATCGATAGATAGATAGATCGATAGATCGATAGATAGATACATAGATACATAGATACATAGATACATAGATACATAGATACATAGATGATAGATACATAAATAGCTCTTTATGGTCTGTTTACCTCTTAAAACATGAATGTCCGGAGGGTTGTGCCTCTGAACCTATCCCCCAATACTTTTTATAGGCTATACTGTTTATGACAGTCCTTCTGACTTTCCTTTTTTACCTTTCTTAGCTCCACCAAAAACACAAAGAACTAAAACAAACTAATTATAATATATATTATATGATAATATTAGAGAGGGAGAGGAGCGAGAGAGAGAGAGAGAGAGAGATTAGATGATGATAACATCACTAAACATTTATTTATATATATTAGAGGTGATTATTCAGATCAACATAATGAATTCTAGAACAACACAGGAGACCTAATCAGGCTAGGACACTGACACTCAACTGACATCTTCCTCTCTAAAAGTGTTTCTTTCCATCAAAGGAACTATTCATCTTCTTGTTATAGTAGGTAAAATTACTAAACCTTCCCTATGCCCAGAGGCTACAGTCATCAGAAATACCACTGTGAGTGCAGTGATTCCTTATGAAACATCTGCATGCTTTAGGATGTAAGAAATCAATTCACTTTCTTCAATTAAATTAGGTCTTGAAGAAACCATTGTTGAAGAAAGATGATGAAGAAAAATTAACTAGTTACTGAAACTAGTGTAAATGTTTCCAAATTAAAATCTGTAATGCTTTAATCAGTAAAATATTAAACTAAACACTGTCACTTTCTTCTTGAGTTTGGAATTTTAGGGCTTTGGTTCAATCAGTGGACATTTCTGCTGCTGTCATGTAACAAAACAGGCAGGATTTTATCATGTTGAGAGTTTCTGGTTTGTTTGTTGAAATTACATCTCTCTTCTGGGACTTAACATTTTCCAACCATTGTTGAACATTTGTTTCAGCCACAATAAATTTTTCACTCGCAGGTCTTGTAACTAATCTTGCCCAGTCCCAGAGGTACTTTGTGATATCCAGAGTGCACTGAAGGGAGAAAAACAGCATCTGCTATTAGCAGATTTTTACGAATTGGTTATATTTCGCCCTTTCTGCCCTTTCTTTGTGATTTCCAAGCTTATTTGAGGAATCAGAGAAGATTCAGGAAGATAATTTGCATACAATGGTACAAATTACAAACAGTGGGACATTTTTTTAAATGAAAGAAAAACGAGCCAAAAGTAAAATCTTTATAACCATTATTCATAAACCTAAGAATAGACATGTTATGCTATGTATCAACTAAAACCCAGTCCCTTGGAGAGTGCAGATACCATATGTCCCACTCCCAAGTGACCCACTGTGTACTAAACATTCTTATTTACAGGAAAGCACAGAAGTATTAGATTGGATGTTTTCCTAGTAGATGTAAAGTTAATGCTGCAGAGTTTCTCTTTCCTTGAAAGTTAAGTGTCCTGAAACTTTCAAAGACAGGACAGCAATAGGCAAATATAGAACTCAGCTTTACAAATAAAATTAAAAACACTGTGAAAGTGTAGCATGGCCCCTGTATTTTTTGGCTGATATTCACTAATAAGTGAGTACATTCCATGCAAGGGACTGGGTTACCTCACCCAAGATGATATTCTCAAGTTCCATACATTTGCCAAAATTCATGTTGTCTTTGTTTTTAATAGCTGAATATTATTTCATTGGGTACAAGTACCACATTTTTTGTATCCATTCTTCAGTTAAGAGACATCTATGTTGTTTCCAGTTTCTGGCTATTATGAATAAAGCTACTACAAACATAGTTGAACATCTTTTGGGTATAGGGTCAGGAGTGGTATAGCTAGAGCAGTTGCCTGTATGTTCTACTAGTGAGACAGCCATGTCTAGCCTCAGTTGGAGAGGAAGCACCTGGCCTCGAAGAGACTTGAAGGACCAGGGAGGGAGGACACACAGGAAAGCCCCCACCTACTCAGAGGAGAAGGGGAGGGCGATAGGAGAATGATTATAGGAGGAGTTGACCAGGAGGACAGCAGTGAACAGAATGAAAAGTGAATAAATAAAAACAAAAGAAAATAATTAAATTAATATAAAGAAAAAAAACTTGAAAGCATGAATATCTCCAGATCATCCAATAGTACTGAGGAAGACACTAAAGGTTGTATGACTGTGGCAGTATTTATATAGTTACTATAAAGTTTCTCTATATCCTGAGCAGTATATATCTGGATTCTTGTCAAAGCTATCACAGCTGAACTTACTATAATTCATTAGTATTTGCCAGCATTACTTCAGTACTGAAGCAGGTAACATATCCCTTGCACATTATCAGGATATTAAAGAATGTTTTCATGTATTTTCTGTCTTGTGGCCTATTGTATTCATAACACAAATATACTTACAACTTGGTACCTGTGCTTTCCAGTTACTTAAAGACATATCAGTGGTGTGCACCAGAGCTCTTGTTATGCCAGAAATGTAAAACTGATATTGTTGAATTTATGTTGCCTGACGTCCTTCTGGAAGCTCACTGATGACTTCCCCTACTATAGTGTGTTCAGTCTTGGATAATAGCAATAGTTAATAGTATATTTCATTAACATGCAATAGAAACTAAGTTGGAAGAAGAAGAAGAAAATTCATTTACTATTCCATTGTTCTTGTCAGGAAAACAATGCTGTATGTAGTAAATGACTATTCTGGTCCCTTCACATGTTCTTTTATTCATAATAAGATTATCAATTTAACTATTATTTGATACCCATGGAAAGTGCAGGAGAAAGGGACCGATGTCACCTATTTACCGTGTGTGCCTGTGTGCATGTGTGTAAGAGACAGAGAGGGAGATGAAGGGAAAGGGAAACAAGAAGCTGAGGGAAAAACAAAATGGTGCTTGCTGCTGGCTGTGTTTGAAGAAACAGTAACACTACCTTCCTGGAAGACAGCACTTATCCGTGGAAGAGTACAATTCACTCTGAGGAGGATGTCCAACTTCTCTGTGAAATCCTCTTCATTCTGTAGATTCTTCCTAAGTGGCTTTCTTTTCTGAACTCTATCTTCACTCCATTCACAGCATCTCCTCAGTCAGATCGAAACTGCTGAGTCTGAATTTGTTATCCTGGATTTTGCCCTGCTCTCTGTCTTCTTTTTTTTAAAATATTTTATTAAATATTTTCTTTATTTACATTTCAAATGTTATCCCCTTTCCTGGTTCTCCTCCAATAACCCCCTATCCTCTCCCCCTCCCTGATCACCAACTTACCTACTCCTGATTCCTAGCCCTGTCATTCCCCTATACTGGAGCATAGAACCTTCACAGGATCAAGGGCTTCTCATCCCATTGAGGACAGAATAGGCCATCCTCTGCTACAGATGCAGCTAGAGCCATGAGTCCCATCATGTGTTTTCTTTGGTTCCTGGTTTAGTCCCAGGGAGCTCTGGCGGGGGGGGGGGGGGGGGGGTGGTGGTGGTACTGGTTGGTTCATATTGTTGTTCCTCCTATGGGGCTGCTAATGCCTTGAGCTCCTTAGGTACTTTCTCTAGCTCCTTCATTGGGGAACCAGTGCTCAGTCCAATGGTTGCCTGTGAGTATCCACTTCTGTATTTGCCAGGCACTGTCAGAGCCTCTCAGGAGACAGTGTCTGGGTTTGGTGGTTGTATATGAGGATGGATGCGCAGGTGGGGCTGTCTCTAGATAGTCATTCCTTTAGTCTCTGCTATTACTTTGTCTCTGTAACTCCTTCCATGGGCATTTTGTTCCCCATTTTAAGAAAGAACACATTTTGGTCTTCCTTCTTCTTGACTTTCATGTGCTTTGTGAATTATATCTTAGGTATTCTGAGCTTCTGAGCTACTATCCATTTATCAGTGTGCACATATGTGTGTTCTTTTGTGATTGGGTTACCTCACTAGGATGATATCCTCCAGATCCATCCATTTGTCTAAGAATTTCATGTATTCATTGTTTTTAATAGCTGAGTAGTACTCCATTGTGTAAATGAACCACAATCTCTGTATCCATTCATCTGTTGAGGGACATCTGTGTTCTTTCCAGCTTCTGGCTATTATAAATAAGGCTGCTATGAACATATTGTGGAATATGTGTCCTTATTACATGTTGGAGAATCTTCTGGGTATATGCCCAGGTTGGATATTTCTGGGTCCTCTGGTAGTACTATGTCCAATTTTCTGAGGAGCTAAACTGATTTCCAGAGTGGTTTGTACCAGCTTTCAATCCCATCAGCAATGGAAGAGTGTTCCTCTTTCTCCACATCCTTGCCAGCATCTGCTATCACCTGAGTTTTTGATCTTAGCCATTCTGACTGGTGTGAGGTGGAATCTCAGGGTTGTTTTGATTTGCATTTCCCTGATGATTAAGGATGTTGAGCATTTCTTTTGGTGCTTCTCAGCCATTTGGTATTCCTCAGTTGAGAATTCTTTGTTAAGCTCTGTACCCCATGATTTAGTAGTGTTATTTAGTTCTCTGGAGTCTAACTTCTTGAGTTATTTGTATTTATTGGTTATTAGTCCTCTATTGGATTTAGGATTGGTTGCCTTTTTGTTTTATTGACAATGTCCTTTGCCTTACTGAAGCTTTGTGATTTTATGGGTCCCATTTGCCAATTCTTCATCTTAGAGCATAAGCCATTGTTCAGAATTTTTTGTTTTGTTCAGGAATTTTTTTCCCCTGTGCCCATGTGTTGGAGGCTCTTGCCCACTTTCTCCCTATGAGTTTCAGAGTATCTGGTTTTCTGTGTGGTCCTTGATCCAATTGGACTTGAGCTTTGTCTGTCTTCTAAGCTTTGAATATGATCTTTGCTTCCTGTTCTCAAGCTTGTGTTTATCTGGAATTACGATTCAAGCTAGACAGCTTGGAATATTGCCTTTAATTCAGAGTATTTTCTCAAGAATCTGTTTCTTCTTCTGGGTTCACAGATACCCTGACTCAGACTTCAGTGAAGTATATATTTTGCTTCTCTTCCTTTAGTTCCTTTTGTCTTTCCTTTTCTCTCTTCACCTTTTAATGACTTTTATTTATGTTTGTCTCCCCCCTTGTACCCCCCCCCCACAAATAACCACAAAGGGAGGAAATTCTACTCAAGGTCCAGTCTCTCACCTGTTAACCAACTGTGTTGTGCTGGTTTTTTATGACTTTAAAGCACTTAAGTGGCCATATGAATGAGTAAACATTCAAGTATGGAGCTTGTGGGGTCCATTCTCATTCAAACCACAACACTTAGTGATCCACTGTGCTTAGCTTGGGCTAAAGAATGGACATGGGTTTGTAACTATGCACTAGAGTACAGTCATTCTGCACCTGAAGACAGTGATCTCCTGTCATCAGCATTTTTTTTTTTTAGTATCAATCCTAGGAGCCCATCCTCCATCTATAAATCTGTTTAGGGGCCAAGTCTTATGTAATTAGAACTCCTGTGAGTTTATCAATGTCAAGGTCATGCAGCACTATTAAGAGAGCTGTGTTTCCGCCAATCAAACTCCACATTCTCTCTGCCCCCTGTTCTGCAGTAGTCCCTGGGCTTTGAAGGGGGTGAAGTGCATACCCTGTTTAACAGTGAGCTGGGAACTAGCACTTGTTGTCGGCACCATTAATATCCCAGTGTTTTTGGATGAACTGCTCACATTCTGGAGACAAGTTTCTTTGATTGAGCAGAGATGGGAGTAAGTGGTGGAGAAGAGAAGATATGGAGGACAGATAGCCAAAACTAAGATTGTGAGAAGCCACATTGAAACCTATTACTTTGTAAACAAATTGGAAAGCATAACTGAAAAAAGAATTGGAGTTTTGAAATGTGTTTAAGAGCATTTACACAAAAATTAAGTGGATTCGCATGCATGGATCCAATACTATGGAGCATCAAATCTACAGCATGGGAGAAGAAAAATTCATACCTAAAACTACATATAAGGATGCTAAATTAATCCTGTGTTTTGAACTAAAATGCCCTATGTTGAAAAAAGATAGGTCATTTTGCCTCAAAATGCCTGGGGACAGTTACAATAGAAAATTAGTATTGCTCATAGTTATAAATTTAACTAAATGAATATTTTATCTCATAATGAGATAATTTAATCAATACCTTGCAGCAGATTTTTCACTTCCAAATTTCACTTTAGACATGATATATATACTCTATGAACTATAGTACATTTATAACATATTTCATCTAGTGATTTGGTTTATCCTAATATAAATCATATTTCTTGATGTGATGTACAAGGAAAGAGAGTGTGTGAGTATGAATAAACATGAGAATTTGTTTAACGTCTACTGCTAAGTAGCCTGGAAATTTTCATCTTAATAATAGAAACATTATGTGTAGCTAGTTACAAAAAAAGTATAGAGAAAGGTAAAGAAGTGTGTTTCTAAACTTTATATTTCAGATTAATGTATTATGATAGCTCAAATCCACATCTCCAATTGAAATAGATTTCTAAACATTTATCAGAATATCAGTAGCTCACGTTTAGGCAAGTATATCGTTGAACCTTTTCCACCAAATGGTTACCCAACACCAAGTAGTCAATCTAAATACATACATACAGTTAATAATACTCAAACTCTGCAGGTACTACTTAAGAATATATGCATTCCAAAGTTGTATATAATAACAGCAATTAATGAAAAAAGAGCCTATAAATTTCCAAGAGATTGAGGATGGTATTTGGTAGGGCTTTTGGGGAGAAAAAGGAAAAGGAAATTATGTGATCATGTTATAACAAGAAGAAGAAGAAGAAGAAGAAGAAGAAGAAGAAGAAGAAGAAGAAGAAGAAGAAGAAGAAGAAGAAGAAGAAGAAGAAGAAGAAGAAGAAGAAGAAGAAGAAAGGAATGTCAATATAGTTATTTGTAGTTGCAATAGCCCCATTATTTCTAGTCTCTTCTGCAATAAGGGCCTTACCTTATACTCTGAAAAGGAACATTTACCACAGTCCAGAACATCTACATTGACAAATTTCATTTACTCATATTTGACTCTTTGAAAATAATAGATAATTGTTAGATATCACAAAGGAAAGAGGCTATCATAACTTAGTAGCAGAGCATTTGCTTTTAGGGTAGCAAATCCGCCTCTAGTTCATATCTAGCCTGTCTAGGATATGTCAGACATTCATGCTTTTTTCTCATTCTTTGCCTGATGGAAAATGGGATTTTTTAGGGCGGGAAACAACTGTGGAAAGTAACGATAAACTATAAATGAAACATCTCCTACCTCCCAATTGTTTTATTGTCTATTGTAACATTTAGATGGTAGAAAGAGTAGGTGTTTCTAATGTATCTCCAACTTCCTCCCAGGCTGCATCAGCCACCTGGAACTAATTCTTCTTTCTTCTTCAAGACTCATGGATTCAGACCAAGAGTAGCGAGTCCTGCCTTGGCAACATTTGCTTCGAGGGCCCACTACAAACCCTAAAGTCTTACTGAGAATGTACAGAGACCCTCCTCTGGTCTTCATTTGATTTGAGTTCAGCATCCCTTTCTAAATTTTTTTCCATCACAAATCTAAGTAGACAACATCAAACTCTCCTGTTAAAAACAGTAACAGTACTTACTATACCCTGAGCAAAGGGTATTAATGTGATTAATAATGTGATTAATTTGCGATAAATTCTGCAAAACTCAAATTGTAATTTATGAATTACATATAAATAAATATGAATTGCATTGTAATATGAAACATTAAAACATCTCAATATTAGCAAGCACCTGGAATTTTTGCCATATACAGAAATAAAACATGTACATTTCTGAAGATTTTTTTTTTCATCTTGCAGGCAGACTATTTTTGCCTACACACCTGCATAGAAATCTGTTTAAGCAGTTTTACCTTTAAATAGACTTCTGCCACTATTGTGTGGCTCATTCATCTGTTATTTATGTTATGACTAGGGTGTCAGCATCACTTGAAAGCTAGACCAAAACAATGATTCTTTAATTTATTCCCTGGTAGCTGGATGCCTGTAAATCACATTAGCTAATTAAATTCAACAGTAGTTACTTTAAAACATTCAAAACCAATCCAATCACAGCAAGTAATAATAGACTGTGGGTTTCAAGAGACTAGTTTGTTTTTCACAAACATCTGCTTTTAGAAATCAAAAAGCCTAGTGAAGAGCAGGCTTGTGTTAGCAGGCTATGCTGGGAGGTGGGGGTGTGTAATGATGAGGCCGAGCTACTTGCCAAGAGTCTGTACTGTAGCTTCATGATATTGGATGCAGGCTGGATTAGAGTCTACAAGCACCATGCCGCACAAACATCAGCCTGACATCCTTCACCTTCCATACCTAATGTCTCAAAGAAATAGGCATTTTAAGTGGGATCCACTAAAGGATATCCCCCTGAACTTTCATAGTTTCTATTATATTGTTCCACAATTTCTATAGCATGTGCAAGTTTTGAAGTGTCGTTTGCCTTCACCCTTGATCATCTCCACAAATGACCCCATGAATAAATGAACCGAATGGCAGGTCAAAGTGGTGAAATACTTTGCATTACAGTGCACTAAAGGGCGGGGTTACAGACAGGAGCCCAGAGTCCACTGTAAGTCTCATCACGGAGTAAGAGTCAACTGGAAACAGAGTTGGAATTGGCCCCTCATAGGACACAACTCGAACCTTAACAGTTGCATTTGCCTTAGTGGAAAAAGAATGTGAATAGCTAGACATTAAGCAGAAATAAAGAGCATTTTCTTCACCCTCGGTGATTAAAAATAGTTTAGAAATCATTCTAATGCAGAGCCTGTAAGAGCTACTGTCCCTTATTATCAAGAAAAAGCTGTACACTTAGATCTCACAGTATCCTTAAATAGTCTTTGAAATCAGCTTGGAGAACGAAAAGACACATACCCCAAAATGAACAAATTAGAGAGCTTTCTTTAATGTAAAATATGGCATTCAGTTGATATCTTGTAGATAATTCACTTCACAGTATGGGTAAAAGAAAGGAAGTAATGTGGGCTAAGACCTTCAGAATCATGTCCTTCAATATGCTGCCACGTATCAATCTGTATCATTTTAGTCTGTTAGAGAACTTTCAAAATAAACTACTTTCTATTTTATTTTATTTTATTTATTCATTCATTCTATTTTATTTTAGTGGTGAAAACTGGACCCAGGGCCTTGCTTGTGCTAAGCAAACACTGCCCCACTGAGCCACAAACGCAGCATCTGTACTAACCTCCACCACCCAGCTTCCTCCTTGACTCAGTCCTCCCCCACAAGGCTCAGGGCTCTTTGTGAAAGTAGGAACAGAAAGTTTGTAAAAGCCGGAAAGACACTAGTGTTTTTTGGACACACCATGGCATGTGCACTTAGGAACTCTCACGAGTCATGATAGAGTGCACAAGGTCTGTGCAAGCTCAAAAACAAAACCCAGGCATGGAGTGGGAAGTTGTTCATAAAGCCCCACTTCTGTTGAAGCCCTGGTGACAGTTGCCATCTGCAGGGAGGAGAGTTTGGTTTGAGTCAGTGTGTGATACTCCCAAGGATGGCTCAGCACCCATGTGTAGATGCCAAGGAGCACATATTGGCCTGGATAAGTTGGAGAGAAAGCAAGAAAAAAGGAGGACATGAAGTTGGGTAGGCAGAGCGGGTTGCTGACTCAGAAGAACATGGAGGATGCAAAGTGAGTGTTGTCCATTTTAGAACTTATCATAGCATGATGCAATGTTTATCTCTGAGGAGATCACAGGGAAGTTTCGCACTACTGCTTCACTTCCAAGGTGTTGAGTCCAGGCCCAGGGATTACTGAAGAGAAAACTGTAGTCAGTTCTCACTCAGTCCGGCAGTACTCCAAAAGGCCTTTACCCTATATCCAGCTGGTAGGATCCCCTGGTTGTGTTTCCCAATGCAGGCTCCTTGCATTCTATACTAGCAACAATATATACTGTGTTTATTTCCTATTATCCTCAGTTGGGATATCTCAGTGCATCTTGTTGCCATGAGTGTAATTGCTTTAAAAATAAATTTGTATAGCAAATTAATAAATAATAAATTAAATAATATAAAATAATAAATAAATAAAATAAACAAATAAATCTATAACAAATGTATTAAAATATTTGAAAAAAATGTCTTTAACTGGATTTTACTCTTTAGATTTGAAAACTTGTTTCTTGCTGAAATGTAGCAACATAACCCTGGTATATATATATATATATATATATATATATATATATATAACCAATATAAGCTCATTGGGTTTTCATTGATCTTAAACCCAATGTTTGATTCTCTTGCTTCTAAAATGGATGACTTTATTTGATCTTCCCATGTAAAACTATCAAGCTGCATGTAATTGTGACTGCTAACAGTTGGTTTGTTGGGTAAAACAAAGGCAGATGATACAGTTTCTCTGTGTTGCTTCACACTAGCTAAACATCTGAATATTCATACTTGTAATTGCTCCAAAACCAGCAGAAGGGGCCAGATGTTTATTATCTTTCTCACATCACATCTGGGTTTAAAAACTTTTTATAAGAGTGATTCAAAACTAATTTCTGAAGGGCCTACCTTTTAGCTTTGTGTGTTTTGTTTCATGGCATAAAGAATTATCACAGTACATCTGTTGTAATGTTTTTCTTAAAGAAAACAGCAAAATTACAAATATACAAAGCTTTTTTTGTTTTATTTTTATCAAATTTGCATGCAAATTTCTTGTTTATGAAAAAGATATATCTATTACTTTATCCATGTTATTTTGTCTATGAATTTAATTTATAATTAGTAGGTGTTTTCAGAATTAAAATTTGTTTCTCAAACAATTCCATCCAATATTATATGCCAAGTGGAATTGTCCACATATACTTTCTCTGTTAATTGATATTTGCTCCATGAAATAATGGCTCTTCTGAGTCAATGCTGTTTATGTCATGTGATGGCCATTCATCATTTACCTGAAGCTTTATTATGATTTTGCTATCACTCATATTAAAATATTAACAAAATTCAGAAATATTAACAGAAGATATTCAGAAAATATTAACAGGAGAGTTCAACAACTGAAATATGTTTATTTCATTTAATAGTGTCAATTTATGGACAATACAAAGTAACAATTTAAATAATCTTATAAAGGAACTAAAATATGATGATTGGTTACAAACAATTTGACCCTGGTGTTTTCTCTGCTATTTATTGATCACTCTGAGCTTTTTCAATGTTTTTAGGTGAGAGCCCCATAAATCATTTTTTAGAGTTGAGTACCCCTTGTTGGGTCTCTCTGTATCAATAGAATCAGGTTAGTAGAGGGCAACATTCTGACAGAGGACCTGGAGAATATCCAAAGATTTTAGAACTAAGGGCCACCTATGGCCAATGAAATTATTGGAATAAAAGGGAAAGAAATAATACAATAAGCCCAGATAAAGAAGCATCTCACATCTGGGAAGGGTTATCTCTGTGGGAAAATACTTAAATAGGGCATTACATAGAGGGAGAGTCTGGATCCTGAAGAAAACCTCAGAGATCCAAGAAACCAAGCCAGGGGCCTGAAAGATGCTTGACAAGACTTAGAGACAGAGATGAAGTTAATGAGCATAGATCCTAAACTGTTTCACAGAGAGGTCTTGACAAAGATATAGGATTTTCTATGAAAAGAGATTTTAGTTATTTAAAAAATAGTGAAATCAGAGACTCATATCTTTGGAAAAGGAGAAGCACACATCTAGTTTGGAATATTAAAGAACAGAAGCAGGCCAAGACATTTAGACACTGTTAGAATTTTCTTCTGGGCCTAAGATTTCTCATGCAGTTAGTGTATCTGCTCATAAGGTTGCCGTTGCATCCAGACAGCATTTGTGGTGAACTGAATCCTCTATTGCATCTGTCTATCCCATAATTGTCTTCATATTTTCACTTTTCCTTGGTAGATTCTACATCTTGCCTTTGATATTTTACACTTCATCTTGTTATATAATTCAGAACAATGGGAGTATCAAAAAAAAAAAAAAAAAAGCCTAGACTATATAATCTGCTGAAACCTTTAATTGACTTTCCTATTAACCTTTCCAATTTCCATGCCAAAATTGTTTCTATCAATATTTTAATTTCATGTGAGCTGAATGACAGGAAATAAACTGATTTCAGCATATGGTTGCCACAAACTACATACTGAATTTCAGAATCGGTCTACAGAACTCTGTAGCTTGGTGGTATGTGGTAGATTATTTTACTGCTAGTTAATGCCAAAGGAAATATGGATGAAATGTGTGTGTTTTCAATTTAATTTATTTTCTGATTTTATTAACAGCTACTAGACTTGATTGACTTGTGTCTGTTTTATATCCATAAAAATCAAAATTAGAGAAGCTTTACAAGTCCATGTTTCCTACTTGGTATTAACTGAGATTTCATGACCTTTAAAGGACTATTGATAACTTTAAATAGAGTTTAAAGTATTTCTTTCAATAGGCAGTATGTAAAAGAGTGAGTGAGTGTGTGTGTGTGCATGTTATGTATATGAGTACACTGTCACTGTATTCAGACACACTAGAAGAGGACATGGGATCCCATTACAGATGTGGTTGCATGGAATTGAACTCTGGACTTCTGGAAGAGGAGTCA
This sequence comes from Mus minutoides, assembly GCA_902729485.2. Lineage (NCBI taxonomy): Eukaryota > Metazoa > Chordata > Mammalia > Rodentia > Muridae > Mus > Mus minutoides. The sequence goes on along the minus strand of LR749491.1, from coordinate 8,450 downwards.
GTGCTCTTAACCACTGAGCCATCTCCCCTGCTCGCCTTTATAAATTTTATCCTGAGTCAATATTTTGCATTCTGGATTCTCTTTTCAACAACTCCCCGTGAAGTAGAAGGCAGCATTATCTGCCAAGTGTAAGGGTTGAAGGATGGAGAAATATGAAAGACAGGATGTGAGCAGTAGAGAGTCTAGTCAATCTCACATAGGAAGGACAAGTTGTTGGAATGGAAACAGTTAATACTGAGGTAGTGCCACAGAATGTACAATGCATTCTTTCTGTTCCTATAGCTGTCAAGAGTAACTCAAACAGAGTTGTTGTAATGGTTAATTTAGTTAGTAAAAACCTAGAGCATTGAGGCACAACAACTTGGCTTGTATTTATGAGTGCTTTTCCAGAGAGAGTTAATGGCTAGGGGAAGATCTTCTTGAACATAGTCGTGGGCTGAATAGAAAGAGAAGAGGATGATTTTTTTGACTCTTCCAGAATCTGCTCAGAGATGAGCAGGCTGTCTCCTCTTGCCACAGCCATAACCTGATCCCACTACTATACCATCATCCATACCATGATTGGCTTTGTGGTCTGAATAAATCCTCTCCTACATTGCTTTTGTTACATATTTTGTGAGAGTACCATAAAATGTATCTAATAGAGATGCTCACAAGCAGAGATCCCAAGTTGGGTTTTTGTCAGGCTTGGACAAAGAAACAAGAATATTAAAGGCATTATCAAGAGCATCCTGTGAATTGTAGATCATAGGGCAATGCTCAGTAGAATAGACAATTAAGACAGATGGCAAGAAGGATGCAGGGAAAAGAAGATGGGTGGAAGATTGTTATGTTCTTAAGATCAGTTGCAGTGGAAGTATTTAAGATCGGCTTATAACAAAGCTATGTGCAAAGCTCCTGGTATTTAAATGGAGCATTGAAACAAGGAAGCAATTACAATCGATGCAAATCAAGGATGGGACCATTAAGATGGCAATCACTCAGAATAGCAGCTCATGAGGGATAGGAAACTGAAGATGGTGATCAGCAGCTCGCTGGAATACACCAAGATTTCAATCACAAGCACACACCACAGAGCAGCTTATAGGCAATGCATGAGGTGGAACTAAATATCTGTCCTAATTATTTTTTTAATTTCATGTGTATGAGTGCTTTACCTCCATATATGTCTGAGTACTGTATCCATACATCGTAAGTGTGGAAGCCAGAAGAAAACACTAGATCCTCTGTAACCAGCAATGTTTGGGAGCTACAGTGTGGGTGCTAGAATTTAAACCCAAGTCCTTCAGAAGAGCAGCCGATGCACTTAAATTTTGATCCATCTCTCCATCTCTTAATTATTTTTTTTTTCAAGGATGCAGACTTTCATATTACAAGGATGTTTACTTTTCATAATCAAACTGAAAAGTAGTGGTTTTAACCAGCACTGATAAAGAAGGAGGAAGCCTATTTCTCTTCTGACCCTGACTAAAGTAAGAACAAGTGAATCTTTGTCCATCAAGAGACTGCAAATCTAGGGAATTTTGTTCTGCTGTGTGTGTTTTCTAGACATTAAGTGTAGACTGCAGTAATGCAGATTTGAGTACAGAAGAAGTTCAATCAGAGACTAAGACAGTGAGAACACTCAGGAGAGGAAACAGATAAACTCAAATCCATTAGTAACCATGACAGTGGGAATCGGCTACCAGATGCTTAGTGTTTGGCTGTGTCTCTAGGTCAGACTGAAACTAACCAGGAAAGGTATTACTGTTTTGAATTTTAATATGTGGTCAACACTGAAACTCAGAGAGTTTTGAAGACCTTGATACCCAGCTGTCATTTGCAGAAGCCATGAATGTTGGTGAACTCTAATGGTCTAATGTCCATTAACTAGTGACCAAGAATTCAGGGCTGGGTATAATAATGATGATAATGATGATGATGATAATGAACTAGCCTGGTCCTCTGAGCTTTTGTCTTTGCTATTACCAGCATCATGACCTCAAGAGTTTCTCTGTGTATGCTGAAGAAGACGGGAAGTTTGACAGGATTCATATTATCTTATCTGTTTGAAGTTTTCCACTATGGCTCCAGTAGTGAGCATAGCAGGTAGCAGCCTGAAGAAGAGCAAGAGAGAAGAGCTGAAGACTGCAGACAACAAAATGGCAACTTCAAAACTGAAATCTCTGAAATCAAGGGGTGAAAAGAGAGACGGCGCTTCTACTTTGTCAATGAATGTTAAATTGTTCATCAGTTTATAATCTATGAATTTACCTTAATATACTAGTTGAGGGACAAAGAAAAAGGCAATAAAATTGCTTCATGAGAATCAAAATTATTTATAGCAAAGAAAGAACATTGATTGATATCCTGGCCTTTGTACATTTGATAAAGGTGTATGGAGGCATGGAACCTACAGCCAGTCTGCTTTGTCACTTTGTTTAGTTATAACTTGATGAGGTTCCTGTTCTGGGACCAAGCATTTGAATCAATAAATGGATAAAGATAAAAATTAGATAATTGTAATAGTGAGTCCATAGGACCTTTCTCAGCCTTTAGCTAATAACTCATGGTTAAAATACTCATTAAATGCTACTTGTTTTACTGAAATTATCTTATACATGTATACACATGCATACACACACACACACACACACACACACACACACACACACACACACACACTACACACATACTTAACACTCCTCCCTGAGCTAGCAAAGCCAGCAACTCTGTGTCCAAACTTGCCAGAAACAGTGCACAGCAGGGAATCCTGTTCCTTGTGTTGTGCTGGGACTTCTCACATTGCTCAGGATACCTTCTTTTGCCAGAACCTTTCTGTTCCTGTTTGACAGCTCGACTGGGTGGCATCCTTGTCGTTGGGTCCTGATCCCTTTAGCTGTTTTTGTCACCGTGTGTTTCCTTCCCAGACTTTCCCTTTTTCTGCTGAGAAATGTACCTCATGTGCTCTTTAAATCACTCACGACCTTCCATTAGCTACAGAATTAGCTGTAATGTCTTGTCTGGGTTTTGTTTCCTTCTGGTCCATGCTTTTCTTTTCTGAGTCATCCTGTGGGATGAGAGGCCATGGCATGCTCTCGCTGCCATTAAACAGGGAAACTGCTGTGATTTCTGCGGCATGTATGAGTCAGATGCACTTCGTTTCCTACAGAGGGATGTCTTCCGTGAAGATGAGTAGGTGCTTCATTTGTACAGTTTTGTAGCTGACAGTGCTCTAATTGTTGTAGAAACCTCATTTCTTGGTTTTGTGACTGAAATTCATCGTTGTCAGCAGACAGGAAAGCAGCCATTGCAACAGCTAGTGGTATAAATAGAAATTCTGCATGTCTGTCAAAGATGAGCTGGCATAATCTAGGTTTATATCATAATTTTAAGAATTGTTATGATGTTGCTGAATGTCAGTTTACCTCTCTCTGCTGTGATGTTTGCAGGTTGGCATAGATTTTAGTGCATATGTGAAGCAGAGGGAGGGACTAGAAAAACCAAACCAAACAAAACAATGCTTACTTTTCTAGGATCTGTCTACCATCAATGTGTCTGTGTGTCTAGTCAGCTATCTACACCAAAGAATGACTTACTATAAATTAAATGAAAATACTTAGGAGGTCATATTGAGCTTATAGGATCAAGACCTTATATAAATGAATCATCAGTATTAACTATAACATCTTAATATTTAAAATAGAAACAAGTATTTCCATACTCCCAGTTACATAGAATACATGAAAGTGCTGTGCAAATCCTCAGTAATTATAATGATCAACCATTAATGGAACGCGTGATGCTTGGAGGTTATTTTCTAAATAGAAGACGTTTATCTTAAACTCTGAATCATTTTGAATTTTAGTCCATGTTAGTGGTCCTCAGATTTTGCTTTGTGCTTCTATTGCTATCTAAATGGAAAACGCAAAGCTCGAAGAAGCTGCCTACAGAGCAAGTGGGTAGATATGAGTCCTCAGGTGATCCATGAGCTTTCAAAAGTTTCTTTCTCTATTTTGCCTATCTACTGTGAATTCGTATTAATGGTCCTAGAATCCCAAACTGAGACAAAGAAAATATGTTTTGTTTTGTTTGTAGCAATATTGTCATGTAGAGTAGAAAACATTTTTATTCCAGTATCCATTGCTAGTCATTATTGTATAGAGTATGAAGTGACTCTCTTTAAAGATATTTCTGACCTGTGTAACTTCAAGTGTGGTCATTAATANTATATGAAATTCCTAGGCAAATGGATGGATCTGGAGGCCATCATCCTGAGTGAAGTAACCCAATCACAAAAGAACTCACATAACATGTACTCACTGATATGTGGATATTAGCCCAGAAACCTAGACTACCCAAGATACAATTTACTAAACACATGAAACTCAAGAAGAAGGAAGATCAAAATATGGACACATCACCCCTAACTAGAATTAAGAACAAAGCACAGTGATGTCTTTTATGTTTTATAACATGCCGAGTTATACCAGCGAATATTTTTTATGTCTAAAGCCAACATGACATACCCCTTAAAATATAAACCAGAGGAAAATCAAGAAGAAGTATATTAGACAGTATGGAGAGAAGAAAGGAAAAGGAAATTATGTACCTTCTAATCTCAAGAAATAATAGAAATAATTTTAAAATATTATTTCTTTCAAATCACTGCTCAACAATGGACCTAGAATACTTGCCTAGCATGCATGAGACCTAAGTTTAAATCCTCAAGGAATAAATCAAAACTGTTAAAAAAATTAACTAAAATGGTATGCTGTACATTCTTGGTAGTGCATAAAAATGATTAGAGACTATGCATGTAATATTAAATTTTTCTTGATTCATAACTAACATATGTTTCTATTTTCACTGATAGAAAAACACCATTGTTTTCAAATGAGAATTGTTGGGTATAATTACAGAAATTCAGTAAATAGTTTACCTAAATCTAAGGGGAGATTTTCTTTACTGTATAATTTTTTACTTTCCTTTAAAAGACTATTGAAACTAAAATTAAAAAAATCCTTTGTAATGTGTTTTTTGAACTTCTTTGGTAGCATTAAAATGCTAAGAAAGAAAGAGAGAAAGAAAGAAAGAAAGAAAGAAATAAAGAAAGAAAGAAAGAAAGAAAGAAAGAGAAGGGAAAGGGAAGGGAAAGGGAAAGGGAAAAGGGAAAGGGAAAAAGGGAAAGGGAAAGAGAAAGGGAAAAGAGGAAAAGGGAAAAAGGGAAAGGGGAAAAGGAGAAGGGAAAAAGAGGGAAAGGGGGAAAGGGGGAAAAGGGGGAAAAGGGGGAAAAGGGAAAAGGGGGAAAAGGGAAAAGGGGGAAAAGGGGAAGGAAAGGAAAGGAAAGGAAAGGAAAGGAAAGGAAAGGAAAGGAAAGGAAAGGAAAGGAAAGGAAAGGAAAGGAAAGGAAAGGAAAGGAAAGGGAAAAGGAAAAGGAAAAGGAAAAGGAAAAGGAAAAGGAAAAGGAAAAGGAAAAGGAAAGGAAGATGTTAGATGTTTTGGAAGAAGTTAGATGGCTTGCCATAAGAAAGGGGTTGCTTATACAGACACTGAGGTGATAAAGGCCCTTTATTCACACATCTTAAAGTGTGCACTTTAAGTATTGCTGTGAATAGCTCTTTCAAGGTTACTTCATGGCTAATAGCCCATGTTCAGTGAACCTTATAAAATGTTCAGTAATTTGCTTTGTCTGCTAACTTTTCTCATCCTACCTTTGAATGTCTTTATCATTAGACTAACACATTTTAAAGAACTAAATAAACATGTGAGCAGAAGATAAAGCTATTACAATAGGACACGTGGACACATGTTCTATATTCTTGACCATTATGTTGGGAGGAAGAGCGTGAGCCTTCCTAGGAAATGTTTGTGGTAAGCAAAGTAGCAAGAATACTAGCATATATGTTTATATTGAACTAAAACACAGCATTTAATGTCTATTAAAGTTGATAGCTACAAAATATACACTTCAGTTTTTCAACAACAATGTATGTAAAGCCCACTTAATATTTCTCTAAGGATTTCTTCACAAAAAATTTTGTCTATACTTTTCATGATACCCTTTATTAATTCTAGATCTACATTTTGTTTGTTTGTCTTTCTACATTAAAGATTCTTTATCTATAGAACTTTTCTTGGTAAAATAATTCTCCCCTCATACAGATTGACGGGTAACAGGCTTTCTCAATTATGTTTTGTTGTCCATTTTTTGAAGATGCCTATATAAGTTCAAAGAGATGAAAAAGAATTAAGATAACATATCACTGGGAAGGAATTTCCATGCCTCTTTGTCTATTTGGAGTCCATGTATGAAAGACACAAAAGATAGACTACCCATTATAGCTGTGCATTTGCACATTTATGTATGCCTGTGATAGTTCCTAATCCTTCCAACAGAGTAAATAACTGGGCCTGGTAAATAGTTCTGAAGCAGGAAGATGAAGCTTTTCATCATTATAGACATCCCTAGAATTAATTTGGGTGCATTGCATATTTAAGAATGTTTGTATAAACAAAGTATTATACACATGCAGAGGGTGGGTGGGAACTATTTCACTTGGACATTCAGCCTCACTTAAAGGAAAATCAACTTAAAGGTAATACCACTTCAACTTCCCAGGGGATGGTTTGTCTTCCACATGCACAGTCTTGTAAAGAAAAGCAATCCTTCTCCAGGGAGCACCAGAAGTTGAAAGACAACAGAGTTGAAATAAATATTTCAAGATAAAAGAATTAGATATAAAATGTACATCTTATATCTATTTGAATGAAGCACAGTAGCACACACCCAGAATCATATCAACATCATTGATTAAAATGAAAACAGAACATAGCTTCCACTGTATGAAAAAGAAAGAAAAGAAAAAAGAAAGAAAGGAAAGGCTACTGGTTACAGGAGGTTCTAGAAACATCTGGGATCATAACTTGCTATCTACCACCACTTTCCAGGAATCATATTTCCTAGCATCTTCAGCAAATCGAAGTTGGTGATCTCAGTAGTGGTTTCTAGAGACTATTTATAATATATTGGAGTTTTCAGCACCAGTGACTGCTGTTAAATATCAAGAAATTCTTTTCAGAGAGGTACACTGTATATAGAAGAGAATTCTGATGTAAGAAAGAAGTATTGTCATAGACAGTTTGCCTAGATAGCCTATCAGCTGCTACCAAATAAGCTTGCCAATGACAGGCATTCTCCTATAGAGAGGAATACTGCGTGGTCTCATAAGTAGATGCTTTTCTGTTGATATGCTTTCTTTTCTTATATTAACTGTAGGTTTTAAGCATTTTCAAATTTAGTGGAATGTTACATTTGACTTTGAAGATCATATTTGTGGCAGATGTACAGCTTGGTTTTCATGTGGTTTCCCCTTAACAATTGGAGTGGGGACTGCCTCTGACTTTGATAGCAGCCATTGAATTCCCTCCTTCTAAGTAGTCTTCCTGGTTGGGCCTCAAGGAGAACATTTGCTTAGTCCTACTGTGACTGGATGTCCCAAGATGGGTTGGTGCCCAAGGGGAGGTGGTAATGAGGGGAGGAATTTGTAAAGGAGAGACTTGGAGGAGAAGAGAGTTGGGGGGGGGGTGCAACCTGGATGTAAAGTGGTAAATAAATAAATTTTAGAAGGTGGAAGAACAAAATACACTTTACAGAGTATTCATACCACTGTGATAAATGGGCCAGGCACATGTGTGCCTACACATATTTTACACATATACAATAGTAATAATAAAAATAATAATAATGATGATGATGATAATATAATTAGGCTATCATCTAGTAAAATGAGTATGGCATTATGATTTACAAACATAGGATATTAGCAAACATGCCTTTCTCTTCCTGCATCAAAACAGTCTGACAAGTCAAAAAGTAAGGTCAAAAATAAGCCATCAACTTTATTTGAAATCAAACTGAGTCACTTTCAATATTACTCCCCCCCAACTGAAAAAAGTGGCATCTCTTTAGTAAGTATCCCATGACACTAGCCTCATCTAGAGACATGTCTTTTTAATGATGCCATCATGTAGAGGAAATGAGGATATCCTTCCAGGATAAGGATGGCTCTGGAAATAAGGAGGGTGGTACTCAGCCAGATGGGCTGGTTCCTTTTCATGAAGCACCTCAGTCACTGATGCAGTATATGGAGATACCTGGCATCTCTGATGAAATCATCCTATCTCTAAGTCTTTCTATTGCCAGCTCTTAGTGACTGATCCGTAGCTTACTTGAGTGGTGCACAAGCCATAATTACTATTGAGAAAAATAGATGCTATCCCTGTGCCCTCTTGTGAGTCTGGCCAAGGGTTTGTCTATCTTGTTGATTTTTTCAAAGAACCAGCTCCTGGTTTGATTGATTCTTTGGATAGTTCTTTTTGTTTCCTCATGGTTGATTTCACCCCTGAGTTTGATTATTTCCTGCCATCTACTCCTCTTAGGTGACTTTGCTTCCATTTGTTCTAGAGCT